>JAINUG010000095.1:2150000-2282500 GCA_029706075.1 Aldrovandia affinis
ACCTCTTGGCTGAAGGACGAGTTAAACCTCATGTGTACCATCAGCAACGGACCAGCAGAACAAGATGGAGCTAGGCCAACACCTGCTAAATGCATCACACAACAGTGTAGTATTTACGAGAACCCTGTCTGTTTTTAGTGTAAGCAAGTGGGCAGCAAGTCAGTCGGCTGTTAGTCATTGCTAATGGCAGTGGGTGTACTGTGAAAACCACACAAATTAAGCATATTAAGATTTTTAAGGATTTTAATGTAGTCATTTTCATTATTATCTCTTTAAACCTCTGATTTTATGACTCGGAAAGGGCCTTTCAAACGCCTGTTTTAGCACCTATGTAATGTGTTACCGTTGCTAATGGTCCTTATGTTATTTTGAGTCTGCCTTTTTGTGCATTATATAACAGCTGTGCATGTATCCTAACTAGCACATAATATTTGCAGATTCCACACGATGGCCTTGATTTGTCCAAATAAATGCAAGTGTTTTCTTTGGGGGCGTTTTCGTAGTTTTTTTTTTTTTTGCTTTGTTTTTTTCCACAGTTTTGCTAGTTCAGTTTAACTTGTTCAAAATGAACACGGCAAATTATGTTTGGGAAGAAAACAAAGCCTGCTAATGTCAAGGCCAATGTCTGTCATGTCCTTTGACAATAAAGAGAACATTGTAAGAGACATTAAGGCATTCGTGAAAGGCAGTGATGTTACATCAGGGCTAGGCCTATCCAATCGTATCTGAAACGGGCCACTGTGACTAGAGGCGCGTTCGAATTGTCAGGTAAAGGCGTATCGGAATCACGGTCGGCGCTCGGGTGGCTGCCGTCTCGAAGGAGGCAATTCACGGTCCCAGAGTATCGGCTGGTCCCGTAGCTGCGTGTGGCGGGTTGGTTGGTTGAAGTGGGACAGTTGGATGAATAGAGTAGGCCAGGGGTCTTCAACTCCAGGCCTCGAGGTCCGCTGTGTCTGCAGGTATTTGCTCCAACCACGCACTACACCACCTGATTTAGAATAATTAGTTTACCTCCTTGGTCCAGGAGGCGAGCTAATTAGTGAAATCAGGTGGTGTAGTGCGTGGTTGGAGCAAATACCTGCAGACACAGCGGACCTCGAGGCCTGGAGTTGAAGACCCCTGGAGTAGGCTATACAACTGGCCACCAAATTGGGAGAAAAACTGTGAACAAATCAGAAACAAATGTTAAAAAACAAAAATTATGTGGCACTCTCAAAAAAATCTCATCACAAGAGAAAATAAAATGTTACATCAGATACATAATGCTGAAGAAGTCCGGGGGGAATACAGCTTACTGAAAGTAAGACGGCTTGAGCTGAAATATCTGTCAAAACTCCGCGTTAAAGGGAGGTAGGCTGTTGTGCCTTCCTTTTATAGCCTTGACAATCTTATTTTCAGAGTGAGGACGGAAGATGCTGGTGGGGGTGTGAATCCTGGTTCTTGGCACAAAATATGGTGTCAGAAGAAGATTTGTGATTCTAGTTCTTTGTCACCTACAGGTGCCAAGCCCTGCGCTGACAGAGCCATTTAATCGCAAGGAAAGCGTTTGAATGATCCGATCTGGGTGTTCATCTAAACTCTGGTGCTGGGATGAAGGGGAACGCTTCGCTTTCAAGTGTTCCAGTTGGTCTGCTATCTTGACGTCATCGAAAACATGAGTGACAATGAAAACTGTGACAGGGAAATGGGTTAATGAACTGGGGACGTTAAACAGGGAAGGTAAAACGGTGCTTTATAGGCTACCGGACAGATTAAAACTGAAATTAATAACACGCAGTCGAAATGAAATAGTACGATTACATCTACTAAGCCTATTATTAAAAATAAGTCTAAAATCGTATTTCATTCAGCGAATGTAGTTTTTTTTATCATTAAGCCTCTATTACAGACTACAACGACTTAACACTGCCACTCCGTTTGCAGGCAAAATTGCATACCAGCAGCTGTTCCATATTTTTGCTCTGCGCTCTAAAAGCGTGTGCCTCGAATGCATTGGATTTGTCCTACGTACGCCTATAGTGTACGTGTAACCAAATAAAATATAGCCTAGGACATAGGACATTGCACATTTACACAACCGAATGATGGAATTAATTACAGGTATTGGAATATTAATTAATGGCAAATATCGATATCGGTTGCAAAAAAGCTGCCTCCATTCGCGTATATAACCTACGTTTAGATTTTTCGTTTCATTATTATTATTTTTTTTAAAGGTGAAAAGTGATGGCTTTACATTTCACCTTCGTGGGTTATACGAATTCGATCATTTCTCAAGAACATCTCCTGCGCAATGAAGCCCAGGGGCGCTCTGTGTTCGCCCGAATCTGTCTCCATAGACCTCTCTAAACTTCCTCCCGACGAGCGGTTTCTCGTTTACACGGCGTTCCAGCCGCACGCACTATCTGGGGTTCAGCTGAAATTCACCTGATTCACATTGCACACTCCCATCGATAACGAACCTTGTGTTACCGTAACACATTACGCCTGACTGAGTCACGGAGTGGATAGGAAGGGTGTGTGTGTGTGTGTGTGTGTGTGAGCGGTGGGCGTGTGCGAAATGTGTCAGGAGAAACTGGCTGCTTTTAGAGGCTTCGGTCGCTCGCAACTTTCACAAGCCTGGCAAGCGACTCGCGAAGCTGGACGAGTAGGATCGCGCGACACTACTGCTCCGCCCAACGAACAGTCGCGATCCTCTGAGAGCACTTTTAAAGATCCGAGGGCTTCCCTGTGAAGTTATTGTTTTTCGCGTATTTTTACGCGTATTATTTTTTGCGTATTAGGCACATATGGAAAACGGTCGTCCACAATGTCTTCTGTTTTGAAGAATTGGATATATCGCTGGAAGGTAAAGACACCATGCAAATTATTGCTAATAATAATTCGCACGTTCATCAGTACTTGTTGTGATTTAAGCGTGCGGATGTCACAGTATGTTTTAGTCGAAAAGGTGTATTATTATTTTCCCCTTTAAAGCAGTGACTGTAATGGCATGTTAAGGGTTTATCTGTTGGGCGAGCTTGGTGAATGTGTGCTAGCTGAGGTCCTGCTGTCCAGCCAAAGTGAGTTTTTGTTGCGGGCTAAAGGACCATGCATGCCGTGTTCGGGGATTAGCGATGAAACACACATGAGCCTATGCAACCTTATGCATTCCCATTAATATAATGGCAGTCCCACACGCCATCGATGTATTTTACTTTTCCGACTGTATAGCGTAGACTACTGTATCCGTGTGTGGAAACAGACATGCCATAGAAAGTTGTACACAACTGGATTATATAGTCTAAAATGCACGGTATTCCGATAGCATTCCTGTTAAAAGGAATAGCCGCTTTGCACATAGACCTAGTCGCTTTGCACGTAGACTACTGTACATAAAACATGTTGTTTTCTGGGGTATTTTTGTATAGCTATGTTGTCGAAATGGGCTGTATTCTCGTGCGTAGCTGATACTGTAAGCGACACTGTAAAGAAAATAAACGCAACGCTAACTGGTGACATCTGCTTCTGTTCAGAATGTTAAACCCCGTGGTGTAGGCAAGATAGGGAAATGTTCAGACCCCAAACATCTCATATCCCCTGTGGAGGGGCTTGACTAAAGCGCGTTTGCAGTGTCGGTATGAATTTCACCGTGAATCACACGTGTCGTACGTCTCTTTTTTTGACTCATGCGTTCAAAAACCTTTTAAGACTTTACATGTTGACATAGTAAGCAAATCATGATTTGTTTTTTCTTGCTTCACGTGATAGTTACTTCTGTCGCGTTGTAATGTTGGCTAGTCTACAGTTTTGCTAATGAAGACGGAGGCATCTATCTCAATTATATCCTTATAGCTGACATTAAATCATAGCTGCTCTTGTTTTAAAAGCACTGGGTAGGCCTATATGTACCGACACGAAACCCGTAATAAGTGCATGCGACGGTGCTGGTCCAAGTCAGGTGATGATATGCAGAATGATAAGAAAATCGCCTAAGAAGCGAATTAACGGTACCCAGACGTCCTCCGAAAAAGCTATGTTTTTGAAGTCGTTTGCTGTGCGACTTTAATAGCAGCTAAACAGGGGGCCGTAATGTATGTGTTTATCGCACTGTAAATGAAGGCACTTCTAATGCTCTACCTATTAGCTGGAGTCACTGAAAAGCACCGTGGAGGCGTAACTCGACGCATAAATGACTATCTCTGCTCTCTATATGAGCGTTATCGCTTACAGACCAAGGAGGGCGGTTAGGCACAAGGGTTCCGCTTTTATTTGAGCTCTCGTGATGAATCCGGTTCCTCCGGTAGCCTACTGATTATCTTGATTAAGTCGTTGCCTGTCGTGGTATATCTTATGGCGTGAATGACAGACTGTGCGGCTTGAGAAAACCCCACGTAATTAATGAGCACATACTACATACCTTCATACAAAACAATGTTAAGTGTATTCTTTTACGCGTACAGCGTTGGCACTTAATAGTTGTACATTTGTGTTGTACATTTAAGTGTTCAGCACTTGCATGTTTTGCATTTCAGAATATGCATTGGTCTGCACAATTTTCATCTCTTGAAATTACTGTTGCAACCCAGTTATGGATATGTACAACCCTCATTCATTCTTATTTTGACACAATTTTTCACACAAAGTCCATTTTTTAGTTTCTGCTTCTTTTTGTTGTGGTTCTTTTAAAATAATGTATTGCATGTTTATGCTCGTCAAAGCACTGTTGAGTTTGAATTTAACCGGTCGCCTTTGTTTCATTTTTTTCAGTGATCTCCTCGGTTAAGAAGAAAGTGCGTACACAAGAGAAGAGAGGGAGAGCACGGACGACAAGAGAGCGGGAATAGGAGAAGGGTTCTTCTGCAGAGTTTTTTCTCCGAGCCTCACCGTAGCCTCTTGGGCAGCTTTGCTTTCGATGTGGTGTGTGGCTTTGCTCCTCCCGCCAGGCTGAAATTGACCAGACTCAGGAGTTCCTTAATGGCGGGCTTGCTTCTAGGGCTGCTCCTCTTCGCTGTGCAGTCCCCTCCCGTCCCGTCAAGGCCCGCCGACGGCGTCCATGGCGACGGGGTCATCGGACACGGCGACGACCTCGGGTCGCCGTCGCCGACGGGCCCGGTCGTCGCGGCGACCCCCACGGCCGGCCCGAACGGCACCAGCCGGCAGCTCCCCCACTCCATCATCATCGGCGTGAGGAAGGGCGGCACCCGGGCCCTCATCGAGATGCTGAGCCTCCACGGCGACGTGGCGGCGGCCGAGAACGAGGTGCACTTCTTCGACTGGGAGAGCCACTTCGAGAGGGGCCTGCCCTGGTACGTCGGCCAGATGCCGTTCTCCCGGCCCGAGCAGCTCACCGTGGAGAAGACGCCCGCCTACTTCACCTCCGGCAAGGTCCCCGAGAGGATCTACCGCATGAACCCCAACATCAAGCTTCTGCTCATCCTGCGGGACCCCACGGAGCGGGTGCTGTCGGACTACACGCAGGTCTTCCACAACCGCCTGCAGAAGCACAAGCAGTACCAGCCCATCGAGGCGGTGCTGGTGAAGGACGGGGAGGTGAACCTGGAGTACAAAGCGCTCGGCCGCAGCCTGTACTACCTGCACATGCAGAACTGGCTGAGGTTCTTCCCGCTGGAGAACATCCACGTGGTGGACGGGGACCGCCTCATCAAGGACCCGCTGCCCGAGGTGAAGATGGTGGAGAGGTTCCTCGACCTGTCGCCGCAGATCAACGCCTCCAACTTCTACTTCAACAAAACCAAGGGCTTCTACTGCCTCCGCGACCACGGCAGGGAGCGGTGCCTGCACGACTCCAAAGGCCGGGCACATCCCCAGGTGGAGTCGGACATTCTGCAGAAGCTCTACCGATTTTTCCACGAACCCAACAGGAAGTTCTTTGAGCTTGTTGGAAGAACCTTTGACTGGAACTGAGCTTGATTTATTTTTATTTTTTGTGTTTAGTTTTTTTGGTTTTTTGAGCTATTATGTGTATGTATCAGAACTGCAGCAGTGCAAAACCCATGAGTATTATCAGTGAAACATGTTATATTTTACATGTGTGTAAATTAAATGGGGCGGAAAAGATAAATAAACAACCTGTGTACAGTATAAATATGACACATAAGCTAAATATATTTTTTTATGTTTTGACAGTAATTCGGTTAGAGGAAGAAAAGCATACAGATTTATTTGACGATGTTCGGTTTATTTTCCTAGATTGCACAATGAAAAAGGAGCAGTTTGCGATGCAAGTGAAACGGTGAAAAACGTGTTTTCTGTGTTTCAGGAACTGGCCGGTTGGCCTTTTGAATTGGTGGCGTGATGCGTTTAAGGGCATTCCTCTCTTCCCTCTCCATTACCTGCATGTCTGGGGTTATTTTGTGACACTTTCAATCTATAGAGTCTTTAAGCTGGAAGTAAGGTCTATCTCAGTTCAGTGCCATCATGCTGCGGGTGCTGTCAAAGGTCAGTCCTGTCAAAGGTCAGTCCGTGTTGTGTTTCATTCCACATGTGAATGTAAGACATGCAAAATATCATTATTATAATTATTGTTATGGAATGAGAGAGGTTTTTTTTTATTATTAACATGTAATTACGGTATTGTAGAATTCCAAATGAAGAAGCTACAGTCTGGCTTTTGTCGTTAGACTGAAAACGTTTTTCATGCAGTTGTAACATGGAAGGCGAACAATACTTTAGACGGTTTTGTGATGTACTTTGTGCTGCTATGTTTGTTTTTCTTTTCCTTTTTCTGCCTCCGGTGCAATTTGACTAGAAATATACAAGTTTTTTATATGAAGAATTCTTCATAAGATTCTTGATATGAAATGCGTATTACCGTCAGCTTACATTCTCATTCAATGTATTAATATGTTTATAGTAGTACGCTGTAAATATTAACAAATTACTTTTTTAAGTGAAGGAATAACACATTAATAAAAATGTATTTTTATTATTCTCCATTGTATTCTTTTATTTTAATGTTTTTTTACTGTAAATGATGTCACGCACTGTACCCTGTGTGGTTGTGGTTGATTGTAGATGTGCTGTAGCCTCAATCCCATACAGTATTCTCATGGTAGAGGTGGGATAGTGGAGTGGAGCAAAGCAAAAACAAATCGCCACCAAAGTCGACAGTATACATTTTCCCCCCTTAACTTGTATTAGGTTGTGCAAAGCTCAGGGAATTCCGGATACCGTTTTCTGCCCTCCTGTTTTCTGAAGCATGTGTGCTGTTTATTTGTTAGATTTTGAAGTAGAGTCGGATGTGAAGGGGGACGGGAGTGGGTGCAGTGTCCCGTTGGATTACTCAAACAGACTTAAAGAGAAAGTGATGTCCTTTCCCTCGGCTCTCGGCTCCACAGCATATGAGCAGAAGCTCTCTTCTCTCCATCGCAGACCAGGATGCAGGCAGGGCCGTCTGGAGCCTGGAAGTGTACCCCCAAGCCCCCCTCACCCAACTCTGCCCCACAAGCGCCCTGCAGGGAACATGGAACTTTTAAAAACATTTCTTCACACTTTATTTGACGCAGATATTGCTGAAGACTTCCTTAAGCAGTGCAGATAGCAGAGCGTACTCTGGTTCGTGCCTGTTCCCCCATTCCTATGGCTGGATGTTTCCTGAAGCATGCTTGATGAAGTGCCCTTTGGCCAAGGCGTGCATTGCAGCGGTGCTGGCCAGAACTGTATCTCCGTCGGGCCAGTCACAGAGGATTCAAACCTGCAACCTTCTGGTTACTATATAAATTCATCAATCTATCAGTTTCCATCGCTCCACACTGCCACGTTTTGTTAAAGAGCCACGTCCACGTAAAAAAAACCACTTTATTTCCTTGAAAACTGTTACCATACCATGTATAGCAGCTGTGCTCTTTAATTATAATCTAAAAAGTATTTTGGGACATTCTCAAGACTCTAATGAAATGGGACATTGGGAGATGTTGGGCATGGTGACATTTCCTGTTATTATCACCCTGCCCTGAAAGGTTGGTTCACCCCTATGATTCAGCCAAGTAACTGCCCTCCAGAGCAGGGACGCTTACCTATAAAGTGTGATGATGAGCACAATTCTCCATCATTGAGACTGAGCGAAAAGCTATCACCTAATTCCCTATGCTCCCCATCACCCATGATTGTCAAGTAGCAAGCAATGCAGTATTAGCAAGTACGGTATTATCAGTATCACGCAGACAACGCCATCTGCTCATAGACGTGTGATTCCCAGGATGCAAATCCTCTCGATGATTTGCATGCCCTGCCGAAGTCACACCCTGTTTTTACATATTTGTTGAGGGATTTTTTCCGGAGAGATCACGAATGGAAATGTGGCCGGATTTTGCCCTGTAAGTCTCTCTGCCAGGCACACAGACCGCACACACCATTCCATCGTTGGCACGTAATGCCCTGCGCCGCCCCCAGCGAGCTCTGACGGATCAGACACCTGCTTCAGATTCCCGTTATTAATGCCCGTGTCTCCGCTGGGGGCTGCCATGGTCTTTGGCTCGGAGAGCACTTCCTGACATCGATGCATTTTGGGAGGTTTTTTTGTTGTTCCTTTCCTGCGGGCATCCGATAGCGTGGCATCAACGTCAACAGTTTAATTTCATCATGTGCTTGGGAAGGGCAGACTTTAAGATAGCAGAAGCAGAAAGCTTGTGTTCTACAATTTAAGGGCTTTTTTTGGTTTTTATTTATTTATTTATTTATTTATTTATTTTTGGCTTGTTGTTAATCAGGTTACCACCGATTATGCATCGCCCTGTGGGGATGCTGGTGACAGTCGCACTGGCATACTCTGCATTCGATACTGTGGGGCTCAGGCACACACTAGAACAGTGCCTTAACAGGATGCAGACCGTGGGGCTCATCCACACACTAGAACAGTGTCTTAACAGGATGCAGACTGTGGGGCTCATCCACACACTAGAACAGTGCCTTAACAAGATGCAGACTGTGGGGCTCATCCATACACTAGAACAGTGCCTTAACAGGATGCAGACTGTGGGGCTCATCCACACACTAGAACAGTGCCTTAACAGCATGCAGACTGTGGGGCTCATCACACACACTAGAACAGTGTCTTAACAGGATGCAGACCTGTGGGGCTCATCCACACACTAGAACAGTGCCTTAACAGGATGCAGACTGTGGGGCTCATCCACACACTAGAACAGTGCCTTAACAGCATGCAGACTGTGGGGCTCATCCACACACTAGAACAGTGCCTTAACAGGATGCAGACCGTGGGGCAGACCATTAATCCACACACCATTTAACAGTGCTTTTAACAGGATGCTTACAGTAGTGAATCCATACATAGAACAGTATAACAGGATGCAGACTGGGGGCTCAACCCACACTTAACTAGAACAGTGCCTTAACTGGCTCTACCAACTGAGCCACAGAGAACCACCGTTGACCAGAGGATAAAGAAACAGGACCTAGAGGGTACATATCACATGTTCACTCGAAAGCGTTTCGCAAAGCGAAACACATAAGTGAACATACAGCATGGCCTACTTTCAGGGCAAATCACCGCTTTAACTCTGAGCGTTGAGGCGAATAAGCTCTCGGGAGGAGCGGCCAGTTGGCTGCTCAACCCTGATGGCGGCGAGTGTGATGTTTCACTCACTGCTCCTGTCACCGATCCCCCGCAGGAGGTACCACTCAAACCAAGAGTGGCCTGAAACGAACTCTGGATGAAGGTTTCATAGGGACAGGGCTTTGAGGAACTTAACGGTTTCGCATGCCCTCTTGAGGTTTTCAGGCTGGTGGAGGGATGAGGCAGAAGTGCTAATGGGGGAGGGGAGGGGCGGGTGGGTGTGGGGGGTGTCAGTGATCGATTTTGAGGCGCGTGTCACCATTCCACTATTCTGCGATCGCAGCAAATCCTTTGCTGAAGAGGATGCGTTATTCATGCCTCAGCAGGCAGGCCCACATGTTATCAGGGTGGCTTGCTGTGCTTGTCACAGCCTGTGTCCCTCCACCATGGGGAACACGGAGCAGTGGAAATAAGGAACTTTACTCACGGTTACGTCAGCAATGTGACAGCAGTGAAGCTTTTTGTTTTTAACACAGAGAGCTTTTAATGCATGGCATACAGGTATCTGCCAAAACAATGGCAACCCTTTAATTTACTCGAAGTAAATTCTTTGCTCTTTAATTTACACTTTTATCTCATTTAAGTCTTGCATTTATCTTCTTTTTTTCTTTTTTTTTCATAATTCTAGATTTTTCCCCCTGTTTTTCTCTCAATTTGGTGGCTAATTTTGGCTCTCTATTTCTTTCAATTCCCCCTCCCCTACAAGCCCATCACTACAGGACAAGCTAATACTCCGACACTGGCAATACTCCGCCTCCTCCGAGATGGAACTCGCCCACCTGTCTTACAGGGACGCCCTTCGCGCTTCTCATCAAGCTCGTGCCGGCTCTCCCTCCCCTCTCCCCCTGGGGCGGACAGCCAATCACCGCCCCCAGATGGGGCTCCCGACCAGAGCCGGGCTGGCGCCACCCTTGGTTTACACAATAGGCAAAATTATGAGTCTAGATGGGCTGAAAGTTCAGGTCATCCAACATTCTTATGTTCTTTTGTTCTTAACCGCACCAATGATTGTACAGTCCGGAGTATAGAGATTTGTCCACCACAACTACAGCAGCGCCTATGACGTACTTACAGACAGGTAAGTCCCCGCAGATCTGCACTGAAAGAGGGCACAAAGAAGCATGTTAATTCTATAAGCCACATACGGCTCCCGTTTTAAAGTACGACTCAATTTTATTCAACCACACCCGTTGAGAACCACACAGTCTCAATGCTTCGGCTATCTTGAATGCTGACGGTGTATTCATAGACAAAGATAGGCAACTTCCCTTTTTCACGGGAAGGAAGAGATGTTTTGATCAGAACGTGACCACCGTCTCCACCTCAAACACGTGAATAGAAGGCTGAGCAAAGCAGCGTTGTTGGACTTCGGGGGTAACGAGGAATCAGGGGACCATCAGCTGAAGTAAGCGCTCTCTTTTTTTACTGAGATATAGAGCTCAAGCTCTTTATTCTCTTTATTCGTCTCCTGATAAACTGTACTGTACTCAAACATTCTCGAGCAGACGAGCTGCCTGGCCTGTGAGAAATGCAGATCCGTTGGCTGTTGATGTTGTCGACCGCCTCGTGCCACGTGGATGCGGGCCGCGTGACACAGAGTAACCTCTTACCCTGCGGCCGTCTGACTGTGAGGAAGAACGCTCCCCTCCTAGAGGCCGGACCTGTCTTTCCAGCTATGCCGCTACGGCTATCTGTGCGAAACATCAGCATCAGCGCCTCAGACAGCTGTGTCAAAACACCTCCCTGCGTGGAGAGCAGGACAGAGAGAGCATTCATTTCATTTCAATTATTCTTTTTCTTTTTTCTCTTTCTCTTTTTTTTGGTAATTCCTGAATTACCGTTTGAAGAGTGGGGCCCCGCTCGTAAGCCCTCTGGGGATTTCTCACACTGCACGATTCCCTAATCGTGTCTGTTCCGGTTTTTTATCTATTTATTTTTGTAACACACACACATATATATATATGTGTGTGTGTGTGTGTGTGTGTGTGTGTGTGTGTGTGTGTGTTTTTAATTATTTAGATTTAAATGGCCTCAGAGGAAAACAGAGGACTTTATCATTCAACAAACCTCTTACAAAATGGTCACAGCGCTGGTTTGAAGTTAAGGAAAATGCAAATCAGCACTCCGCAGATAGGAACAACATGGGCGGAAGCTTCTCTTTAACGGAAAAAATTATTCTCACGGCACGTAACGTACGTCTAACAGGAGGCAAACCAGTTTATCGCATGCGCTTCCTTTGAAATGATGGGATTATATAATGCAGAGGATTACTTATTTGTTTATTTATTTATTTATTTTTAAGCAAGGCAATCCCTTTCACACCATACTATGTAGAATTAATGGAAGAAGCCACATAAAAAAAAGATGGAGATTGGAGTTGTGGGCAGTGAGTGTCCGAATACATTTTGGTTCTATGCACCACGTTCTATGCACGGTGAAGACATTGTCTATGTTCTGTTCTTTGTTTTGCATTGGTTTTGTGTTCCTTAAACCATCGTTAATAAGCTCTGCCACCCTCTGAGCTGTGTTTAATCACATAGCTTAAGGGTTGTGTGCCAACGATATTACCACTGTGAGCTATCATAACATGTTTGCGCAAGTTGTTGAAATACGATGAGAGAAACGAACGAGCGGATGGGAAAGAAATGCACGAATTGGAATAAATGTTTCCCAGGCTTTTGAGAGAGAACGGACGGAGGGAAAAAAAGCGAGTGTCGGAATCGGCAAGCTGTTTTTCATCCTGGGTTTTGGTTTCCATCCACTTAAATGGATTGAGTTGGGACGGAGTTCAGACAGAGGCAGTTTCCTGTTTACCACTCAGTTCAGTTTTGTGTTTTTTCAATGCAGTTTTCGAATAATAAAAGACACCTTTTTTCCGATTGCCACATGGGTTTTTTATGCAAATTCATTTGCCAGTCATACTGCTATATTTTATTATTACTGGATTGAGTTGTCAAATCAGACATGTGCTCCCCTTTTTTTCTTTCAAAAATGGGGCAAATTCAGTCACTTCAAAGAACCCGAGAGCTACAATCAAGATCATGCCACTTAACAGTCTGGCCTCCCTAAATCTCGGAGTATCCTGACAAAGAGGAGACGGTAATTGGACAGCAAGCCACGGGTAATTCAAGAGCATCTCTCCAAACGCAAGACGTGTGAGACCGCATTTCTCGCGCGCCATTCGCTTTGATCATCGTCACGTTTCAGACTGTGGATGGTCTGCCTGCAGATTTTCCATGTATTTATTTTTCATAGGCCCTGTGATATTTTCCCCTCTATTCCTCCATTTGTCACTGACACGTTTCCGAAGAAGAAGCCTGCGAGAAGAAAAAGCCTGCAGGTTTTCTTAGCTGTTGCCGCCTGCAGTTTTATTCCAGAGGAAGTTTATTGATGGTTCCAATCATCCAGTGCTGGGTCATTTGACTGAATCACTCTCTTGGGTCAAGAAGCATGCCAGGCATGCCTTTCTCCCAAGTCCACACATGCCAAACCTTTAAACATGAATACTTCAATAACTTGAATACAACTTCACTAAATAAATGGGGTGGTGGTGGGTTAAAACTTGTGATAAATATATGTGTGTTTGATGCTTCAGATATTATTTGATACCAATCAATTAGATTACATTTCATCCAGTGCATAACAATACATAGCATATGCTTTGTAATATATCGTGCACTGACATGGACTGGAAATGGGAGCGGACGTGAGTGCTGAAACACACGAGGAGCGATAATGTCAAGGTGAGAGCTCACATAACACGCATGCAGAGAAAGGACAAGGTCGCGAGAGCCTGCGTAAACGGATCACTGAATGACCTTTGACCTCTCTGCGGAGACCTTTCCAGGTCAAAGAAGAGCACCGCTCTGTAAGCATTCCGCTGATTCTGAAAGCACGATGTCGTCAAAGGCCAATGAGGAAAGGGCGTCAGTGGTGCTTGGCTGACGAGACCCCTTGCGAGGCGCAGACAAACGGGCCTTTTGCATGAGTGTGTGGAAACCCTTCTGAGACCCTCAGGGCTCTCTCTCTCTCTCTATGTCTCACTCGCTCTCCTCTTTCATCGCAGAAAGGTGTCAAAAGCATCAGTAGCACAAGTCCAAGGCCTCTCAACTCATTTCCCAGAAGGTTATGTCTGGTACGGACTGATACACAGAAACCCATCATCGGTCAGGGTCAAGTTTCTTAAGTTCCTATGGTATATTTTGACTGCTCAATGGGAGTCCGATTGTCACGTAACTCCAAGGTGAAGCAAGGCTGGGAACAAAATTATTATCACACATACATTCCTGCTGGGCCACTAATTCAATAGTACACTGGTACAAATCACACACAAGCACATTTCATTAATTCAACAAAGGTCCCATACCATATCTTCAAGTGTTTTTGTATACATTTTTGTCTCCTTAATTTGCTTGTGCTTTTATTTTTTTGGACATTTTTGTATTCCCTGTTTTACTCCCGAACTTGGAATTCTCCATCCCAATGCTGTAACATCAATTCATGAGGACACACACTTGCATGCGTGACCCCTTCAGCACATGCTGTTAGCCAGTTCTCTTTGCCCAGTCCCTATTGGATCCCCTGTCGAGGGGGATTCCCTGTCGACGGACACCCTCAATCCCTGTGACCAGTTATGTGAGACTTCTCAGGCCACGGTCAGCCCTGCCACCGGTCTAGGTTCAGTCCAAACTGAACATCACTGCACTTCTCTTATCAAGTGTCTTAACTGCACATTCCACATGAGAGTCTGTTTGTTTCATTCCACACACACAAACAGCCTCCCCAGACCCAGAACTCATAAGTAAATATTACTCATACTATTCTGGGCCTGGTTCCTCCTAACGTTTCTTCCTCTTTGTTCCACCTAGGGAGCTTTCCCCTGCCGCTGTTGCCTTAGGCTTGCCTTTGTGGGGGTTCAGGCCAGGGTCTGCCGTATTCAAGCACACTGTGACAAACGCTTTGTAAAATGCGTCATACAAATAAAGTTTGATTGATTGATTCCCCCTTTCAGATGGGTTGTAGTTCTGTTGCAGTGCTGTCTTCCTGTGTCAGGGGTGATCTCAGTACACTGCTATCCTCAAATAGCATTTAAAATGTATTTACTTATTAGACGATTGTCATGAATTAAACATTTTTTTACATTTCAGGAACAATTAATTTTCATATTATTGTTTTTTTCCCCAAAGGGGCATTAAAAGCATTGCTCTTTCTGTCAGTGACAATAAAAAAGCTTAATCCACAGTGCAGTGTAAAATTCTACAAATTGAAAAGTGAGCATTGAGTACATGTAACAGCAGTGAAAGGCAGGCTGCCTCACTTCTTCTGTTTCATTATTGGGGCAAACTTGCTCTGATCCTTACTCTCCCCCTCGCCTGATTGACCTTTCCCTCCCTCGTTATTGATCCTCTCTGAAACCCGATCCAACTTAGGGAAACTTGTTCCCTGAATCTAAGGTCACCCGGCAGCCACCCGCTTGTTTAATGAGGGATCAGTGACTTTTATCAGCAGACGTTGTTTCTGAGCGGCCAGACGGATCTGAACAAGGCTGACATTGTGTTTACACGGAGCGCTTCGCTTTGTGAGAAAAGCAACACCCAAAAGTACGCTTCTCTGCCAGCTTCTCATTCGCCGTTTTAATTCAATTTGTATTTTTAAGGAGTGGATGATTTATTGCCACAACTTTAAAATTGACACAGTAAATTATTCTCTGCATTCTTTGAGGGTATGCAAAGATGCATACAGGAACCTAAGATGAAATACATGCATATACAATTTCCCAAATAGCTATTTCAGTCAGAGAAGTCATAACAATGTGGATCTAACTGTAACTATAAACTATAAATCAGTGTTATGGCAATAAAGGCGTTAGTTTTTAAAATGCTAGTGTGTTTTACTGCTTTGTACTTAAAAGATCATTATTCAATATTGATCAGATGAAATGTGTTTAGTACTGGTATAGCTGTGGTGTTTAATGCTAGTTCAATGACTGTTTTGTGCTGTTAAACAACTCCAGACAATATTATGTGCATTGGGGCTCATCCTGATTTTTCCAAGTGAGGAATATTCCTGGCGCGTCATAATTTGCTGTCCCAGGACCAACAACCTTATTAACCAATCAAACACGGACAACTTTTTATCAGCTGTAGTGCCACCCATGGGTGGAATTGTCCTCCTCTCATCGTGCAAGCCGGACTCCTGCGGTCAGACAGATGCCTGCAGTCTGCCCGTGCCAGCTGGGCGCTAACTGTGCCCTACCAACGTAATGACGGCACGGATCAGCTGGTGGTCTGCGGACTAAATAAAATCATAAAGTTGGCAGCTCGCCACTGAAAGCAGAGCCGGAGCTCTGAGTGAGCTCTCCCAAACTAACCCAGGATGTTGCAGTGATGAGATGAGAGGCCTATGAATAAACACTGGTCGATCCAGCTTGGGAGAAAAGGAGAAGAAGAAAAATCAGGCCCAAAGAGAAATGTTGTGCAGTTTTGCGGTTGCAAACAAACATCACAAATAAAAAGCCAGCTGGCGCCAAGGGTGTGTCCACTACAGCGACGGCGACCACGGAACATTCCAGATTCCGACTCCCGACCCCCGCACCCACCCACGCCCGTTCTTGCTTGAAGGATTTTGTTTCGGTGAAATTACAATCATCCAAATGAGGGTCCCACTCGTTAGTCCAGCCGCGGGGATTTTTAATGAAAATAGATTGTTCCGCCCACAGAGAGAGGCGGAGGCAGAGGCATCTCATCAGGCATAACCAGGCTCACAAGCAGCTCCACAACAAGCACACACATCTACACTCCAATGGCTCTCCTTGATTGGGGAAATAGACCTCAACCAACCAACCTCCAACATTAAAGAGTTCGTTGGGCTTTGGAGGCTGAGGTCATTCAAGGTGCCTGGATGTCTGTTGGCCCATCATATCGGCCCACCGTACTGATAGGCGGTTTCGTAAAGAAACTATTGCTGCATCCGTGGTGTTTGAGCTGTCTGTTAGTCTTTCACGGCTCCAGTGAATAAGTCTGCTACCTTTGTAGACTCAGCACAAAAGGGTTTTTTCTTCAATAATTTTCTTCTCTTTTTTTCTCCTGCTTTTATTGTGTACACACACACACACACACACACACACACGCACACATGGGTTGATCACATGGCACATGGGACTTCATGGTGTTTTGAACCACTGCAGTGCAATCCACAGGCATTTTGCAGCACAACACAGTTGAATGCAATGAGCACACAAAGAAATAATTTACATTCATTCATGTCTCGATTAAAGCCCCCAGGTTTTCTCTGTGGGTAAATGAAGTATCGAGTGCCCCCCAGTCCCCCCCAACCCTCTTTCTGCTCCACAACATGCATCCATTCTGCTACCTCCAAACACCTGGAAATGTCTCACCAGGCATGTTGCTTAACAGAGAGCCTTCACTTCTCTGTGGATTGAAGAAAGAAAAAAAATTAATTCATTTCTGCCATGCACGAGTACAGACACAAATCTGAAATGAAAGCAAATCGATATAAATGTTTCATTGTGTTGGTCTGAATGAAATAGCTCCAGTACAGACACAACAATCAGAAAAAAGTTACAGTGGGTGGAATCACATATTGTATGCCGAAGAAGATTCTGCGAAAAATAACATCCATAAAGCATTTGCAGAGACAGACAATATCCTTTATTGATGTTTACCAAACTATATACAGTATTATTATTTTTTGATCCCACTTTACACAGGCCCTAATACCTGTGTACCTCAATTAGTGAGGTTTTCCTATATACTTACCTTGTATGTACAGTATTTATACAAAGAAATTAAGAGGGTTTTATACTTTACATTAAGTGGGAAATTCCTGTGCACTTACCATCTACGTACGCTGCTGTTACACAGATGTAACAACAGAGGGTTTTACACTTTACATTAAATGGGAGGTCCCTGTGTACCCACCATGTACTGTATCTACAACACTGCTACACCAAGGTGATAGCAATTTTACACTTGACAGCAAGTGGGATTTCTTGTGCACTTACCATGTACATGCACTGTTGTTGTGTACGAATACCACACACATCACTGTTACACATGTGAAACTGCTTAAATCACAAACAGGTTTTAAGGTTGTAAGTACTATGTAACAGAGTGTAAGTACGTAGATACAGTGTAACTACACAGGACCACAATGTAGTGGGACCTCTCGTTTTAGTGTGAAAAGGGAGCTACTGAGCTCTGAAGACAAACTGACCTCCAGTCTCTGTTGCTCACAGTGCAGAATTGTATTGGACCTTAATAAGATCAGTCCCAGCTGGCGCTTTGCATTAACGGTCCTATAAAACGGGGCTTCCCAACCTCAGCTCCCATGCATGCTGGTTTTTGTTCCGGCTGAAGTAACTTTTTCAAGCCTCTAATGAGTAGTTAATTGAGCTGTACTTTGCAAAGGGGGCACCCCATGCACCCCGATTGATTGATTCATTGATTCATTGATAAAATGAACGATTGATAGGCAAAATGTCATTGGAGTCCTACATGCTGAATGTGGCTCCTGAAGCCTAACATCTGTCTGTGGTTAACAAATTCATAAGCCAATTTAGGCATGTGTGGACTCTTTAGCTAATCAACGACTTAATTAAGCACTTAAGTGCTGAAACATACTAAAAACCGGCAGACACTGCTGCCCAGGACCGAGTCAAAATAAACAACAGGCAACACTTTGGTAACGCGTGGGGGACACTGTAATGGCCTGGGCCCGGTCTAGGAGTGTCCAGTTGGGTGGGGGGTACGGGGTATGTATTTAATATTCATGTCAGTAGTAATTACCAGTATCTTTTTCTGCTATGAAAAGATGTTTTAAAATCCACACTTTACAGTTTTTGAGTAAAGTGCATAAACTTTACAGTTTTATGCTCTGACACATGATTGAAGTGTTTTGCCAATTGAGTTTGAACAGGTGAGAAGTGAGTGAGGCCAATTGGTAATTAGGGTGTGGCATTTTGAAGGCCAGTGTTTTCCAGGTGAACAAAGTGTGCTAAATTATGAGATTTGTGGTTAGACTTTTACAAAAATGTTTTATTTGAGTGAAAACAATGGAATTGTGCTTAGAGTTTTGCAAACATGCGATTTAGAATTGCTATTTGAGTGAAAACAATGGAACTGTCTTGTTGTTGATACATGAGCTTCAAGTTTTCAGAATTGTGTGCATAGTTCCATTTTTTGTGTGTATACAATGGAGAAAAACTGTAATATGTGATTTTTTTCAGCAACCCAAAAGAGATCAAATGGCCAAGAAACCCGTGCCCCCTTTTTCTTCTGAGAACAGTACCAAGAACGCTCTGGCACATTGAATTCACTTTCCAGGAAGTTGGCACGCGTCAGGTTTAGACATTCTTCACATCGCCAATATCCATCATCACCAGCGTTTGCGATCTGAGCGCGTCTCCAGGCTCTGACTCAACCTGAAAACCGCGGCGCGTATTTCACAAGAAATAAGAGAGCCGAGACGAGCAGACTTGATCTCAGCGTGATCGTGTATTCTGCTTCTTTGCGTGCGGGAATTTTCCATCTTCCATCCTTGAATCCTCAACCCCATTCCCAATCCAACAGGAGCACTCTTAAAGTGCATTTACGAATTCCCGCAAGTGCTACGAATGAATCTCGTATTGCACCTGGTATAAGTGTTTGGTTTGCAAACACGCACACACACACACGCACACACAGATATAATCATCCAGCGTGTTGATATGCGTGGCTTGTTGCCAAGGCTTCGCTGGCAGGGGAGCAGACCCTCTTGGCCATAATTAATCCCTGCAGCTATCCAGACATTTTGCTCAGTAATGCATGTCTGGGAACGGGGGGCAACCCCTGCTTGACAAACCCAGAGGGGCCTGAGGTGTGCTGGAGGCTATGGTGACACAGGGAACCACAGCAAGACGCAGGGATGAATCAGTCTGTCTGACTAACCTGAAAATGCGAATGAGGGAGAGACATCCCTGGTGGGATAAGCCATTTGTTTGCCATTTGGGAGGCAGGAGTGCTGACTCGAAACCAAATCACAAACAGGTGATTCCAGCAGGGGGTTTTTTCTTCCTCCTTTTCTTTATTGATAAGCTAATACTCTCTAACAGTTGATGTCAGAGCTCAACTTGCATAGCTCACACCTTTCATAGCATGCGTTTGTTCCACTGGATTTATACCTATATAAATTATTATGATTAATTATGATTTACATATGGATTTATAGAACTGCTTAAGGTCAAGGGCCTCACTCCATGCGTGTAAAAATGTGTTGTATGCATGTGGAAATGTGTAGCATACGTGTGTAAATGTGTGGTGTACGTGTGGAAATGTGTGGTTTACATGTGTAAATGTGTTGTAGGCATGTGGAAATATGTGGTATATGTGTGGAAATATGTGGCATAAATGTGTAAATGTGTGGTTTACATGTGTAAATGTGTTGTAGGCATGTGTAAATGTGTGGTATATGTGTGGAAATATGTGGTATATGTGTGGAAATATATGGCATAAATGTGTAAATGTGTTGTAGGCATGTGTAAATGTGTGGTATACATGTGGAAATGTGTGGTATATGTGTGGAAATGTGTGGTTTACATGTGGAAATGTGTGGTATATGTGTGGAAATGTGTTGTAGGCATGTGGAAATGTGTGGTATACATGTAATTCATGCGCAGAATTCATGTGCTGTTCCTGTAAGGATGCTAACATACTCTTCCCACGTGCTACAGCTTGAGAAGGCTTTTAAGGATACGGTACACACACTGCATGAATGAATGCTGGAACTGGAGTGGCAATTACAGTGTCAATACTCCCCAATTTGAATATTCATTCTGCAGTTTTGTGTACTGTGTCCTAAAAGAACCTTCTCAAACTGTGACACGTGGTATGGCACTTGGGGCCCAGCCAGAGAACATGGGCACAAAGCGAGCCACAAATGCAAGAGACAGAACTTGCCTTTATGCTGATAATGGTGCTGAGCCTATTCTCCATGATGCACCTGATAATGGTGCTGAGCCTATTCTTTATGATGTACCTGATAATGGTCCACGATGTATGAACTTGTCAATTTTAGTTCGGATTACGCATCTCTGCCCCCTGTAATCTTCACATGACGATGATCAAATGACTTTTTTTAATTAACCAACTTTTTTCTAGTTAATTAAAAATGAAAACTGATCTCTGATCTCTTTTTGTCATGATCAGAGTTAGTAACCCAATCTTTCTTATGACTAAAAATCATTGAACATGGAGTGCAGAATTTGCAGAATTTGGGCACAGTTCAATTAAGATTAAGATTGAATTTGATTAAAAAGGAATGAGTTTCTAATGGAATGAGTGACCCTGGATTTGTGATTTGTACTTTTCTCAATCATTAAAAACAGGTTCAGGACACTGCTGGACAGTACAGGGGTACAGGGAACATTCAGAGGCCCATGGAGGACTCCAAGATATTTGTCCTTTTTAAGCGTATGTTGCTTGTAATTCCATGTACTCATTGTGTGGCACGGCGCGTTGGATAGAGGTGTCACACGTTAACAGTTTTATTGTGGTGGGCGTCCTCCGACGCTGAGTGTTTACTTTAAGGGCCTAGTTTTAGGAACTCCTTCTATATAAACTCAAGTTCTTCCTCTACGGTTGACGTCAATCCCCAGTGTATTTGGGTGTGCAAACTGAACATTGGCCCTGAGAGGGACAGGTTATGACTGTCTGAGTAAAGGCCAGTCCAAAAAAAAAAAATTCAATCGAATTTTCTTTTTATTATTATTATTATTTTATTTTTTACAATTGTCAGAGGGTCACTTTACCGTGCGCTTTTTCCAGGAAGGGTATAAAAAAAAAAAATAAAAAACCCATTTGAGACTAAATGGGAAAAACGGACCATATTGTTTATTGGAGCTAAAAAAATGTTTTAAATGTTTAAAGAATGCTACGAATGCCTGCTATTGCCAGTACAGCTTTTACAGAGTGAGGCCTTCTTTTTCTTACTTGTTTTCTTTGCGTATGCTGGATTGTGAAGATGAGAATCTGTTTATGTCTGTCCTGCGTGCCCAGACTTGCTCCGGACAGAACGATTTTAGGAGAGGACTGTCAGTCTCGCTTCCCTGTGTGCCTTAGAGAGCGGCAGTCTGTCTCCTCGAGTGATGGGCCCCGGCTCATGTGGGGTGATTAGGTTAGAGAGGAGAGGTCTCGGCATCATTCCCCTGTGCCCTTCTCTGACAACCACGCTCCCTTAATCAGAGCCAAATCCAATATAGCAGTGACGTGCTTTGTCATAATCTTTGCGCAAATGAATTTAATCAAGTTGCTCATTTTATTTATTTATTTTATTTGATCCTATATTGGGTTTTTTTGTTGTTGTTTTA
Organism: Aldrovandia affinis; assembly: GCA_029706075.1. Classification (NCBI taxonomy): domain Eukaryota; kingdom Metazoa; phylum Chordata; class Actinopteri; order Notacanthiformes; family Halosauridae; genus Aldrovandia; species Aldrovandia affinis. The sequence continues at coordinate 2,171,942 of JAINUG010000095.1, forward strand.
TTTTCAGAACTGAATTAAACGGGTTGCATGAAAAAGATTTCTATTTTTTTAATGTGCTTCAATGTATTTTTTGCGCCACCGTCGTGATCTAAAAGCCGATTGGTCACAGAGTCTCAGCCGGGGAGCTATTCGCCGCAAATTGTGAAGCCACACACCTCTGCTTTTCCGCCGTGTAATTTTCATATGCATGTGGATTTCTATTATGTTCCATGCATAACCGCAGAGGAGATTCATTAAGAGATTTGTTAAGAATTTCAACTAATTGAAAAGGCATTCATAATGTCACAATGTTCAAGACAAACTTCCAAAAACTGTACTGTTATTTCAGTGCACAGCTGGTGGCTAATTCAAATCCAGTGCAGGGTCACACCATTGACTATGATGGCTGTAATTGGCGCAAATCAGAGGCAGTGTCCTTCGCCTTGATTCACAATTACATGCTGAAGTTTCAGGGGTTTTTTCTTCACAAACACAGTTTGATGAGTTCAGCTATCAACCATGAAAATGAGAACTACAGGTAACTTCCAAAATGAAGGAAACATTTGAGTAAATGAAGGGTTCTGGCGGCTCTGTTATGGTGTGTGGTGTGTGAGATTCTGGCATGGTCACGTTTCTGGAGCGGCGCCTGAGACAGCATTTTCCACCACCTTCAACAAGACACAGAATGCAGAAATTGATTGTGGAAGAACGGTGTTGCATCTCTCCAATAGAGTTCCAGGCACTTGTAGAATCTACGCCAAGGCGCATTGAAGCTGATCTGACGGCTCATGGTCGCCCAACTCCCTATTAATGATGTTTCCTTTATTTTGGCAATTGCCTGTACATTTGTGCATAAAATAATCACTTTTATCCGTAAGTCAAATTTAAGGACAAATGTGGATTGAATCTGGGCCAATTTCAACAAATTTGGAGACTAAAAGAGGATATCCTTGGGAGTAGTTTCAGTTTTCCAGTTGGCCAAAAAACACATTTTTAAACATTACACGCCCGGCCGTTCCCATGGCAGCCACTCTCATCACCACCTCTGCTCACTGTGACTGTGATGCACTTCCTGCTCGGCCCGGGGCACGTCCTCTGGTGGGCCCCGGCCTGTTTGTGACTCTTGCACAGAAAGTAAAAAAGGCCGAAATACAATGTGCTTCACGAGGCCCGGCCATCTTTTCTTCATCTTCTCCTATTTTACTCTGAAATAATTCATTTTTGTGTGTGATTGAATTCCACCCTTGATATCCTTTCCCCCGGGAAGGGTGTTACATCCATTTAAAACAGACTCACACGAGAGCTCTGCCTGTACTAGCTCAATTCCCTCGCTGTTTAATTCAGTCCTCTCATGTGCACTGTCTTCATTTTGCATTGGCCCTGTTATGCCAATCGTTTCCTTTAGGGGATCGGGACTGATGCTTTGGTTCAAACTGGTTTTTTTCTGGGGTAATCCCATTGCCAATTGTGGCCAGTGCTAGCAATTACCTTGTTTAACTGCATAATAAACTGTTTAGCATAAATAATAGCAGAGGCAGCAACAGACAATATTTGCTCAAAGTTCATGCTGTCCCTCACTATGAAGGCCAATGGGGAACGCTCTTGTTAATATGCTGAATGGAGGCTCCAGTCTTCTCTGGATAGTACCATTGCCAGTATTTTTTTATTCGCTTTGTTTTTAGGGGCTACAAGAGTCCCAGGGGGCTCGTTGGAAAGGGGAGGGCCAGGTCTGTCTGCTGGTGCCAGTGTCAATGATTGAAGCCATGTGTTTGGCCCATAAAGGTGCGTGCTGTTTTGCTCACAGTGCACGCGTAATTGTGCCTTTTTTGCATTACTAACAGCGAGTGCTGGCACTGGCTATTTCCACGAAAATGAGAAAGTTCACCCACATACACTTATAAGTCATCTTTCTCTCTTTCCTTTCCTTTTTTTGTCTCTTTCTCCCTCCCTCTCTCTTTCTCTAGAATATTTCAGTTCTTTTGTGTCAGAAAGCTTTTACATTTTCTCTTGAAATTAGCACCTATTTTACAGTGCTAAAATACCTCATCTTATATTCCTACACCAGTGTGCCGGTATTAAAGAAAATTGGTTCAACCGCAGGAGCTAATGAAGGAGGGCTGTGTGAAGTACCAAACTAATCTCTTAAGAACCGCAACTAAATATTTTACATTGTTAGGAGGAAAATTGCGAAATTGGAGCCAAGTTTCATCCATATTACTGAAAGGATTAAGTACGGTTTGTTCTTCCACCAGAAATAAACTTTATGCATGGCACATGTTAGGCTGATATAAAAACAGTTAATGTGGGAATATGTTGCTATAGTGATCTGGAACCTGCCAAATCTTAAACGGGCATATGGGTTGTGTTCTGTTCCATCGTTAGTTGTGAAATTTCATTTTATTTGTGAAGCATGAAACTGCCAAAAGGAGTACTTTTCTGTTGTGCTCACAAAGATGTGAACACTGAAATATGCCCCCAGCTTTGACGTTTATGTCGTGTTTGGCTTCTGGTTACAGACTATTACAAATGCAAACTACAAACTATTTGTGTATTTTTTCCCAAACTATGCACAGCCCCTAAAAGCAAGCAGCTCAAAACTAATGTATAAATACCAATGATTAAATAATTTATTATACATTGTTATAATATCAGTGTCTCCTCTGGATTTAAAGTTTGTTCTTTAACATGCAAAGGCTTTGGCAGGACCCTTGTTTATAACTCAGGCAAACAAGTATACGAGCCTTCAAGCCCTTCAATCAGAGGTCAGAGGTCATATTGTCCTGTTTCTCGGTGATTATCAGCTCATGTCTCCATGGCCTTTCCCAGGCCTTCTAGACATAAGTAGTTGATAACCTTTCCTGGTCATTAAATCATGTTATGTATTTGCTTGTCAGAGACCCTGTTCCAGGGTAAAGCACACAGTTTACATTCTAATGCATTACATTCTCACACAGTTTACATTCTAATGCATTACATTGTAACATTGTAACATAGTTTAGTAACATTCTAACACAGATTACATTCTAATGCATTACATTCTAACACAGTTTACATTCTAATGCATTACATTCTAACACAGCTTACGTTCTAATGATATTTTCCATCAGCGTAAAGCTGGACTTGTACACCACTGGAGCGATTCATATTAAGCAGCCCACCCGACTCATGCGTTCGAAAGCAGGGGGCCCTGAACCGCCAACTCCTGGCTTCCTCCGTAACTCCTCTCAACACTACCCAGGCCTCCTGCGGAAGGGGACAAACTGCTGTGACAGTGACAGTGCCTCTACTGAGGGATCACCTGGGATGAGGCAGCCAGGGCGTTTCTACGGAAACCTTCTTTTCTTGAGATGATTGAGTTCAGGAGTTGAAAGAACAGAAGATGGAGTGTTTCGCACGCCAGCGTAATTCACGGCCTTGCCTCTCGATTTTATTTACGAGTGGGTCTGACTCACCCATGCCTGTTCTTCCCGAACGCGCTGCTCGTCACACTGTTTAGTTGCCTTCCGGCGTCCTTTTTTTGGATCTCTATGAGCAGAAACCTTGCACTTCAAGTTCCCCGGGGGAGAAAAAGGACAGAAAAGAGAGGTATTGATCTGGGTTTGTAACATTATACAGTTCATGGTGGTTCAATGGAATTGTATTACTTTTTGTCACCAGTCAATATCCTTCCGTCTGGGAATTACTGCATTGACTTTAAGCCTTTGGTGAGCGGCCAATGGGAGCCCGTCTCCAGCCCTGGGTCAGAAGTCCAAAAGCTCAGAAAGCTGCCAGCTACATCGTGGATATCGAGAGGGGGCTCATGTCAGATTTTGAGAAGACGTTTGAGATAGAAAATGTAAATGTTCTCTTTAAAAAATCATCATGACGAGTTGGGTGTTAATCTTACTTTAGCCAGTTTTTTTCCCCCTTGCAAAGAACGACAAGCTTTGTTCTTTTATTTTATTTTTCCTTTTTATGTAAAGCCGCTGTTGTGGCTCACGCTGCCATTGCTCGTCCACAGAGACCGCTTTCTCACAATCGGTGAGTCAAACCATTAGCTTCTATTCAGCCTCTGAGCTAGAATTGCCGCGGCCTGCGTGAACCTGTGTTGCTCACTGCTCACCGAGTATTGATAGGGGGGAATAAAATCTAAACAAACCTCTGAAAGTCACACATAAATCTGCAAAAATACCAAAAAAACTGTTCTTGTACAGTTCTGAAAAGCAGCGGGGATCAAAAACAACCGTAGCAGTCGACATGAAATAAGACTGCGCGAGAGAGAGAGAGAGACGAGCTGATAAAAGGCATGCCGCAGCAAGGTGAGCTGTGTTTCAGGCATTACTAACGCCGCTGTGGTCTGAGCGCAGGGGGCACCTTACACATTAATGGGGGGCAACTGCACTTCGGAGCACCTTTTGGAGAACACCTCGGCCCCCGAACCCCCACCCCAATCCGTCGATCGCGACTGCCCGCCTCCGCCATCGATGCCCTCTGCCCCGGCATCACAGTTTCTCCCAAACAAACATCTTCACACATTTAGGCTCCTTGCCATCTACTTTTCTCCTTTTGCCGCGTTGCAATTCCAGAGGGCAATTTGTGCAACGCGATTATTAAAGCAGACATCAACAGCAATTTATGAAAATATTTAATAACAGGGTCTAAATTTGAGTAGATTGTCATTCCAGTCTGTATGCGAGCGTCCTCTGATTGACACCGTAATCATTTCATTTTAAATGATGAGCGTTAATTGTAAATCAGTCAACCCAACTAGCAATTAAATCCCATATGCAGTATGTGCTTGTGAAAATGTTTTGCTGGATCAAAATTCATTCATAATGCATACATGCATAAAATGCATAGATCACTAGCACTGTTCATCAGTGGATATGTTAGATAGGCAATAGGTGCTGTCTTGAATAAATAGCAATAGTACTATCTTGGTGAGATGGGTAAGGGTACATTTCATCATCATCATCATCAACATCATCATATATAAATAAAACGCTCATGGTTACTGTTTGTTTTTCATGTTTCTGTGTACAGCAGCTGCTGTTCACTTTGCCTTTAAAAAAAAAAAAAAAAAAAAAAAAAAAACATTTCCAAGAAGGCTTTTAAAGATGGAAACTTTTATTTGTCGGTTTCCGTGGTAACCGCCTCTTTCCCGTCCCTCACTGACGGCGCTTTAATAGAAGTTTCCTTGTCTCAGACGTTTCTCATGTAAATGCGTCTCCTCCCTGCGACGCACTTCGTGAGGACATCGGGGGTGGGGGGTGAGGGGGAGGGTTTGTTCTGCGTGGCTGTGCGTGTCCTCCCTGTGGCCTACGCTTTCAGCTCAGAGGGACAGAGGCCTCCTCTCTCTGGGAACGGCGCGGCTGAATAAGGCCAGCCACTTCATTTGGTGGGGGAAAAAAAGAAAGAAAGAAAGAAAGAAAAGAAAATGATCATAGAATTAGCTTCAATGTGCTCCTTTGAGTTCTCAGCCCCTTCCGCCAGGAGCGGCGCTGAAACACCCCCGCGGTGCGCTAATTGACGAATCGGGCGTCCAGAAGGGATGCGTGGATCTGAGCCCAGCAGGGCGCCCAAGGTGGTGAGGAGTAGGTAGCGCTCAAAACGAGAGGAGGAGTGTGATTGGATTCGGTGTTCAGTGTCACGTTTGTGACTTCAGTGAGGCGGTTAAGCGTGTGGGTTAAGCAAGGTGCCCCCCCCACTGAAACTCCCCTTCTTCGTCTCTTCCCCATGACGGTACAAGTTAGCAGCTTGTAGTAGCGCCTTCTTTTTCCCTGGTGAAAAATACGTTGAAAAGCCTGCATAGGTTATGTCGGGGAGGTGCATTTTACCCATCCTGCGCAGGCATACAGAGTGGGGTCATCTTTAGCGGGTTTATGGCTCTTTTGCGGGTTTATGGCTCTGTGAGTGAAGCCAGGGCACTTGGGTTGGTGAACCAGTGCCACACCCCCCAACTTCAGGCTTATACCTGCAGTTGAGCTGAATATTATGGATCATGGAGAAAATAATTATGGCCCGCCAGATTAAAGTGGAGGTCAACATGGTATGATTGGCCTCCTCACTTGGTAGCAATGCTCTTGAGTATATTATGCCTCCCTAAATATCAGTTCAACTAACACCTCGGTATAAATGAAGCTGGCTTCACCAGGCCCTAGTGATTTCAATGGCGACCGTGAAAAGATATCTTGTGGTAGTAAGCCAACCCAACACAACAATATTTGGCTTGCGCTGGAACTCTCCCCCAAATCGTAAATGATGGGCTAAGAAGGGAGTGAGCCAACCCCCACCTCAACACTTAAAGTCTGACCTGCTGGTGACACGATGGTTAGATTTGGGTGGGAAAGTCTTTGTTCTGTTTATCTTGGAAGACCTGGTGCCAGCTCACACTTTGACATTGTCCCCGTGAGGGCTGAGCGCTTTGTTTGTTTGCTCTGCGCGATGCCGTTTGTTGTTCCAGTCCATCGCATCCGAAGGGGACACACACAGATGTGCAGATAGATTACAGCCCCATTTTGTGATTGTTACACGTCAATTCTATGTCTAGAATGTAGTATTTGTTAAGCCGGAATATCCACTTTGGAACTTACGTCTTTCAGATCGTGGTCAGATAAGAGCGGAGCTTGACGTGGTACGAGCAAGCTTGTGAAATGGTAACAATAAATGTTCCATATGTGAGGAGACAGAACTAAACCCTACATATTGGATGTTCCGAATTAGTATTTGTTAAGGTAGTTGGACCTGTAGATTGGATGTTGAATGTTTTGTCTAACTGTTGTAGCTAAATAAACCAGCTGTTCATTTTCATTGAATTGTGAGTTGTATATTTTGATGAAGGCTGATCCACCAGTTTGCTCTGCCTATCAACGAATTTGGAGATTTAATTGATAATTGGTATCCTGTGTAGCGATTATTATATTAAATCAAATAAATATATTTTACATGTAGGATAAGTGAGGGGGTTTTAACGTGTAATGCCACTTGTGTTCATTATTCAGAGTGCTGAACTTTAAACAAGGGCATTTCACTGTTAAGGCTACTGGATTCGGAGAATAGACCATTTTTATTCTAACTTCACTGTTCCAACATATATTTAAATGAAAAAGGACATTGTGTAAAAGTGCTGTACACCAGGATTGAGTATTGTTCCTCCGGTAATACAACGACTGAAACTGCTGCTTGTCCCCTCGGTTGGATTACAGCTTTGTGCTCTTGTACACAAATTATGGTAAAGGATTGTTTGTGCAAGTAACATGTAAGTGAGAGTGCACACAAACACACAAACACACATACCCGCATATTTACACACACACACACACACACACACACACACACACACACACACACACATACATACACTCCCCATCTATTCTGGAAACAGGGTTTGTTTTTTATTGTTTGAGCAAATTCCGTTTTTCTCTCTTTAACAGCTGTTGTGTCTATTCGTACTATCATTATTAACCAGAGAGGGCGCTGTGATATAACAGGACAGAAGTCAGATACTGTACTGGGCAGAATAAGTCGATAGTAAAGAGCTATGATGGACACACACCTGGTCTCTGCACATGGTTATTTTATTAGATAAGTACAAACATAACATTTGTGCCGCGCTATGGAGATTAATGAACCCTTACCTGCTCCTTTCATGCTGTGTGTCGAGGAACCTGCTATTCCTTTCCCTACGTGGAGGAAGATTTTTGATAATTACCTCCTTGTGATTAATGCAGCAGGAGACAAGTGGCCATACTCCAGTTTTACTGCGTTCCCTAGGTACTGAGCAACAAAGGGTTTTATACTCCTTGGCGGAGATGGGTAAGACACTGGGTGCGCGTTATAATTTTATTAGATAAGTACAAACATAAGAACAACTGTTTTATCACATTCTCCATTCAGTGGGACTAGCACTAGTTAGCTCTGGCACGGGGTCAGGGTTCAGTTCATCAACTTGTGACGCATCACTGCACCAACAGCCAGCGCTTTGTCTGAAAGCCTATGATCATTAGTACTGCAATATCCTTATCTCTGTTTTATCTCTATTTAGCTGTTCATTTACTACACCTTTATTCATCATTTCCTGTTTTCATTTTATAATGGTGCAGGGGTTAATCTGTCATGCTGTTTTCAATGCTTTGTGTTTGTTATTCTGTTCGGATTTGGATTTGGATTTGGATTTGAATTTGAATTTGAATTTGAATTTGAATTTGAATTTGAATTTGAAACAGAGACAGAGAGAGAGACTACTTCTTAGTCTTAGAAGTATCACTCCTGACTTCCCCTGTTATCGTAATATATATATACTGTATGTCATATATGTGTATATTTTGTGCACACAACTGTCCAATACAAAGGATCCCTTAGCTCTTCTTTTGGTGTACAGGAAGGGAAACAATGATGCAATCAAAGAAGCACTGTTCTGCAGAGACAAAGATGGAGAGAGGGAGAGAGAGAAAGGGATGGGGGAGCCTTGAATCACAGAGGGATACTTATTTTTATTTCTGTTGTGTTGTGTTGTAATTATGATAATGTGTATACGCTTGCTACAGGGGGTAATACAAATTCTAATCAGATTAATTGTTTAGTATTCTCTGATTAGGGAGATTAATTGTCCATCCAAATGTGAATATTTGAGCTCAGATGTTGTTTTTATGTTACAGCGACATCGTCTCATTGTTTCCATGCGAGTGGCTCCTCAGCTATGAACATTAGGCCGAACAAAAGCAACGCTTTTTTTTTACTCCACAGGAAAAATCACATCTGAACCGTAATTGTGTGTTTTCTGCAAAAGAACGACACTGTGGAAACCTTCAGATTCAATTCAACTCAAAGCCTCTGCATGACATTTCTTGTGTTGATTAATTTCAATGAGATCCATTCCATTACTGTGAAAGGAACCAGAACATTTTAAGTCTATTCATTTCAAAAGGTTAGGACGGAGGTTTTCATTTACAGACGAGCTTGTTGCTGTGGGAACTTGTGCGGTGGGTTTATTAAAGCAAATTACCTGAGGTCATCAAATCTGTACATTTCTAACAAACCAGAGTGGGGGGGCAGAAGATCGCTCTCCTTCTCTTTCCAGCTGAACTGGATTTCACACTATGAGGTGAAGTGACTATTGTGCTGCTGGACTTTTCTTTGAATACAATAACCTTTTTTTTTTTTTTTTTGCAGGTCATTAAGTATGTTTGTAAGTAATTGGAAGCAGGGGAGGGGGTAATAGCTCAGGGCCCAGAGTGCTTTTCTTTAAAAGACCTGCAGTCGTTTTGCACTGCTATCGATCTGTTTTTCGAGAGCGCGGTGTGTGGATGGAGGGACAGAGCAAACCTGCAGGCTCAGGGTTGCTTTGTGCTCCGCAGAAACACATTCCTCCACAGCATCAGGTCAGGAGCAGGGCTGGTGCCAATGCTGGTGCCTTGAACCCAGACAGAACAGCAAAATGGAGGTCCACAAGAAATCGATTTTCACCTGACTGATTTTTATTCACAGATTAAGTTTACTGAATAATGAATAGACTATGGATCTTCTCAACAATATTGAGGTGCAAAATTTCCAAAAAGCTACATTTCCAAAAAACACACTAGAACAGTGTCTTAACAGCATGCAGACTGTGGAGCTCATACACATACTAGAACAGTGTCTTAACAGCATGCAGACCGTGGGGCTCATCCACACACTAGAACAGAACAGTGCTAGAACAGTGCCTTAACAGCAGCATGCAGACTTAACAGGATGCAGACCGTGGGGCTCATCCACACACTAGAACAGTGTCTTAACAGCATGCAGACCCTGGGGTTCACACACACACACACACACACACACACACACACACACACACACACACTAGAACAGTGCCTTAACAGCATGCAGACCGTGGGGCTCATCCACACACTAGAACAGTACCTTAACAGCATGCAGACCCTGGGGTTCACACACACACACACACACACACACACACACACACACACACACACACACACTAGAACAGTGCCTTAACAGCATGCAGACAGTGGGGCTCATCCACACACTAGAACAGTGCCTTAACAGTATGCAGACAGTGGGGATGAAGGCAAAAGGTACAGGTAACTGTCAAAATAAAGGAAACACCAACATAAAGTGCCTTAATAGGGCTGCAACCGGACTATAGTATTCGTCTCTGTGAAGTTCTCGACTATTCTTGATCAAAACTGCCTGCTCATGCTTTAGATTGATATTTGCAATCAACTGATTCAGAATTGCTCTTCTGTTTTGCCTTGCACCTCAAACCAATGCAGTCGCCCCGAGTTGACGACGTCTTTCCCTCAGACTTCCATGCCAATATAACCTTAGCCAGTGTTCCTCGTGAAACATCAGCAAGTCGAGCGGTCTTCATCACTGAAGCTCCTGCCAAACGTGCCCCAACAATCACCCCTCTTTCAAAGTCACTGAGATCCCTTCTTCTGGCCATGGTAGCCAAAACAATGGGAAACTGGGCCTGCCCAGCATTTTTATACATGACCATAAGCATGATGACATGTTAATTGTTTAATTAACTCAGGAACCACACCTGTGAAAGCACCTGATTTCAATATACTTTGTATCACTCATTTACTCAAGTGTTTCCTTTATTTTGGCAGTTATCTGTACTGTATAATAAGTGAAAGACAAGTTTCTCCCTCCGGTTTCAGCAAGAAGAAGTTTAAAGATTTGCTGACATATTGAAAAAAAATCATTATTTTTATTCTAAGCACATGGCGAATCGAGTGCAAAAGAGCAAACGGTGCGAAAAGAATGAATTAAAAAGTGATCTTTCTCTTTTGCACCGTATTATATCTGCTGTTGAAAAATATATAGCTTATATTTTCTGGAATACTTCAGCAATTTTTGAAACTTCTTCGTATTGTATCCAGGGTGTGAGTCTTCCCTTTTGCATGCAATATCTAAAATAGAAATCGTGCTTCCAACAATACAAGACACATCCATGCATACATTTTTAATATAGGTTTTATCATCAGTAATAATATTCTGTTATACACTAATGTATGAAGTCAGTCTGCTTTTGTTTCTGTTACACAGAGATTTCATATTAATTCATTTTATGTTTCAGATGCATTGTTATGGAGGTACAGGTAATTGCCCAAATAAAAGGAAACACTTGAGTAAATTAGGGTTTTGCTGGCTCTGTTAGGGTGTGGGCTGTGTTTCCCTGGCATGGTTTAGGTCCAAATACAAAATTCTGAGTGAAACACTTGTCAAAAGTTTGAATACACCTTCCAAATGGCTAAGGGCACTCCTTCATTCTTCAGCAAGATAACGACCGAAACACACCTTGAAGTTGTGCAAGAACTACCTGGTGAAGGAGGAACGTGAAGGACAACTCAAACTTGACCTGGCCTGCCCAGTGTCCAGTCTCATAGGGCGACAAACTGACAGAAGAGTCAAAGCAAAGCAACCCACAAGTTTCTCTGGGAATTGCTGCAGGAGAGCTTTAGTGTCCTGAAACTTATTAACCGAATGGCCCGGCTGTTATCACGGCAAAGGGTGGCAAGGAATCCAAGATTCACCAATAAACTTGAACATTTCTTTGATGTTCCATTCTGTGTTTTTTGTCATTTTAAAGTGTTTCAGAAATGTATATGGTGAAGCATTGTCAATTATGAGATAAACCTAGTTTCCAGGTGTACTCAAACCATTGGGAGTGAAGCATTTCTTCCAGGATGACATGACAGTGCCCCCATCCACAGGACAGGAGTGGTCACTGAATGGTCACGTCTCAGTCACCAGATCTCAACCCAGTTGGTGAAGCATATCAGGGTGCTCCACAGATCCGCTGGCGACGCCGGCGGGAGTCTGTCCTCTCTCAGTCGGCAGGGAGACGTTGATGGAAGGCATGCTGCTTGTGCAGTAGTCCCCGTGGCACCACGCGATGGAAGGCGCCTTGAACGCACAGCCGCCCTGAAACCGGATCCCCCCGTTCGTCACGTATGTCGACGTGTCCACAGCCCAGAGCCAGCCAGAGTTACGGTCACGGGAAGCTTGAGTCACGCCACGCACATGTGAATGCATGCGGTCAGGGACAAATTCGCATTTTCCAAATGTTTGGAATTGTTTTACTTTGCGTGACTGCCGCTGGGTGGGTGACACAAACATTTTTCAAACGAAGAGCCATGAAAGTGGAGCAGGGTCTACTGCGAGTAGGAGTGGTCTACTCACATAGACCCTGTGAGTAGGTGGTTTTCAGTGGACGCTCTCCAGATTTTACACATTAAGTTGACTAAATCCCCGAATAGCCCACATATCAACAATATCGTGTATATATATAAGTTCACCAAAATTGGAAAATCGGGGGAAAATAATAACGAAGAGTGTTTTCCAAAACTCACTCAAGTCCCTTGACCAAAAGTGAAGTGATTTTTGGAAATACACTCTACATATGTAACATAAGTTTCCCAATTATAATTATGACATGGGGGCTCAATAGAATAATTTAATAAAACTCATATTGATGATAATTCAGGGAGCATGCTCAGATTTTATTCAAATGTACCCTCCATGATGTATTCTTTGGGGGGGTTGGGGGATTACATACATGACCTCCACCATACTTCTCATTTAATAATCTGACTTGTCTACCCCCCTCCTCTTTTGGGTGCTGTTCATGTTTTCTGTGTGTGTGAGTATCCTACATCCCCCCCCCCCCTCTCTCTCTCTCTCTCTCTCTCTCAAAAAGCTCTTAGTACCTCAAGTCCCATGTGCGTTTTAGGGTCCGAGTCAATCATCCTTTTCCATGCTCCAATACATATTTTGTTTCCTAACCAGTCCATTTGCTGGGCCTGTTTGGTGCGAGGCACTTTGGCGTGAGCTGAGACAGCCACTGGTTCGGTCTTGGGTTTCACATCGTTTCACTCTCAGAGTGACCTTTGGCTGCACACTTGGAAATGTATTCTTATATTACCAGAGAAAGTGAAACACGCTGGCAGAGAACTGCACACAGATTGTTTCTTTACACGCTGATTTCGTTCGTTGTTTTCTTTCCTCCGTCCAAGTATGCTCTAGTACTGCTGCAGTGGTTATTCAGAAAATGATTTGGAAAATTGTGAAGTTAATCTCTTGTCAATTTATCAGGCATGGCTTATTATACCTAATACCAGGTATTACTTTATATTAGGTTATGTTATATTGTCTTATGTTACTGCGTGCTGTGCTGTGTTGTCTTGCGCAACAGTAAGTTATGCTGTGTGGCGTCATTCCTACACAGTCATAAACTCGCCTCTAGTCAGCTCTGGAACAGAATCATCTGACGCACACAAACACACACACAGATGTAATCATTTCTTTGAAAGACAGTTTTTCTTTTTCATTGACGACATGGCACACACGTGGGTATTGTTGTAGAGAGGTGAAGCCGCGCCAACCGGATAATTGTAACCACAGGTGCGTAGGTTCAAAATCTGCAATAGCCACTATAAATAAATGAATGAAGGTGGAACCCGCACACTGTGTGTAGAAAAGGTAATATCCCAAACGAGGCGAAGGCTCGATGTTTAATTCAAAAGTCTTTTAATCGACAAGAGACAGACGTTTCGGTCAAATGACCATCATCAGTATAACCCACACGTGGGTATGACAGCCAGTGGACTGCTTCCATATAAACACAGCAGGAGTAGTCTTCCAGTCAGAGGTGTTTTCAATGTTATTACCCTCTCTAAGCTACCCCCTTATGTGAGCAGCTAATTCTGCTTCAATCAAAATTAAGAGACCCCCCCAACCCAACTCAACAAGAACGCATTACAAATGGCAGTTTATCCAAATCTAGTATTTAAGCTGCCTTTAATAATGCATTAAATAATCATGAGAACAGATCATCGTGGATTTAGATGAGGGAGCGTGTGGGGACGTGGACCTGACAGCACGTGACAAGTACAGACCTGGCATGAAGGCTTTTTATTATAATAGTAATAATAATAATAATAATACCTAGGTAATGACTAAACTCTCATGAGTGGAAATGCATTGCTAATCAAAGCGTGCGAGCTGCACTCAGCTCCAGTGATATGAGGCGGCGTGTAATCTCCTCTGCGCGGATGCTGGTGTTGCCTTTGGAACGGCACTGGCAGAAGTTGTGTTGCGGCGGAACTAACAAATAAGATTGCTCATGTGCACGGCAAGGTGGGACTTTATTGAAACAACACTCTTTCTAGGCCACTGGAATAAATAAGCTAAATCACAGTAAAGTAATCTGGTTTCTGTCACTCTGTTCCCCATGGAAGAGAGCACCCTATCAACATCTAAAATGGTTTAGCCATTTTGTTTGGCAGTGGTAAATAACATTATGTTGTCCGTGAAACAAGATAAGGTAGGTTTTTTTTTTTTTTTTAAACGAACTGCCTTGACAGACTCTGACATACGGTTGATATACCGAAATTATTAGATGAGAGAAGGGGACAGAGAGAAAGGTAATTTATATACTCTGTGTGTGGAAAGGGAGATATGGAGTCAAAAAAAGAGAGAAATATTATCAATTTATGTGTCATTCCTTCACAGCAATAGTGAAAATGCCACAGCCATCTGAGGTGGCTGGCTTTATTCACATACTGGCTGTGGGCAAAGTCATATAAGCGGAGAAGCCTGCACACAATGTGCTGATAAAACTCTGGTTCTGTTAGGGCTTTTTTGGGGGTGAGGGGGGTCATATTCTTAAATGGTTTATAATGTCAATTCATGCACATGACTGGAAGTGAAAATGTTCATGAAATATCCAAGGCATACTCAGTGCTTTCATTTAGAAACTGTCTGGCGATATCTTCCCTCAATCTGCTTCATATTTTTGTCAGGTTGTCGGGCGTATTATTGCTGTTGTTGTCGTTGTTGGTAACAATAACAATAATATTCATCATCGTCGTCACCATACAAAAATCCCAACAACAACAACAACAACAACAATAAAGAATGATAAATTGTTGTCTATTCGTTTTAAGGCTCCGGGTAAAAGGCTGGCGCGTGGCCCCTGATCTCAGGTCAGTTAATGTGCGCGAGAGCGGCGGCTGCCCTTGTGATCTGTTCTTCGGCGAACCGCATCGCGGGAGAAATGGATTTGCGTGAGCGCCCTCTCCTCGGGAGTGAAGGTCGGCCGTTTTCTGCGCCGCGTCGGTGATGTTATAGCACGGAGGGAAAAGGAAAAGTGCACGAAAAAAAAGGCTTTTAATTCCTGTGATACTTGGAGGAACGGGGGCGTGTTTGGAGTCTTTGCGGATTAGAAGACAGCAGGCACCTTCAGATGTGGGTGGTATTTTATGCATGTATCTATTTTGGCCCCAACCGTAAATCCGTTGGCGCTAATAACCGTACAGTGTTATCAACGTTAGAAGTAAAGGCTTAACAGAGGGGATTGTTTAAAAAAGAACTTTCAGCACTGCCCGTGACCTCTGCTTTCTGCGCGAAGAGCTCTCTCATCTCTGAGAATACGATTCCGATTATTTCCCCGACGCCAGAGAGAGAGAGAGCGGCATGATGGATAGTTTCGTGTCAGCGCGGTGCTGCCATCTTAACCCCCCAAAGCACGGTCTTCAGTCTCCATCTCACCCCCTGTCTGAGCTCCGTCTTCTCAGAAATGGGAACTGACACCCCTCCCTTTCCGTCGTGGGGTAATGGGCTGTAAATCTATTTTGTGTGTTATTTATTCATTTATTTATTTCGTGTGCAATGCAGCCGCCCGTCCGTTATTTTAGCGTCAACACGAGGCCTGCCTGCTGGGAGAACGAGTGCGCATTTTACGATTTGGGAAACCTGTACCCAGAGCAATAAAGAGAAAGGAGGTCAGTGTTCTCCTGCAACGTGGAACGTGGGGGGAAGCGAGATTAGACC
Source organism: Aldrovandia affinis (assembly GCA_029706075.1). NCBI lineage: Eukaryota > Metazoa > Chordata > Actinopteri > Notacanthiformes > Halosauridae > Aldrovandia > Aldrovandia affinis. The sequence continues at coordinate 2,187,740 of JAINUG010000095.1, forward strand.
ATATTTTCAAAAGCATTCATTTTTATTGTTTTTTTTTAACTTCTGGTCTTTGTTTGGTCTGAAAGTTTAAAGGATAATATTTTTATTGGAAACCTCCAGTCGCTTGTTTGTTCAAAATACCCCCTGCTTGTTTCAGCTTGCTCATGTCTGGCTGAAGCCAAATGGATTCAATTTGGGCTCATGGGTGGCTAACTAAATTGTATGCTATTTGCTTCTATTTTCCGCTCAGAGATTGTATAAACAGTGAGAGTTAAAAGTGATTTCTGCAGATTTAAAAATAAATAAATAAATACATTCTCATCTCAGAGAAAGGCTTTCCAGGCTTTCCGGAACTTTCTGGAACTTTCCAGGACTCAATGTTATGAGGGCGCGCCGTACGCAACATCTACAGTTAGGCCAGAAGGAAATGCTCAGTGCATAAATATCTTACTCCACAGTTTGTCCTGCAGCATATACAGGGAGCCGCCGCACTCTGAAAGAATGGAGAAATGTAAACAGAGAGAAAATAAAAGTGTGGAAATGTCTTCTCATTGCATTAAGCCCACTGGGACACGGTGCTGGGGTGCTGAGCAGCCAGTTTTCTGCTGTGTGTTTTCCAGGGGTCACCAGAAATTAAATACAACATTAACTGCAGAGTGTCTTGCCTTTATACCTTTATCCAAATCGTATCTGCCTCTGTAAGCGGCGGCCAGGAAGCTGGCCTCATAAATATAGGGCTGCGGGTTCGATTCCCTGGCTCGGTGATAAATAAATGAAGAGCAGGCCTGGACCCAGGGAATCGAACCCGCGACATTAACTGCAGCGCCGTCTTGCCTTTACACCTTTCCCGGAATTGTATCTGCTTCTTGCAAGCCAGCTTCCTGTTCTTCCCGGCCCTCGTGACTATAAGGTTGCGAGTTCGATTCCCCCGGATCGAAGCCCTGCCGATGCGCCCCACAGCGAGGCCGCTTAACATGAATTGCTTGGGTCAATATCTCGCTGCATAAATGGATTCAGCGTGGAAATGAGAGTCACCCTGGGTTTGCTAAGCAGATAAATGATAGTAATAAATGATTGCAGGTGGAGGCATTATCCAGAGATGGCTCCAGGGGTAAGTGCAGCAGTCATCAACCTCCAGAGTCATTCATTAAGCGCAGGGTGTGCGATCCTGGGAAAGTGATCCATTTTTTTTTTTACATTAAATTTGTCTCAGATTTTTTTCCAGTTTTCCTCCCAATTTGGTAGCCAATTATACCCTCTATTTCCTTTCATTTGCCCTCCCACGAACCCGCGCCTGTCATTACAGTGCAAGGCAATGTATGTTTTAAGGCAATGACCCACCTCCTCCAAGACGGAACTCGCCCACCTGCTTTCTAGAGACCACCTTCGCGCTTCTCAGCGAGCTTGTCCCGGCTCACCCTCCCCCTGGGGTGGACAGCCAATTGCCGCCCCCGATCGGGGCTCGTGGCCAGAGCCGGACTGGCACAGCCGGGTTTCGGGGCAAGGTGATACTTATAAAACCTTCCGCGTACGCACAATGGCACAGCAAAGGGGAACTGACTAACACAAGCACAATGGTAAAAGTGCGAGAACAGCATTCAGAAAGAGCACCAGTAATCAGACCGGACTATAGATCCTTGGGTGCTCCCCAACACCAGAGCACTTTGTTATGCATGCATAGCGCAGAACAGGCTTTTGAGTGACAGGACATGATTCATTAGTAATAATGATGATTCAAGGCCTATGTCCCACAGTGAAAGTATTATGTAGATGTGACCACTTGTAGGTTACTTGTGAGATATATACGTATATATATATACAGGGGGTAGACAAAATAATGGAAACACTGAAAGAAAAAGGGCTCTTATTTTGAAGTAGCTCAATTGCAATTAAGAAGGAGTCTACACATTTGTTTCAAATTAACATCAATACTAAGTACCAATACGTTTCTGCTACAGAAGACAGAGTTTTCAAATCAATACTTTAATATGTGAGTTTCTAAAGCAACATGAAATTTCTAAAGTCTCACAAAGAACTTGAGGCTTTTGCTTTCTTGAAGAATGGTCTAAACCCCCACTAGAAACAGTTAAAAATGCTTACAACAGCTTTCCAGAAAGGATTGAAGCTGTTCTGAAGCCAAAGGGTGGCTCAAATTCTTATTAGTTAATGAACATTCATATATTGTTTGGTATTTTATTGTTTCGTTATTTTGTCCACCCCATATATATACAGTAGGCTCCGTTTTTATTCACACCCTTGATAAAGATGAACAAAAGAGATTGTTTAAAATAAACTATATAAGTAATGAGGTGTATTTTATGCTCAAAAATTCTGAAATTATATTTTTTACTAATAATGCATTGGCACAAACCACAATTGAATGGTTTACAAATTATATTTTTTTCCCCAGAAAAATCAAGAATCACAAATATTCACACCCCTGAGTAATTTGTGATTCCTCCCTTGGCCATTATAACAGCAAATAGTCACCTTCTGTAGTGTCATATGAGATTACAGAACTTCTTCAACCATTCCTCCAAGCAGAATTGTTCTAGTTCAACCATTTCTTCGTTTCTTTGGACGTATGGTTGGGATCGTTGTCTTGTTGGAAGGTCCACCTGTGGCCAAGGTGTAGCTTCCTGGCAGAGAGAACAAAGTTTTTGAACAAAATGTCTTGGTGCATGCTGGAGTTCATGGTTCCATCTATTTTAATAAGGGCCCCAGGAGGACAAACAACCCCAAAGCATTAAAGATCCACCACCATGTTTCACCATAGTCATGAGGTGCTTTTCAACATTACTTGCATTCTTTGGCCAAATATAATGCTGATGTGCATGTCCAAAAAGCTACATTTTTGTTTCATCTGACCACAAGACATGGTTCCAATTGTAGTTCAGATGTAGTTTGATTAATTCAAGACACCTTTTTCGGTGAATTGTCTTCGAAGGAGGCTTCCTTCTTGCAACTCTGCCGTGAGGCCATTGTCATGTAGGCGTCGTCAAATGGTAGCTTTAGACACCTTGTAACCCCAAGATGCCAGGTTGTTTTGGAGATCTTGAACTGTGCCCCTTGGACTTATTTTTGCCTCTCAAACCATCCACCTCACTACACGTGGAGGAAAGGACTTGGGACTTCTACTTGGCAGGTTAGCCACTGTTCCAGTGGCCTTAAACTTCCTAATAATTGACACAACAGTGGAAAGCGGAGGTCAATAACCTTTTGTCTGATGCTTTCAGGGAGTTATTTGCCTTTCACCATGATGATGGCTGACCACAGTATTTCAAACGTGTGTTCCCTCCTTTTTATACCCTAGGGAAACAGGAAACCATTGTAGGTAACTGTATAGTTCCATAACCTTCCAATGAACTTCATAATTAGTTGCATATTTATGAAGATTTGTTTTTGTTGGATTAAATTTGTTGGATTAAATTAGGTGATGAATAGTTAGGGATATGAATAACTGTGATCCAGATGTTTTCTGGAAAAAAATATTATTAAGAAAACAAAATATGCTTTTCTGAACAATTGTATTAGTAATGTAGGTTTGGAATTTTCTGGGGTTTTTGGCATAAGATATACCTCATTATTTATATAGTTTATTTTATACAATCTCTTTTGTTCATCTTTATCAAGGGTGTGAATAGAAATGGAGCCTACTCTGTGTGTGTTACACACACACACACATACAAACACAGTTGAGAAAAGCTCCTGAGCTACAGAACTGGAACAGTACCCTGTGGTGTCTGCTTCCCTGTAAAAGCCACCAGGTTTTTACAGATACTCTGAGCTTTCCTTTAGGGTTTAATGGTTCCACATGAGATTTGGGTGAACGAGCACAAACAAAATGAAGGTGAGTGTTGAGTTTTATGGCCATAACCCTCCTGTAACGGCTTCAAAGGTCCGGGGATCTCTTACGTGAGTGCAACGATTCTCTCTGTGGGGGGGCAGGCCTCATTTCGACTCACTGCACTGTGTGTTTCCACAGTCTCAGAACTTCTCATCCCAGAGAGAGTATCCCCAGGGGTAATAGCAGATTGGGGAAAGAACTCTGGGCCAAAAAAATAAATCACAACTCCAAGAGTGTTGGAAGATGTGTGGAGGGCTGAGTGTTTTGAACAGATTTAACTATTTATCTAAAGGGAAGTCGCAAAGTGGCGTAACCCGATGTAGATATTGCATGTTCTATCTCTGCAGGACCTGAATCTTTGATACATGTTAGTGTGATAGGAGGCGATCTTTGCTGTTTAATAATGTATTATTATTTTATTTATGCATTACCCCCTGTAGTATAGTGGGGTGGAGGGGGGGTTCTCTTTTGTTTCTGAAAGTATAAAAAATGTAGGAATTTGTTCATGTAAACAGCAGGGATGAGTGGCGCCACCTAGTGGACGGTCTTTAGTTATGGGGCAGTTAAAAAGGAAAATACAGATGGTCTGCCTCTGTGTCACGTTGTTGTGTCATGAGATTTGGACTTTGAGTGATGATTGGAGCAGTACTTATAGATTGCTCTCATACAATATATACTATGCCATCAAAAGAAACCCATCTGAGAAATGATAATGGTTGGTTGTGACGGGTCCGCGGTAAATTTGCCGTCTCCAAACCCCCGCCATTGAAAGATAATGATTGCACATCTGTCACAGAATGCTCTCTTTCTTCTTCCCTCCGTCCCCCTGCCTGCTCTAATGAGCACTTGTGGCTGGTGTGCCCGGATCCAGCGGCGTCTTCCTGGCCGTGAAGTGCTGTTAATGTTCACGCTCCCCTCGCTTTCTGGAAGCGAAACATCTGGAGCCTCGCGTGCGCCTGCCACGCCGCTGCAAGGGGCCGGGCGCTGAGGAACAATCCAGAACAATGAGCAGCTTCGTGGGGAGAGAGCGCTGCGTTTGAGGCTGCAGGGTGGCTGTGGGATAGTTGTGGGGTGGTTGTAGATTAGCTGTGGGGTGGTTTTATGGCGGTTATTGGTTAGTTGTTGAGCGGTTGTGGGATAGTTGTGGGGTGGTTGTAGATTAGTTGTGAGGCGGCTGTAGTACATGTTGTTAAGTAAAATGCGACAGACCAGGGTGTCGAGAAAATCAGTGAAGTAAATCTGCACAAGAGGTGTTGGCAAAACAATTTTTTGTTTGACTTTTTTTCACTCTCCAAATGATTCCAGTTTTATATGAATTAATTGAATTTGCTTTAACTGATACTGGCAAATGGTCTTACAAAGAGTCTATTGTGTTCTTTGTTAGGCTACAAAATATGCGCTGTGGTTTGCCAAAATTTTCCACCGGAGTGAGAATGCAAGTTCAGCTTGACCTTTTAAAATGAGTCTTCGGTTAAGTATACCCAAGCACTTCTTTTTTTTAAATTAACTGTGTCCGAAACAGGGCTTGGCAGGCGGGTGTTGACACTACCAAAAAGCCCAAAATGTCTAATAGTGTTAGGGTTATATATTGTTATTGGTGGGTGGGTCATAGTTTTCATTAGGTCTGTCAGCAGCATAAACACTGCCTGGCAACCCACCCAATTAGGGCTGAAGTGTTTGGCATTAAGCAGGAAATGTTTGAATAGCTGAGGAAGCAAAAGTTCCTGCTGTTGAGGACTTCAGACTTCAGTGTGGGCCTTTTCCACATTTCGTACTACCTAACTGCCTTGCTTCTGGCCTGCGTTAATTAAAATGTTTTTTTAATTATTCTTTTTTACATTTAATATAAGCAACAGTATCTATGCTTTCACATCCACGGATTCATATGCAAGTACAACATGCAAATTTAATCTGCAGTAAAAAAATAAATCCTCCATGAATCTTAAGAATAAATAAATAGATAAATAGTGATGCATTTTTTTGAGGCCTCCATTTCATCAGGTCATATCAATTGCTTTCAAACACATCCTCGTTATTGTCTGGATAGCAGAAGATCGTATCATTCGAGAATCACGCCTTCAGATAAGATACACGGTAGGTATCTAGAATTACAATAAACCTAATGGTTGAGATATATCACGCTACCGCACTGGTTTGATTAGCATAAAACAGAAAATATTGTGGCGAGCGTGTGTTGGGTGGTGTATCAAGGAAGGAGACAGAGTCCAAGTAGAATGCAAAACTGGCTACGCGGGCAGCCGTTTTAATAAAGAAAAGGATAATTACCCATACTCCGTACACCGCTCAGTCATGGGTAATATCTGCTGCTAGCTTCCGTGTTCCTTACACCACGCAACCCCGGAAGTAGCCTAAAAACAAATGGAAATTCTTGCCTGCCTGCCCACGAGAGACCGTTGAAACGCCTTTCGCAGAAAACACAGTCAGTCAGAAAGGTACAGTCCATTCCACACATGACACATTGACACTCTCCCTCTGGAACTCGGGAGACGACACTATTCACATTGTCTTGTGTTAACTAGCTGGTCGCGGTGCGTGCCGTTGGAACCACCGCGACCAGCTAACTAACACAACACAATTCAATTAAACAACATACACAAACATGGAACTGAACAATTTAATCGGGGGAGATGCTTAAAGTTACAGCAGGGCCTTCCCAAGAATGCACCGTGCACACATTTAAACACAGGCGACCTCGCAGGATCGCCACAATATTGTGAATGGTTAAGTTTGATGCAGTAGGCTACTTATTAAAATAACAGAGTGGGTTGAATGATAAAACAGTTAGCCTACACTTCAAATCCCATGTGTGTGTTAGTTTTCGATGAACAATGAAAACAAACAGATCTTGGTAGTGGACTCAGACTTTTGGGCCCCACTAGGCTATATATATATATATATTCATTTTAAAATTAAGCACAAAAACATGAATTCAGCACTGCATACAGAATGAAGCGATTTTCTCCATTTCTCCCTGGGCTCTTGCCGTAATCAGCACAGCAGAAATGTACCGCGTCCTGGAAATTTACCGCGAGCCCTTAACCGTTCTAAATGCCGAGCTCCAGGTAGCGGGTGATCAATGGAGGGATTAGCGAGGAAAGAATTGTGGGAACTGCTCTCCGGCGAAGAGGCCATTGACTATAAAGCAAGCGCGCGGGGCCGGGGATAAATAGCCCATGCCGTGATGGAGCGATCCGCTGCCTCGCCGGCGCACGCTGGCTCTAATGGCCAGCGGAGACTAATGTTAGCGCACAGAGCCCGTTTCACGGGCGGCCGGCCGACTGGGTCCATCCACACGCAGCGCGAGCGACAGCAGAGCCATATGATTAACCTGCGGAGGCTCTCCGCCATACATTACCCGCCTCATCCAATCACTTAGCTCCACTGAGGCATGGCCCCCTCACTTTACTGAGGTCTGAGAGTGTGTGCGCGCGCGTGTGTGAGAGAGTGTGCGTGTGTGTGTGTGTGTGTGTGTGCACTTGAATGCTTGTTTATGTCTTGTATTTATATAGTGTGTGTATGTTTGAGTATGCACGCTTACTTCACAAGGACATTGACAACGCATTGTAATAACTAAGTGCTGTTCATGTCATGGGACGGGTCAACCAATTTGATTTGACATTCCAAACTAGGAAGAAGAAAAAAAGATCATACACAGATGTGTGTGTGTGCGCGTGTGTGTGCGTAAGAGAGAGAGAGAGAGAGAGAGAGAGAGAGAGAAAGAGTAGAGAGGTAGTCACAGCCTTATTTTTATAAATGCTGGCAAATCAGGCCAGTTCACAAGCTTAAATTTCAGCCCATGGCATCAAATGACTGAGCAATTCAGGCCAGTTCTGACTGAGCCTGATTCTGACTCATCATGAATCTGACTGAGCCTGATTCTGACTGAGCATGAATCTGACTCAGCATGATTTCAGCCTGATTCTGACTGGCATGATTCTGACTGAGCATGATTCTGACTGAGCATGATTATGACTGAGTATGATTCTGATTGGCAGTAAATCACATCACCCCCCCAAACCTACCCACCCCAAACTGGATGATAAATTTTATTTTATTTGACTTTATGTATGGAAATAATAATAATAATAATAATAATAATAATAATAATAAACTTTATTGTTATAACACCTTCCATACAGCTTGTTGCAGCCCAAAGTGCTTCATGGTACGGTGTCGTGACATGGTGACAGGGTGTGTCTTTCCCTTTGCCCGTCTCACCCTGGGTCCTTGTGTCAGGCTGAAGGCCGTGCCCGGCGACAGAGTGTGCACAGCACGCTCGCGGATTCTAAAAACACGGCCTTTGAATGACCTCCCGACTACTCTCCTCACCTGAGCGCCCCAAGGTTCAGGAGATCCACGGCGTCATTACCACAGGTAGGTCACAAATGGCTCCCAAAGCCCTGCGTAAGAGGCACGCCCGTGCACCAGGGAGACTGTGAGGGATTTCGGTTCGATTTCCAGGTGGGAAAATAAGCGAAGGATGCCAGCACAGCGCTATTAGGGCCCCCAAAGTGATTCATTTAGCTTAATCCGCCAGCAGTGGCAGAGCTTTCGAGCGTCCAATCTCCGTAACGTTGTCACTGCTCGCATACTAAGCTGAATAAATCACTTAGGAGCACAATAATGCAGTGTGCTGAGTGTTCTTTTCTTATTTTTAATTATTTTTTTTTTTTTTTTTACAGGCACCTGCACAATATTACGGATGTGCATACGCGTGTGCGAAGCCGATTCCCAGGTGGAGCGCCGCCGTTATACCCTTGAGCGACACAGCTAACCTGAACGGCTTCAGTCTAAACTCCAGGTGCAAAAAAGAAAACGCATAATGTGTCATATAAATATGTGTGAGCCGTGCAGAATCCCCCTGGATAAGCGCATGTGATAGGAAATATCAGGTCTCAGACAGAGAGGCAAAAATAGCCTGAAAATAAAGGCACTGTGTCCTGCATTTACAGTATATCTAATGTATTCTCCCTGTGATGTACACAGCACAGAATGTACAGTATCTCACCACAATGACCTTGTACTTCACCGGATAGGTGTCTGTCAAACAACGAAAAACAACAATAATTCAAAAAATAACATTATTATTATTCATAATTATCATAACAATCACAATCACAATCATATGAATTGAATGCATTTATGTATTCATCATGTGTGAATGTCTGTATTTATGTACTGTACATATATGCATTATAATGGTTATTTTCTATTTCCACTGGTTCATCGCTCATATGCAGTCTGATATATGGAGCTGGTGGCAGGGCAGTCAGTGTAGTGCAGTCAGGGAGGCACTGTGGGTTTTTTTGTAATTTGTTTCAGATTTTTTCCTGTTTTTCTCCCAATTTGGTAGCCAATTATACCCTGTATTTTATTTCTCCGAGGGCAGCGAACTCCGCTTCCTTCTAAACGGAATTCGCCCACCCACATTCTGGAGACTCCCTTATGTGCTTCACGGCAGACCCAAGCCAGCTCACACTCCCCCCTCCCCCTGGGGCAGACAGCCAAATGCCGCCCCCGATTGGAGCTAACAACTAGGGCCGGTCTGGTAGGGACATGTGTTTTAGTGGGTAGGGAACAGAGATGCAGTGTTTTAGTGGGTAGGGCGTCCCTGACAGGCAGCGCACACCATATCAGAGCAGCCAAAATATGGTGCTACGCTGTCCGCTTTTAGCAGTGTGTTAGTGGGTAGGGAACAGGGATGCAGTGTGTTTTAGTGGGTAGGGAACAGGGATGCAGTGTGGTGTAGTGGGTAGGGAACAGGGATGCAGTGTGTTTTAGTGGGTAGGGAACAGAGATGCAGTGTGTTTTAGTGGGTAGGGAACAGAGATGCAGTGTGTTTTAGTGGGTAGGGAACAGGGATGCAGTGTGGTACAACGTATGCCACCTTTTTCTTATAAATGTCTGAAGAAGAAATCGTGGGTAGGGAACAGAGATGCAGTAACAATAAGGTGAACAGGGATGCAGTGAGGTGTAGTGGGTAGGGAACAGAGATGCAGTGTTTTAGTGGGTAGGGAACAGGGATGCAGTGTGGTGTAGTGGTTAGGGAACAGGGATGCCCCAAATAATATTCAGTGTGTTTTATAATGAACAGGGATCCAGTGTGTTTTTATTAGGGATGCAGTGTGGTGTAGTGGGTAGGGAACATAGCGAACAATGGTCTGCCACCTTTTTCTAATAAAGCCAAGCGTGACAGTTTTGACAGAGGGGGGGTTAAAGACGGAGTCAGAATGACAGGGGGGGGGGGGAATAGAACGATAAAGCCTACACACTTTGTGCCTTTTGTGCTGGCGACCCGCTCTCATTCACCAAGGTCATCCCAGCTTGTTCGCATTCATCGATGGGAAACAATGAGTCTCGATTTTCCCTTGAATTTTCCTGATGATGATTATGTTTTGACATTGCCGTGAACATTCCCTCATAGAAAAGTGTCACGGTTCATATGGCAGGGAACATAGGAACAGAAGAACACAATACATAATGGCAAGAACAGGCCATTCAGCCCATGTTAAAACATGGAAATTAGATAGATAGATAGATTCTTTATTGTCCTTTACAGGAAATGTGTTGCCACAGTCTGTACAAAAGCCTCACATAAATTACATAAATACAAATATACACACCACTATTACATATACATACATTAAATATGCACCCACATGGGTACAAGTATAGGAAGTATAAGCAATCATCTCATGTAATACATGTGTGTGTGTGTGTATAGTGTAAAATTAAAAATGCATTAAATGTATGTTTACTTGCAATTATGTTGTACAATATATACATCTAAGAATTGTTTACTTGATATTTTCTTTTCAATGGGGATGGTTAAGGCCTATTTGACATTCTGTGGCAATATGAAGGGGGCACTGCACTCAGATGCACATCTCTCGTGGCTGTAAGTGGGAGAGTAATGCAGGCCCATTCACCCCTCACTGTTGCCACTGATCCCAGGAACATTTGTCCCTGTCACAGACAGAGCAACATCTGGCAACCCACAGACACACAATCTCTCTACATTTAACTGGACGCGCATGCATACACACACACACACACACACAGAATCTCTTTACATTTAATTACACACACACACACACACACACACAAACCCAGACACACAATCTCTCTACATTTAACTGGACGCGCATGCATACACACACACACACACACACACACACACACACACACACACACACACACACACACACACACACACACACACAGAATCTCTTTACATTTAATTACACACACACACACACACAAACCCAGACACATAATCTCTCTATATTTAACTGTGCACACACACAAACCCAGACACACAATCTATCTACATTTAACTGCACATATACACACACACATACACACACAAAACCAGACACACAAATTCTCTCTACATTTAACTACACCCGCACACACACCAAAGACACACAATCTATCTACATTTAACCACACACACACACACACACACACACACACACACACACACACAAAACCAGACACACAAATTCTCTCTACATTCAACTACACCCACACACAAACCCAAACACAAAATCTCATCAACATTTAACTGCACACACACATCCACGCACACAAATGTTCCAGGTTACCATGAGATTATAATGAGATTTTACAGATAAGTGTCGTGAACCTGTTTTTGATTGCTTTTCATAAGTGACAAGCTCACTAGTTTAACAAATAAGCCTCCCGCCTCAGAAGCGAACTCCTTTTCACTTAATTGTAACGAAATTATATTTTATTCAAACAAAGACATTTTAAACCTCCGACCCCGCAGTATAACAAAAAACATTTTCACGTGAAGCACACAAAGGAAATTCTATCACATTAGATGCAATCAAGTGAAAAAGAAAATCCACCTACGTTGTATCAGACTCAGTTAAATTGGCATGCTTGGTAAGCATGCACAACAATCGAAAACAGGCTCGGGATGATTATCTAATAACGGTAAATTGCCTGTCCTTTCTATGTGTGGCTTAGCAGCTGTTATTTATCTGCACTCAGTTGCGCGAGCACGTCCCTCCCTTATTTAGCACCTCATTTTAACTTCTCGCACCATTGCGCAAGGAAAATTAATACAGGGCTCACCTTTCTGAAGTGTACCTCCTCTGTTTAAAACCTAATAACTATCCTGGCCACTCAAGAGCCCCGGTTGCCGCCGTTCATAATGTGTAATCCCATTTGTCGAAATGCAATGTCCCCCATGTCGCTCCTCAGAACGAGCTTTTGCCATTTTAGTTTTGAGGAAGAGAGAAGGCACAGAACAGAGAGAGAGAGAGAAAAAAAAGTCCCCGATGAGTGCACGCGCAGTTTAGACATGTTTAGCACATTGACCCCATACGTTAAAAGGCGTAATTTTGAGAACGTCGCTTACGACGCACTGCTGAGAAGTTTAGGCTCTGCCGTCAGCGGCAGCGCTCAGTCACAAGGCCCCGGTGCACAGACAGACAGACAGACAGACATACGGTCACAGGAGCTCAATTACAAACCCGCTGTTCAGTGAGCGGAGGCAGCAGCGAAGGTACACAACGTAAAAACATGTTAGCCGAAATGAGCAGTATGTGGTTTTGATGGGACAATACAAGGGCGGTTCGGTGGATTACGCAAGCAGGCCGACCCTCGCCTCATTAGCGGCCGGGTTATTGACTGACGCCTTTTCAGCTAAAGTCCGGGGACTCGACAGAACAGCGGGGAGAAAGAAGCGGATGAATTAAACATCATCAGGAGTGCTCTCCGGCTGCGATCCGACCTGGATACGCGCTCTCTCCACCCTCCGCTCAAAACACTGCCACTCCCAGACTGGCAGGATGAGAAGGAGACGCCCCTGTGAGTAAGTCATATATACTGTGTGTATATATATATATATATATACTACATGAAAGTCAAAACAACATGGGCTCTCCAGAAAGAAATCTATTTTTTTCTCTTACTGTTTAAACACAAAAACTGGTACTATGGACACAATGATCAAAACTTGAAGCCTTTGTGTCAATAACAAACACTCTTTCTGTGAAACTACAAGTGCACATAGCTTGTTTTAACTCTCACGTTACCCTTATGCAAAACACTAAGTCTCCTCATTAAGCACAGTCTCTTGTGTTCACATTTGAAGCACTGCCATTCAAAATGTTCAGCAATTTGTCATGAGAAGTGGAGGAGGAGGAGCCCAGAGGTCAAATCTATCAGATGAAATTAGGGCAACTTTGGTTGAGCACAAGGGAGGCCAGGCAAAGGGCGCAGCCAAATCTGAGCCGCTTCACTGTTGTGTCCGTGATCCCGATCCTTCTTTGTTGTTCTTCTATGTAGTACTACAGGTAACTGCCAAAATAAAGGAAACGCTTGACTAAATAAAGGGTTATGGCGGCTCTGGTATGGTGTGGGGGGCATTTTTCTGGCATGGTTTAGGTCCACTCAATTCCTGAGGTGGCACACAAAGCCATTCTGAGTGGTCACCTTCAGCCTATGGTGAAGTATTTCTAAGGAGTGGTCTCTTCCAGGATGACAGTGCCTCCATCCACAGGGCACATGCTTTGATGAGCATGAAAACGATGCAAACCGTATGCCACGGCCGTCACCAGATCCCAAACCAATTTAACACAATTGACTGTTGAACAATTTATGGGAGATTCTGAAGCACCAGGGTGCATTGAAGCTGTTCTGGTGGCTCATGGTGGCCCAGCGCCCTATTAAGACACTTTATGTTGATGTTTCCTTTATTTTGGAAACTATTATTTTAGTTACCTGTAGCTGCTGAGTCAATCCAAGGGTGGATACGTCATGCCCGGCAATATTTCCCCACACTGCCTGTCCCATTTAGGCCTGTCTAAAGTCATATACCACAGTCCACATTCAGGTAGCCCTCCCTACAGTCATATAGCGCAGTCCACAGGGTTATAGCACAGTCCATGGTCATGCAGTGCAGAAAATCTGTGGCGTAGGTAATAACTGAAAAAGAAACAGGATTGATATATTCCTTGAGCTCACTCTCTCTCTCTCTCTCTCTCTCTCTCTCTCTCTCTCTCTCTTTCTCCCTCTCTCTCTCTCTCTTTCTCCCTCTCTCTCTCTCTCTCTCTCTCTCTCTCTCTCTCCGTTTCCTGACTAGGCTGAGCTTGACCACATGGGGAGTTGCCGGCTTGGAAAGTGAAGGTGACAGGTTAAAAAATCCATTCACTGATTCAAGTCTTCATAATGGAAGGAGAAAGAAGGAGAGTCTGTTCGGCCGGGTCCCTTTGTCCCTTTGGACAAAAGCCTCTCCCTTAAACAGGTACTCTACACACAGCCTTCCTGTGCCCGGGATCCTGAATCCAGGTTAAATGGCTCAGAAAGGATTTCATGTTTACCACTTGCACAGACTCTCTCTCCCTCTCACACACACACACACACACACACACACACACACACACACACACAGCATGTCATGCTAGCGCCTCCTCACAAGGGTGAACTGGTGTTTTGCTGTACACATTTTACTTCTTTTTTTTAAAGCTTTTCCCCCTCTTTCTCCGAATTTGGGATGGCCAATGTTATTCTAAACCTTCTTTCTATCCGCTGTCAATTCGGGAGCGTAAACAAGCACGCGCTCTCCTCCGAAACGCGTGATGTCCGCCGCTTTTCACACCACAGTCTACAAGTTACGCTCGCGCAGACGTGAGTCGGAGGAAGACACTTCGCACGCAGCTTTGTACCGGCAGACGTGGGCCCCCGATTGACCGGCGGGTTAAGTGCTTTAACAGGATGCAGACCGTGGGGGACGTCCACACACTAGAACAATGTACGTGTCCCATTTAACAACTTTAATCAGGTCTCCAAGCTAATGTATTAAGTTATTTGCATATCCTTTCATCTTCTTCATTAAAATATCTCACCAATTCCTGCAGAAAGTTTGGCCCTGTCTAATCAACCACAGACCAAAAAAAACTGTGTATAAATATATAATCCAAGTCCTATCATATCCAAAACTGATCCACGATGTTGCATAATTTAACTGTGTGACGTTATCATCAAGGATGAGGGCTTTATCGGCGAGATCGTCTGCATTTTCTGTTCTAGATTCAGCACATTTCCCCGCAGTGCAAGTCAGTGCCATCTAGCGGCAAAAACAAACATTGCATCGTGATTGCAGTGCCACACCTCGTGCATTCCCCATGCATTTTAGTTGAAGGAAAGCTCTGTGTAAAACATGCACAGGTGTGTGTGTGTGTGTGTGTGTTCGTTCGTGTTCATTTCAAAGAGTTGGTGAAACATTGAGACTCGAAGCCACTTCCTCAAGCTACCCGTGTCCACTAGCAGGAAACTCGTCACCTCACATTTAGAACAAAGAAGTTAAGCCTGCGGTTTCTATTCAATGGAGCAGTGTTTCCGTTTCATTTTTCGGTCAGGTTTTCACTGATCCTCTCTGAAGGACCACCTCCCCATCTGAAGGACCACCTCCCCACACACACACACACACACACACACACACACACACACACTCACACACACATACACACTCACACACACACACACACACTCACACACACACATACACACACACACACACACACACACACACACATACACACACACACACTCACACATACACACACACACATACACACACACACTCACATACACACACAAACACACATACACACACACATACACAATCACACACACACACAAACACACACACACATACACACACACTCATACAAACACACACACACACACACACACACACACACATACAAACACAAACATATGTGTAAACACACATACATACACATACACACACACACACGCATACACATGCACACACACACACACGCACACACACACGCGCATATGCACAGAAACCCCTCCCCCCCTCGCATGCAGCTTCGTGATTTAATGGACGAAGCTGCCATAAATCCTCTGAGCTACTCCCACCATTGTAGTCACATCCAGACCATCATCCACATCACTGCAGTGCTGCTCATTGTAGGAACGATGTACAGTCCTTTATGTCAAATGAATCACTCAGTAGGTCAGGTGAGTTGAACGATACAGTTATAATGAGATTATTATTAATGATAAGAAGAAGAATAGCAGCACCGGTAGGGGCCAACTGCGTTCCTGGGCAGTCTCCACTTTTAGCTCCCAACTTTTAGCAACCAAGTGTCACAACTCAAGGACTTGCGCGAGACTGTCAGACTGTGCTTTGTGTGCAGAGGTTCTTGTGAGATTTGCAGCTGTGTTTTGACGCATCTCAGCCATATTTAGATGTGTTTTTCGCTGTGTTTTTTTGAAGCAATGACAGGACAGGCAGCTAAGTACCGGATGCTATAGAGGCCAGTGATTAACCCAACCCACTCTCTCTAAATTACACACTCAGACAACTGCAGTGAAAGACACTTCCCCCGCCCCCCCGGGTCATTCAGCCAAACAGCTGTCCCCCCGTGAACGTGCCTGCATCGAGAGGCAGACGAGAGCGCATTCAGCATCACGGACCTGCCAGTGAGCGGGGAGCAGCATCGTGGGCGGGGTGGCCGTACGTCTGGCATTATGCCGGACAGTCCGGTTTTCAAGCGCTCTGTCCTCCGTCCGGCACGATCCTCTGCCAGACGCCCGGTTGGCCTCCTTTTGAAGTCGAGACTAGAAAAACACTAAATTCTTCATTAAATCATGTTTTAAGATTTGAATGTGCTTATTATTGGTTTATGTATTTGTCAAATACACACATTTTCAATCTGGCTCTGTGTGGCTCAGTTGGTAGAGCAGGGCGCTGACAACGCTTAGGTTGTGGGTTCGATTCCCATTGGGGCCACATATACTGAAAAATGTATGCATTCATTACTGTAAGTCGCTTTGGATAAAAGCGTCTGCTAAATGGCATATATTATTATATATTATTATTCAATCTCAGTTAATCTGTATAGGTTATGGTTTTAAATTGCTCATATAATCATATGTTAAATTGCTGCTGCCTGAAGTGTCCTCCATTCTGGGGTTTTGGAAATGGCCACCCTAATCATGGGCCTGTCAGTGAGCAGCATCATGGGCCTGTCTGAGCGTGTGGCCTGTAGGGTGTAAAAGAGTCACTGGCTCTCCTGTAGTACTGTGTGTGGCCTGTAGGGTGTAAAATAGTCACTGGCTCTCCTGTAGTACTGTGTGTGGCCTGTAGGGTGTAAAATAGTCACTGGCTCTCCTGTAGTACTGTGTGTGGCCTGTAGGGTGTAAAATAGTCACTGGCTCTCCTGTAGTACTGTGTGTGGCCTGTAGGGTGTAAAATAGTCACTGGCTCTCCTGTAGTACTGTGTGTGGCCTGTAGGGTGTAAAATAGTCACTGGCTCTCCTGTATTACTGTGTGTGGCCTGTAGGGTGTAAAATAGTCACTGGCTCTCCTGTAGTACTGTGTGTGGCCTGTAGGGTGTAAAATAGTCACTGGCACCCCTGTAGTACTGTGTGTGGCCTATAGGGTGTAAAATAGTCACTGGCACCCCTGTAATACTGTGTGTGGCCTGTAGGGTGTAAAATAGTCATTGGCTCTCCTGTAGTACTGTGTGTGGCCTGTAGGGTGTAAAATAGTCACTGGCTCTCCTGTAGTACTGTGTGTGGCCTATAGGGTGTAAAATAGTCACTGGCACCCCTGTAGTACTGTGTGTGGCCTGTAGGGTGGAAAGTAGTCGCTGAGCTCAGGTGAATTGGGGGAGCTGCCGTGCTCCTTATGCAGGTGTGTCGAGTGTCACAACGATGATCCGAGAGGCACGACAGACAATAAGATGAGCTGAGAGCAAGAGACGCAAATACAGGTCAGGACTGAGTTTATGAAATGAACCAAAACTCCAGCAAGCGAAATGAAATCGGCTGTGCACGAGAAATTGTGTTCCCGAGCAGACCTGCTCCCTGCACTCTAGATTAGTGAGCAAGCACAGTGAGAAGAGCCCCCCACTCTCTCACACCTGTAGAGAGTTCAAGTCTGCTTCTGAAAGAGCACCCTGTTTTTGAATTGATGAGATCGGTTGTGAAACCACAGATACCGAAATATGCTTGAGCTCAACTTATATCTAGAAAGTCCTTTGTTCATTTTCCCCCGTGCAAGAATTGTCTGTGCACATGTGGTTACGTGTGCATGTGCATGCCTGAAAGTGTATGCCTTTTGGTCAAAATATTCACTTTTAATATATCAAGTTTTAATATATCAATATCAATAATATACTAGTCCAATAAAACTGAATAAAAATATCACATAAAAAATATATATTAAAAAATATATATTAAAAAATAAATAATAACCCTTTAGAAAATTGGCACACAGTGTGGATCCTGGTGTTAGTGGAACCCTTCTTTCTGTTTCAGAACTGTGGTAGGCAGGCCAATGCTCCAGTTCTCCAAAGTGATGCATATTAACCTCGTCATTAACAGAGGCAGAGAAGAGCCAAAGCTACTGTATCAATTAACTCAGGAAGCAGCACCAAGGTCAAGATTTTGGCCCAAAATATTGTACCAGCTATAATGCCCATTTTACAACCTTTCTGCAGTCATTGATACTATCATTCAAGAGGATGATGATCATTTACATTTTACATTTACATTTACACGACTTACAAGAGTAATAATAATATTAATAATAATAATATTCATAGATTTAATGGCAAAGAATTGGTGTCCTCGTTGTCATTTTAGGACCAATTAGAGAAAATGACGAGGTTATGCGCAGGATCGCTGTTGTGAAGAAAAATTCTAAACAAAACCTCAAAAATACACACCATAAGTTGTTGTTTGGGCATAAACAGTCACTTCGCATGGTAAACATGCATTTACCGTGAAAACAAAGGAGAACAGCGAGTGTGCCATGGCATTCTGCCCAGACGGGCCCTGTGTGTTGCGTTTGGTCTCGTGATGAGAATGAATAGTCAATCCCAGGCTGCGTGTTGCATTTGGAGAATGAACGGTCAGCCCCACTCACTCGGACGTGGTTCACTTATCTTTCCTGGAAGGCAGCCTGTGGACGAGATGTGTATCTAGCTGACTCCACTGCCAATTATGTGTCACCTAGTATAACTCTTTAGATGCTGGGAACATTTTAAAACACCCCTACAGATTACTCCGAATTTTCAGTGAAACGTGCTACTAGCCAAAGCGTAAAATCATATTAAAGAGTTTTTGTTATGAATATTGGTGATAATGGATGTTTCTTTTAAAGTTGTCAGTAATCTGTTGGAGGTTTACTGCCAACCATAAAGTATGGTGCGGTTCATTGGTTGTATGCCTACCTTAAGAGATCTAAGGTAGCTTCCCTTTGAGCTAACTCTGTTTTGAATAGTGAGTGGTGATATACAGGTAACTGCATAAAAGACACACTTGAGTAAATTAAGGGTTCTGGTGGCTCTGCTATGATGTGGGGTGCATTTTCCTGGTATGGTTTAGGTCCATTCAACCCCTTAGAGAGCAAGGTAAACACCAATAAATACAAAGTCATTCTGAGTGATCACCTTCATCCTGTGGTGAAGCATTTCTATCCTGATGGGAGTGGTCTCTTCCAGGATGATAATGTCCCCATCCACAGGGAATGAGTGCTCACTGAATGGTTTTATGAGCATGAAAAAGATGTCAACCATATTCCATGGCCGCCTCAGCCACCATATCTGAACCCAATTCAACACTTATGGGAGATTCTAGAGCGGCGCCTGAGACAATGTTTTCCACCACCATCAAAAAACACCAAATGATGGAATTTCTCATGGAAGAATGTAGTTGCATCCCTCCAAGAGATTTCCAGACACTTGTAGAATCTGTGCCAAGGCACTCTGAAGCTGTTTTGGCGGCTTGTGGTGGCCCAACGCCCTATTAAGACACTTTATGTTTGTGTTTCCTTTATATTGGTTTACCTGTTGCTTCTATTTGATCTAAGAAGTATTCGTCTAGTAAGCGATTATATACAAATACACAACGCTGCAAGGTAGCAGCAGCACTCTTAAAATGATGTTCAGATAGCCTACAGCTCATGAGTGTGGTAATCAGGTTTTTTTTTAGAATCAACCAGACCAGCTTCAGCATCTGACTTTGACCAGTATAGCAACGCCACACGTTTAAATTTGCCTATTAATAACGACGAGGCAGTCGGAACAGGACTTCTTACCTCAACACATAATTTTTTTTCAGTTTTTTTTCAAACAGCAGCCTCGGTTATTATTAGGAAGTGCACTCTTTCTGTTCTTCTATCGCTGCTGCTGCTCACCAGAATGACGGGTGGGCCGGGCACACGTGGGTGATAACAGCGCTCTGTTCTCTGGGTCACCGCTTCTCTCAAATCTGAACGAGACCGGGAACAGGGCTCGACTGCCCGACACGCGTCCAGGGTCCGGCGCGAGAATGGAGAGACAGCGGCCGTGTGCGGAAGTCCAGCTTTACGGAGAGATGCCGCTCCCGAGGTACAGTAAGAATCGATCGCAGCACGTCGTTCTCACTAATCCTTAAATTGATTTTTTTTTTTCCTGCGGACTCAAGAAACTTTATAAACGGATTATCCGTGCCGAAAATAAATAAACGAAACGATGTCTTCTTCCTACGTCTTTATGTTGGGACCGAAAGGTTAAGTGTGTGGTGACTAATGACAAACGACAATATGGCGATCCACATCAATTGTCTGAGGGGCAGGAAAAAAACTTGCTTGGGCTGTGTGACTGCTCGGCTGCTTATGTTTATTTATGTATTTTGAGAGGGGGTTATTCCGAGCCTTGTGTTGGGCGATAACTCCTTTCGGCAAATTATCCTCCTTTGTAGTACTGTGTCCAGTCCACACAAGCTACTCTTTCTCTGAGAAGTAGAAACAGTGCACCCAGCAATGAGCCCCTTGGAGATCTGTTAAAAAAGGAGACTGCAACTCGGCTTTGTGAGTTTAGGCTTCAGAGGATTTAGCACTCGGTGCATCTTTATCGCGGATTTAGGGCGTAGGATTGGAACCCGCTGAGGGTCCATTTCAGCGTCACCCGCAGTTGGCATCGATCTCTGCTTGGCAGCGGTGCGGCCGGCCGAGGTCACGCAGTGGCGCGCTCTCTTTTAAAAGCAACAAGTAAAGGCCATTTAGCCATTTTCGATTAACAATAGTGGGCCTTTACATTTTATTTATTTCACATTTAATACACCAAATGCATTTCAAAGATGCAACTGCCCACATTTAGCGTATTTATTTGGCAGACGCTTTTATCCATGGGAACTCGCGCAGATTGCCTTCGACGCACGCATTCTTCCGCCCGAAGCCCGTGGCCATTTCAGATGGAGTGTCCTGTTCAATGGCGCGAAGGCTGTGGTCGGCCTGGGAAATGAAACCGCTGTCTTCCAGTCACGAGCGAAATTCTCTAAACCACATCGATACCCACTGAGATTTTACTACTTACTTAAATGCTTAAAAACAACACCTGAACGGTAACATACTTTTTTTTTTCAGAATGAAATGAAAGTAAGAAGCCTGGATTCAATCAAAACTCCATGTTAACTTGAGGAACAAAATCAATTCAATAAAACTTTTTATTTGTTGTATTCAATCAAATCAGCCATGTGCTGTTAAGGGTCCACTTTAAACCCATATAGGATACAAATACAAGGGCAGTCGTGGGCTGAAATTGTTGTGGCGGGGCTGGAGGCGAGAGCTTCTAACCAATTCCACTTTTTAAACTATTTAATGAAATGTATAATATTACATACTCACAGAAATAGAACACACTTAAAGAGTGAATAATATATTTCATTGAGGAATACCATTTCATAATTTATTTATGCTGTCTTGTAGCATTAAAGCAAAACTACTTTATTTTCCCTTATTTTCTTGAATATTTTGTTTGTATTTAAAACATATCATGTTTCAATCATGAATAGCCTGTTTTGTCTGACCAGAAGCACTCTTCCTGAGAGGCGTAAAATCAAATCTGTCTTTTTTTTTGTCGTGCTTGTACTTAGAAATTGAGGTTGTAGAAAATAATAATAATAATAATCTAAATAGAATTTCTATTACTTTAAAACTAAAAGTTGTGATTTACAATTAAGTAAAAAAAAAAAAAGGTTTTGGCATGAAACCAAAACCATAAATAGCCAGAGAGAGAAAAACACATTGATTGAATCCAGGCCGCTGGATATCTGTCTTCATATTTTAGAGGACACTGCTTTGTGCCAGCTTAGTGCCTGGGGTGCGAGCCTGTCACTGCGTACAGTGCGGCTGAACAGCATCGCCCCGAGGGCCTGGCATTAGATATCGATTCTGGTTCTGCTTGACCACAGCGAGGTGATCCCGCCACACGGTGAAATGATACATCTCTCAGTATCCACGGAGTGATAGTGCCATCCGTCTACCTGTGGAGAGAGAGAGAGAGAGAGAGAGCGTTTCTGCTGCCTTGCTTCAATGTCAGAGTCAAGGGCAGCGCTGCTGAGTTTTTCTGCCCGGGGTTAGTGCTGATGAGAGTGAGCGGCGCAGTCCCCTCTCTGTGAAGTTGAGTCCAGCAGGATGCTGTCGTTGTCTGTAGTGCCTGGGTGGAAGTGTGTCATGGCTGTGTTGAGGGGCACCTGTGCACTTGGAGGAGTTCTTCGGTGTACCAAGCACACAGGTGCCATGCAACAGAGCCATGCAGGCTTGTTATTTCAATTGAGTGTGTATGTGTGTGTGTGTGTGTGCATGTGTGTGTGTGAATTAATCCCTTTGTGTATGAGCCCATTTTGCATGTATGTGTGTTTGTGTATGTCACACGCCACGTGACAAACCCCGGATGGGAACAGAGCAGACTGGAGACACGGAGTGGAGTTTGTCGGTCTACGGACCGGATTTTAATAATTCTTTCCTGTCTCTCCCCCCAGACATGGGGAAGAGACAGTGGGAGTAGCAGGTTGACATATAACAAACACAAACAGACAACATCTTCACCCTACTCGCCGCAATGCTTTCGGGTAAAAACAACGAACTAAAGTAACAAGCTAAAACAACCAAAACTTACGGGACACCGCGCCTCTTCCTCCGGAGTTCCCCTGGAACCTCCCCAGGCACACACATATCCAGTGACCTTTCAAGTGCTTCCCCCCCATGCATACTGAGACACTTGAACTTTGCAGTTCGAGTTCTCTTTCCCATTCATACAGAGACACTCGCCACTCCCCACAGTGAGAGTTCTGAAACACTCTCCACTGCAGAGTGCGAGCTCTCTTTCAATAAAACCGAGGGCGTGAGGCGGACCCTCTTCCAGGGCACCCTCTCGCTCTCCTCCACAATCACACCGAGGGAGAGAGGCGGACACTCTTAGTGCACCCCCTCTCCCTCTTCCCCCCACACACAGGAAGCACTCTACTCAGTCACTTTCAACAAACGCACACAAAATTCCACAAACATCAAACATCTAACATCTAACATCACTCCACAATACAACAATCCACAACAAAACATACGTGCACGAGCACTCACACACCCATCAAGACAAAGACAAGAGACTAACTGATTCCCCACTCACCCCACCTGCTCTTAAATAGGCTTAGTTTCTGCCTGGCTCAGGTGGGACTCGTGAGGCAATCACCCAATCACAATCACTCACTCACATTCTCACACAGACACCCAATCAGTCAAATTACTTCCATATCAATTGACTGATTGACACCAATTAAATAATAATTAAACCAATTATGGCCTTTGGAGCAACCCTCCGGGCGACAGTGTGAGAGTGCCAAACCTGCCCCCGGAAAGTCTCCCTGCTCCAAAGGCCTCTACCACATGCAGCACAGGCAACCATGCCACTCCCACGTGGCCGAGACCGACATCCTCCACAGTGTATATTTGTGCACAAGCCCCTTTCTTATATAGGTGTTTGTTTGCCTGTATGCGTTGGTGTTGAGCCTGTTTTTTGTGCATGTGTGCGAGTCCCTGTTTTACATGCGCGTGTGTGTATGTGCATGTGCGTGTGTGTGTGTGTGTGTGTGTGTGTGTGTGTGTGTGTGTGCATGTGTGTGTGTGTTTGTGCATGAACCCCTCTTTTGTATTTGTATGTATTTACACGTATTCTGTGTTGGTGTGAGAGTCTGACTCTGGCACTGACAGGGGTGAGAAATGGTGCCTCTTCTGCCCCGGCCAGCCCCCCCCACTCCCCCTCACCCCCCCCTTCCTCAGGATCCGCCCCCCCCAGCGTATACAGATCTCTATCTGTCAGGCTTTAATTATTCACACTGCTGAATCACACACTCTCATCTCTGCTTCCTCACGTCCCCTTCCCCCCAGAGCAGCGTCAGGGCCCGGTGCGCACAAAAACATGTTTGGGCCTTGTGCAAAAAACGCCCGCCGCTCAGAGGTGACGCACCGAAAAAGTTGCGCGTTCCTGCCGGGTTTGGTGACCTCCAGTCAGTCTGCTCTTTTGGGTGCCGTCCATCATAGCTGATGATGAAAAACTCCTGGTGAAACACAGCCGCTCTGACTGTGTGGCTTCACACCATCTGCTCTGTAGTCACATGCGTCGCTTCGCCATCGCGACCTGCGCTAATCCAACTCTGAAAGGGTTCAGCGCCTAACCCATCACGGTCGATTTTAACTCTCGGAGCCGAATTAACCCCGCGCGCTCTGCCGCGATGCACGGCCGCCGCGGCAACGGGATAACTCGGATCGATCGGACGGGCGGTCCTTTTCACGCGCCGTCGGATTCTCTCCCCCCCTCTCTGTTTCCCCAAGGTGAAGTCCTGGGAAGGTGTTTTATTTTCCAGCGGGAGTGGCGGGGGCGTTCGCTGCTCTTATCTCTCGTTTGTCTCGCGCGTCGCGCCGAGCGGAACACCGCGACAGGTCGCCGGCCCCCTCTGTGGCGGCGCTGTACGAAGCCGCGCTCGTGACTCAGCGTGCCGGCGCGCGGCTGCGTCGCTAGGCGTCACACGCCCACCGTAGACTGCCTCAGACGGCCTGATCAGAGGAAAGTGGCCCTTCAGAAGCCGGCGCGATGTACTAACTCTTTGCAACAAATCAACTCCCCCACACACACACACACACACACACACAGACACACACACACACACCACCTCCTCTCTCTGTGAGTCCGGTGCCCGGATCGCTTCAGATCTCGAAATCAGACCTTATCTCCGGGGCAAATTTTGGAAAGGGGAGGTGTGGGGGTGTTTGATTCTGCCTGATAAGGACAGTATAGGGATGAAGTGACAGAGTGACAGACAGCCCCCTCCTGAGCTCAGTCGAGAGGACAGATGACAATCTCGGGGAGGAAGTGAAACTGTACCATTGCAGGGGAAACCACATGGGAGTGGCTGACCTTGCACATCAGCGTCCTGCACGGACCTCCAGCGCACACGTATCATAACCTGCTCTTTGCAAAAACCGGGGGGGGAGGGAGAAACACTCATATCTTTAGCCACCCTGTCACCTCCTGCTCTTTCCCCTCTCCTCCCATGCCCTGCTGAGGCTCAGACACTGTTTGGCTTCGCTCACATGATGGCTTGAGTTTTTCTGTAAGGTAAGAGCTTCCATAACAGCTGGACAAAGTTGTTTTGTTGAATGACCTGTGTGCTTTCAATATGTTTTTTTGGGTCATCTGGGTCATCAAGTCCTTTCTTGTCATCTGGGTAGATGTACATAGATGTTCTTTAGATTAGCACATGATGAGCCAAGATGGGCCGAACGGCCCGTTCTCATCATTATGTATTCTTATGTTCTTATGTTCTTATGTACAACACTCGATGTTTTTGCGAACGTTAACAGAATTTTTAACAGTGCGTATGATGCATATGTAGTGCATCGCACGTACACAAAAGAAAGCGGTTGCTTAGACGGTCAAGCAAAGAGTAAGTCCTTTTCACATTTCATAAATGCATATTTTTCTCCAAGGAATCCACATGGTGCAGGTGTGTTTGTGTTAGAAAACGTTGAGTGGGCAAATCTCCCATCACACCTCAGTACTTTACAATGTGCTAGGCAGCAGGACATCAGGTTCGGCTCGGCCAGCACCTGCCTGGAAGAGGTGTGATTTCTCAGCTCATTTAGGGTCTTTTACACCTGTATTGTACTCCCTGTGTTGCAGGGAATTGGGTACATTTAAGAAAACATTCATTTATATATATATATATAAAAAACTGGCTACGGTCTTTGACACGTTGCATGGTCCCGGGAACCACAGAACTGCCTGTAAAGTACCATCTTGAAATTGAGATTGAGATTAAAATGAATGAACAAAAACACTGTTGCACTTGACCTCTACCTTAAGACTTGGGTGTTCACTTACAAGAAATAGACTGACTTCATTTTAAATGTGCACCGTCAAAATATGATAAGTCCTCGATGATACACTGTCGTGTCCAAACTTACTTGGTATGCGTATAAGGGCATGGCGCATGAATACTTTGTTTAGCAGTCACTTCAAATTCATGTTCGTTCTTGTTTACTTGTACTGTATTCATACACGTCCAGAGTGACACACTGCCAAGACTAATCAGAGTTGCATCCCTTTATCACTGTGGTACCTGTACATTAAACCAGCCATTAAAAAAAGTCTTACTACCTTGTGCATTTATAGGCCTATGGATAGGCCTATGGACAACAAACAAACCTAATATCTTAATTTATTTTATTGTATTTTTTCTAAATTAACAAACATGTCTAAGGTTATATGCTGCTTTCTCAGGTAAAACCCTAAATCATCTCCTCGATATGTGTGTGTTTTGGAAAAATTGTGTTAACACTGATAAGGTCTGAGGCTAATGGCAGTAGCGGTTTTGCGCTGGATGTTTGTGCTGTGTTTTCCTGAACGCGCCATCACACTTACCGGTACGCTGGACTCTTTTCTGTGCGCTGGCACAGTGGACAGCACAGTAAACCCGGATGTGCGACACACCCCTGAGTGTGCGGACATAATGAGGGTCTCACTTTCCAGTGAGCTGGCTATGTACACGGCAGCTAACCAGCCACGTATGTCATCAAGCCATATAGCTGTAGGGTTAGGTCTGTATGTGACATTTTCTGATATCAAAGTGTAAAAAAGCTACTCTTAGTGCTAATGATGGTTTGTTACGCTACACTGTTTCACTGTGATGCTCACAATTTCACTCTCTGCTTTACTGTCCTGTCCACTGTAAAGACTGCACTGTACCTCCAGTGTTACACACTCAAAAATAAAGGTACAATTAGGGTACACTTTTGTTCCTCAGGCTACAAATGTGTTCATTGTACCTTCAAAGGTACACATAAGATCCTTCATGACAAAAGGTACAAATCGAGAAAAGGTACAGATATGTACCAAGGTAGGGTAATGAATCCTTATTGACACTGACAGCCATATTGGAGTGAAAATGAGGCTTGTACTGCAACATTTTTTTCTCTCGCAAAGATACAACTATGTTATTCTGATTAAAGGTACAATTCAGTACCCTACAGGGGTACTGCCACAGTGACAAGCATTTGTACTTTAACAGGTACAACACGGTAGCTTTTTATTTCTGAGAGTGTGGCGTGATGGCACATTCAGGACAACAGCGCACAAAATGGGTTTGTTACAACCCCTGCTCTCAAACCCGCTGCACCGCGGCTGCGACTAAGCAGCGCCTCCGTGGCAACCCTGACAGCCTTCACGCTCTCGGCTCGCAGTGTCCAACAGCGCTAGCTTGCTAGCATCTTCTCTGGAGGTGCATTTTGCAACAACCACAGGAAGTTCTCGGTCACAGACTGGAGTGGACGTCAGTGTGGGGGTGGGGGGAAGAGGGGGTCCTAAATATAAATAAAGTGCGGGCGGCGACTCTGTGGAGGGAAGGCGAAAGAAGCGCCGTTTGGGATTTGTGCCCGGAGTGGAAAGAGATGCAGTGAACAAACGGTGAATCACACGCAGCCTCGGCCTTAGCTGTTAGCGGCTGACACCCGTTGCCCAGGGCGATATGCATAGAAAGCCGACAGTCTGCGTCTCACACACACAATTGGTAAATGCAGCAGGATGTGACCAGTCTTTCTGTGAGTCACTTTGGATAAAAGTGTCTGCTAAATGATTGTATTGTATTGTATTATTTACTGGGGCGGGGGAGGTCAAATGCCAACCGGGTATCACAGTTGGGTAAATGTGTTACATGCCACGACGCCTGAAAATGAGACGCAAAAGGGGCATATGGCATAATACATGTACCTTGAAGTATAAAGGGCTGTATGGCTCCGGCCTGCACCATGAGCGTCAGGCAAGCACATTAGAAATGAACCTGTGTCCTGACATACAGGTCAGGTGGGCCAGCGGTGCGCTAGCCTGAAATATATTCCTTTAGTAGTGGTGCTCATAACTGTACACTATTGAAAAACGCTGCAGACCCATTCCTCAGACCGCTAGGATGGTTGGTTGGATGGTCGATTAATTGATTGGCTGCTTGGTTGGTTGACTGGGATGGTGGAATTGGAATTGATCGATTGAAGGCTGACATTGGTCAACAAGTAAAACATCATCACCATATCATTGAACTTTATGTGGCTCTGGTTCTGTTATTCTGCGACATCTTTGGGGCTGTAGGACGCAGTCAGTGTGTGAATGGTGTTGCTGTGACTCAAGCGTTTTCTTTTTCTCTTTTTTTTTTTTTTTTGTTCACTTTGATTGTTTATTCCCCCTGGAGGCTAATGTTTAAAGGTTAAGGAAAAAGGCAGCAGTGCTGTTGTCCTCTTTTCCCCACATAATTAATTATACGTCAGACGCGATTAGAGTTCATTTTATTCGGAACTAAACAGGAAACAGGAGTCATTGAGTTGGCCTGATGAAGAGGGACGTGACCAGAAAGCTTGATCGCGACGCTCTTTGTTCTAGCGGCCCGACCGGTGAGCTGACCTGCAGGAGAGTTATTGTGCATTTTCACTCACAGAAAAGCCCCAGGACATAAGCGAACCGAAACGTGTAACGTTCCGGTAACGTCCATCTTTGTTTAGGTCATTGGAGCACCCGTGGAACCCATTGTTTGACAGCACAGTTTGGCGGCATTGTGCTGTAGCCACAAGTGGAGGGGGGTTTTGGGGTTTAAACCCCCACCAAAATGTGCTCTGACAGAGTACCAAGCTGTTGAACAATTTATTCGCCCCCCAACAATTAATTTGCGTATGTAAGCAGCTAATGTGCAAACAGCCGTATGTAAACCCCCCACCCCTGAAGTGAATTCCTGGCTACGCCACTGTACTGTAGTGCTGTGTTGTGACATTGTTCTCCTGTGTAGTATGACGGTAAGGGAACTGGGCTTGTAACGCAAAGGTTGCAGGTTTAATTCCCAGGCGGGGCCACTGCAGTTGCACCCTTGAGCAAGGGTACTTAACCTTCAGTAAAATATCCTGTTGTGTAAATGGATTGTATGTAAAGAAACGTGAACTGTGTGAGTCGCTCTGGATAAAGAGGGCCTGCTAAATGCCTGTGATCTAACGTCCTGTCAGAAGCAGGGCGTCGCAGAATGCGAGATCAGCGGAGGTCGGGAGCAGTATTCCAGTTCCCCAGAGCAGGTGAGTTTCCTGTCAGTCATATCCCACCAGCACTGTCTGTAATCATGAGCTACTAAGATTATGAGCTGTTCGTTTACACATGAGCCGAGCTTATCAGTTAATTAGGTTCTGATTGAGCGGTTACCTGAACACTGATGTTTCTTTGACCTCCCTGCATTGTGTCTGCTGTAAACAGCATGCAAGAGAAATGTGCATTTGAAGATGTGTTTGTGTAAACATTGAGCTAAATAAAGCTTTATTTTCCAAAAATCTTTCTTTTTTTTTGTCACAAATTCTAGCCAGCTGTTTCAGTTAAGCTTAATTATCGGTCTTCTCAGTTTAAATACCTGAGAAGTGCTAATTTGTTTTAACAAACAGACACTTTCACGTTGCTTACAAACACACATCCAAAAACACCCATATCTGAAAAACAAAGAGCTAACAGTAGGTACTTGTGAAGTGATGCTGGCCGTGCACTGTACGAACATAGGACAATGTTTTTACTGGAACATAGGAAATAGTACATTGTGTGTGTGTGTGCGTGTGAAGGGGTGAAAATCCAACCACATTTGATGTGAGTGATTAAGAAGTATGTCACCTACAACTACAAGATGCCGTCTTTGCTCATGTTCACTTTTCCTTTATAGAAACAGAGGGGCCATTTCTTCCTGTCCGGAAACAGCATTTCACAGTACAGGTATAAGAACCTTTGAACCAAAGCCTGTGCAGTCTGACATCAGTATGGCTGTCGTTAGCATAGAGGCAGTGTGCTGTGCCAGTGTGGCTGTCGTTAGCATAGAGGCAGTGTGCTGTGCCAGTGTGGGGCTGTCGTTAGCATAGAGGCAGTGTCCTTTGCTTGTGTTTGGCAGGCATGTAGTAATCTAAACAGCCAGGCCACACACAGTATTGCAGAATTTATCTAAAAATCACAAAAATGCATCAACTGTCTCTCAAAGTGTGAAAGTGAAATTCTTCACATGCTTTGAGGAAGGTCAGCTCTTCGGGCTGCATTCGTTTCATCAACGCCTCGCTAATGTCTGCCGTCTTCCGCTTCACCTTTTTTTAAGGAGTGCACCGAGAGAACCACTATGAAACTCCACGAGTAATGGTGAGTAATGTTACTCTGCAGGGTTTTTATTTACATCGTGGTCACCTCTGTTTTCATCTACGCTGTACACTTTCTGTTGCCATTTACTCCAAGTAAACTCAAAGTAGAAATATTGCAAAAGGAAAATATTCTTTATTATTTAATTTGTTTTTTATTTGGCCTCTTCAGAGCAACTTACAAGGCTGTCATGGCAAGATACACTGAATATATATATATATCATGGTAACAATAAGAAAAACAATAATATACTAAGACAATCGCAACGAGATCAGCTTAGTAAGTGTAGTGGAGCTCCGAGACGTGAGTTAAGCACGTGGGTGTTTAGGAGCAATAAGAGTGTGATTACTTCCCTTGGCTGGGGACCTGGGTCTTTAGCTCAGCAGGCTAATCGTGTCTGTTGTTGTGTTGTGTGGGGCGGCCCAGCTGGGGCCTCGGTTTGAAACTCCCAACAAGCAGACCTGGCCCCCTTACATAAGCAGCTGCGGTAACAGGATTTGCGCGGGATGGAGGAGAAAGGTTTCTTGGACCACAATATGCTGGGAAACTGAAGTCGAGCAACTTCCGGGACACATCTCTGCTTCGAAGCCATTCATTTTTAATGGGACACAAACTTTCCTTCATCCTGTTGAAGAAGGCAACAAAACGTTTAAAAACATGTTTTGGGGTTTTAGGTTTTTCTGTATTTGGAGATTATTGGAATTTTTATGAAGGAATCTGGTGATCACTGGGCGATTCCTTAATAAAAGATTTTATCTCCAAATAATTCAAAGAACAACCTCCAACCATTTTCTGAACGTTTTTATTGTTGCTTTCTTTCAACAGGATGAAGGAATGTTTGTGTCCCGTTGAAAATGAATGGCGGAGTTGGAGACACATCCCGAATGCTTTCAGTTTCTGCTTTCCCAATATATAACAGCACAACGATTCTCCTGATGCCATTTTCTTTCACTGGGTGAAAATAAGCAGAGGCTAGATGCATGCATTTCGGAGGACACTTGTTCTAGTGCACGCCCTTACAAATCGATTGTCTGATTGTTGCTGCAACAGTGGGAGGGGCCTACCATGACGATTGGTTATTCCAAATGTAGACAGAAAATAAAAATTGAGAATACAAAGTTCAAACGGAATCAAAGCTACAGATAACCCCGTGCTAAACAACAGCAGGCTAACGATAAAGGGCTTGTCGCAATGACCTCGTTTTGGTCAAGGTCACTGTTTAGACTACAGTTACTGGCCGATAATATGCACACATATTCTATTTATTGGCTAACTGTAGTTGACAACAGATTAAGATATGTGTCTCAGTAGCCACACTATTAAATTGATGTGTCGCTTTAAATTTAGAATTTGTCAGTGGGGAGATGCGCACTTTTAACTGGGAGAGCCAATTGCATTTCTTGTCAAGAATGGACAAAGGGACAGTTAGACTTTTAAAACAACATTAGCTGCAACTTAGCTGAGCTTATTTATTTTGCTGCAACTTTTAATTTTCGGATTCCGGCACACAGTTCATATTTCCGCTGCATAGAAGATCTCAGGCAGCCCTTTGCAAACGGCCCG
This sequence comes from Aldrovandia affinis, assembly GCA_029706075.1. NCBI lineage: Eukaryota > Metazoa > Chordata > Actinopteri > Notacanthiformes > Halosauridae > Aldrovandia > Aldrovandia affinis. The sequence continues at coordinate 2,219,669 of JAINUG010000095.1, forward strand.
CTGTATTTCTGCATCTCACTTTATGCGCGAGGCCAGGGTTTCCGCTAAAGCGTCGAGACTCAAGCGTGAGCGCTCAAAACGGCTGTGACATCATCGCAACTGACTAAAATGGTCAAATATGGAAAGCGGTCCCGCATGCTGTTATTTTAATTATATTGCAGCTATTTATTATATGGTGCTTTGTTACGTGGTATTTTTTTGGTGAGAAAGAGATTGGAGATTGTTTTTACTCAGATGTTTAAGATGTGTTTTGTTGTTGTTGTTGTTGTAATGAAATGTTTTTATGTGGAGTCCACAACGGCAGAGCTGTCACGTGCACATGCAGTCGAGGAAAAGAAAATCCACTGCAGAGGGTTGACGGGTGATCCTAATTTAAATCGACGTGCTTGCTAACTCTGCGAAACAATCAAAAACCGGCTCACCAATGTGGCTGAAAAGTTAGCGGGCTCAAAATGGGCCTGCTGTGGCATCCCCTTCCTGTTGCACCACTTATTTTTCGGTGCTAAAATACATTGTGGTTTCCACAAAGACGGTAAATTTAAGTTAGCAAAAAGTACTGCAGGAAGTTGTACTGTGTCAGTGGTTCGAAAGTTTGTTGCGTCCGCGTCGCGGCAGACTCGGCCGTTCCTGGGCTGCATTCCCGCATATCGTCAGGAAACCGGTGGCTGTGCACGTCGACTGCGGTGAGAACGACAAGCCGCCGGGCGGTGACGGTGTGGCAGCCGAAAACTCTCACACACCACCGGCAGAGGAAGCTTTGCCTCATTTCAATACCCGTGCCACCTCAACAACGGGCAGAATCTCACTCATACAATAACCTCTTTGCCCTAATTAACCACATAGAATAACCACTTTACCCAAACAACCCGAATGCACTCAACCATATATATGTATTCTATGTATCGAATAACACTAGTTAGATTATGTCTGTCTGTTATTGTATTTATTTATTTTATTTTTATTTTGGGGGGGGCTAGATTGACATGAGTCAAAGGAATCAGAGCGCAAAACAACAAACTTTTCATTTAATTGGATTTGGCGTGATTTAAAGAAATTGATTTATTAGACCGTTGATAATGGCAGCGCTGGCCTGGTCTCTTCTGTCCCATTAAAACAACAAACAAAAAAAACAGGAACGCCACGCGAGGGCCAAAAAGATGGAGCAGCAGCTCAGTCTCCATGGCGATGAGGAGGATGAGTACCACAGCGTGGACAACCAGGAGGAGACGCACGCCATCCTGATCTGGCCTGCGAGGCCTTTCACGTCCGACCCAGAATACGCTGGTGAGGCTCCGTGCATTACACCATCGGCTAGTGCTAAGAAGACACCATTACTCTAGTGAGCCACACAAAAATCCCCAAAGGAAGCCATTTTGGCTCTTTCAGGTTCCCATTGCTTAGTGTTACGCAGCTATCCTGGTTTGCCTTACCCATTTATACAGACGGATGTTCACTCACGGGGCTTTTCAATAAGTGCATTGCTCAAGCTCTGGGTTGTAGAAGAGATAGTCATGGTAGAGTCATCTTAAACGCCACTGGCATAAATCCCAGAGCCACTGAAAACACACAATATGTTCATCAACCTCCCCTGGGGGCCTCACTCTCTCAGCACTTGGCACAACTCGGCTCAAACCCACAACCTTCCGGTTATACACCCAGCCTCTTGTTCTGCTGCAGAGATGGAAGAACACATGCTCAAGCTGTCAGAGGCTATATGTCTTGCGCAGAGCCCGGGGGAGACGGCTGGGCGGAGCAGTGGTTAGTGCGCTGGGCACATCACCACTAGTGGGCGGGTTTGAATCTTTGATAATCCCCATAAATCCTCATTGAAGTTGTGTCCTGGAGCAAGGCACCGAACCGCCCCACTGACACTCAAGGGTAGGCGTGCATCTGGATTGAGGATAACGTGTGCTGCCACTGCATATTGCTGTGAGAGGGGTGATGGGTAGTAATATAATGTCATATGTGTGATCAATATGTGTCTTATTTTTGCACATTTTAGAAAAGCAAACTCATTCTCAGTTTTAAATGCAGCCTTGAACAGCAGCCTGATATTACATATTACATTCTCACTGAACATATTGAACATATGTTTCTCACGCTGCCCACATGAATTTGCTTCCTTTGCTGGTTCAGCAAATGGCATTGCCATATGGTAATTGTTACTTACAGCAGACATAATACCATATCATATCATATTATTTAATATAATATCATGTAATTAGGCCAAATAACGTTAAGCGACTTAAGATCACAGGGTAACAGAAGGCGCACATTTACTAGACTGCTGTGAATTGATGACTGAATTCAACTGGAAGTTTGTCAAATACACATAAGGCTTAGGAGGGAAATTAATTTGGAGACTCGTGAAGAGATTTGACTGAAATGACCCGATCTCTAAACGTAAATGATATTGAGGGCAGAGCAGGAACAATAACGAGGGCCTTTGTGATTCTTGGGGCGAAAAAACAATTTGTGTGTCTCTGACGCCCCCTGCTGGACAATGTTCTCCTGCATAGATCAAACAGAAAGGGGAGTGGATCCTGACAGACTGGTTTAAGAGTACCATGCTGTTTCACAAATTGGGGTCCTAATGCAGTGTTATTCTTTGGGATATGTGAGGATACAGAACCATTATGACCATCAAGTGCCTTTTTTTAATTTTAGGTTTACATTTGTATAGAAATTACCTGAAATTATATTTTTTTAAATGAACATTTTGCTCAATTTGATCAATAAAACAATTGATGTGTCAATCACAGTAAGTGCATATGGTATTTTTGTTCAGTACTTGTTGCTTGTCATCTTGAGCTGGATATGCATTAATGGAATAAATGGCAATCATGGCAATTTTATACCATAATAGCTAACAATATTAATAACAGTTTTAGTTCTTGTTATTGTTACTGTCAAAATGTTTGTTTTCTCACATTTTTTTGCTTTTGCAGACAGGGACTTTTATAGGTCCCCATCTCCAGAGCAATCTGCTTCAGTTTCGGCTGTAAGTAGTGTCATATCGTCTCATTGCAATGCTAAACCACAATTATACCGTTTCACAGTCACAATACCAAAACAATACAATACAGATACAGGTAGGTAGTGAAGACAGGCCCTTAAAGTGTCAGTCTGTGAACGATTTCACATTAGTGCAAATTTATGTGACTTCAGAATGTCAATTCCCAATTTTGTGCAACGTGCACTTATGGTAACTAGCATTATTAGTCTAGTTAATCTAGCAAAGTTCGTCTAGTTCATAAAAACACTAGATCTTGAAAGTGAAATTCGAAAGTTCTGTAAAATGCTAAATTAATGGTCTAAATGCACACTAAGGCAACACACAAATAAATGTGTGCACTGCACTGTGGCTTCAACCATTCTCACGTGCAAATGATTAAGTCATCCTGACCACATCATATGGGTCACATCATGTGATTCCACTTTTCCTGACAAAAGGGCTTTTTGGAACAAACAACTGTCTTAGTGGGTATTTCGCATGTGTCTAAAAATGATTGCTTTCAGCGGTCCGAGGTATATTCGCTGCAATGGAGCGATTCTCATGGAAACAAAACTTGTTTTGTGTAAATAGTGTCACTTCAGTCTGTGAGTAGTGCGTAAATAGTGTCACTTCAGTGTGTGAGTGGTGTGTAAATAGTGTCACTTCATTCTGAGTAGTGTGTAAATAGTGTCACTTCAGTCTGTGAGTAGTGTGTAAAGTATGGATTCTATAAGTAGTGTGTTTCATACTTTACTGGTACAAACTACATAATTGTGATCAATTGTTACACAATGTGTAAAGTATTACTTCATTCTGTGAATAGTGTAAAGTGTCAGTACTCAGTCTGTGACTAGGGTATAGTGCTAGCTCTCATTCTGTAAGTAGCGTGTCTGTGTCTGTAAGTCACATGCAGTACTCTTTGTAGGGGAGCCCAGGAACCCCTCCCACACTCCCGAAAAGAAACATTCCAGGTAATACACAAAAACACTATGTCTTCACTTCACTTCTCTGAGAAATCCAGTTTATGTCCCTAGGCATTCAAAATCACATATTCGGGATGTGCAAACTGAGTTGCTTAGATGTATGTACTCAAAAGGCTGCAGTGTGGTATAATGGTTAGGGAACTGGGCTTGTAACGTTAAGGTTGCAGGTTCAATCCCCAGGTGGGACACTGCCGTTGTACCCTTGAGCAAGGTACTTAACCTGAATTGCTTCAGTTAATATCCAGCTGTATAAATGGATTGTAATGAAATGTAAACTGTAAGTCGCTCTGGATAAGAGCGTCTGCTAAATGCCTGTAATGTAATGTAATGTAATGTAAAAGAGGGACAAATGAACAGTGGCAAAATTAAAGCATTTCAGTGGTTAGCGTCTGTACGCATGTGTGTTTATGAGACTGGGGTTTGTCCCTGAAATATAGGACCGTCAGTGAACAGGGACTTGAAGCCAGGAAGAAAGAAGAACCACAAAACCAGCGGTAACATGTTTCTCTTCCTTCATTCTTGTTTTTTTCTTTCTATTTTGTCTTTATGCCTTTTTTCCCCAATTTTTCTCCCAATTTTGAGTAGCCAATTATTATTATTATTATTATTATTATTATATGCCATTTAGCAGACGCTTTTATCCAAAGCGACTTACAGTAGTGAATGCATACATTTTTCAGTATATATGGTCCCAATGGGAATTGAACCCACAACCTAAGTGTTGCCAACTCTGTGCTCTACCAACTGAGCCACAGAGAACCCTCTTTATAGCCTCTTTTTCATGTCAATTATCCCCTCCCTCATATTGAGAGCTCGCTGCTGTAGTACTAAAACCGGCAGCGACATGCGGCGGAGCACCGCCTCCTCCGAGCCGGAACCCGCCAAGCCGTCACCTTAACTCTGGTATGCACATAGGGCCACTCCTATACACAGCGAGCTCGTCAGATGCTCAGTTTCCCTTCCCCCTCCCTGGGGCGGACAGCCAATCGCTGGCGAAACTGGAGCCAATAAAAACTCATTCTTGTTTTTATTGTTGTTGGGTTTTTTTGGCCTCCCTCCAGAGTTTTATTATTTGTAAAAGTTTTGTTTTAAATGAGTAATTTCATTCTCAGAAATCATAGCATGAATCCACCGTGCAAGAAGCATTTTTAGAAAATAAAATACTCAAAAAATAAAAGATTATGTGGGGGTTGGGGTGCTCTACAATTGTCTTTCATCTATATATATATATATTCCATTATTGCCACTAAATCATTTTTTGAGGCTTTAGGCAGCATTGACATTTTTGTAATTGTGAGGGAGGATGAAAGGCAAAACAGGTTAACACAACTACGCACATTAACCAGACTTGCTGTGCAGATTTTAATGTTGGGTTGTGTAATCTTGTCATTAGCCTCTTCTAAATCAATATTTTTCACACTTGCACTCGCACCCACATACACACACACATTTTTTTCTCAAATATACGCATGCACCCTCTGACACATGCACTCACACACCCACACACACAGACACTCATGTGCACACACAGAATGCCATTGTTGTTTTGGTAGCAAACACTGGTGCTGTTTCACAATAGGCAGGCTTCCTTTCTGTCACCACCGATACTGTCTGTCAAAGAACACCTCAGCTTACAGATACTGCACATCTTTTTTGATCATTTCCATTAAAAAACGGAATAGATTCATACATGCATGTTTCATCATATCCTATCTGCGAATATTCTTTATAGAGTATTTGTATTTTTTATTTTGAGTAATGAATTCAGGTAGCTTCCAAAATAAATGAAACACTTCAGTAATTGTGTTTGGAATTTCTCGTGGAAGAATGGCGTTGCATTCCTCTAATAAGAGTTCCAGACGCGTGTAGAATCTCTGCCAAGGTGCATTAAAGCTGTTCTGGTGGCTCAGGGTGGCCCAACGCTCTATTAAAACACTGTTGGTGTTGTCTTTATTTTGGCAGTTACCTGTATATCATATATATAATATAAAATAAAATAATATATATAATATATGATATACAGGTAGAATATAATATTATATATACTTTCGGTTCGGTATGCACTGTGAACCGAACGAATGCAATCTTGCTTTAACGCCTGAGATCAGGTATGTCGCTGGCAGTACGTCGAACTTGATTACTCATTTGAGACGGCATCGCCCGAATGTGAATATCACTGGTACAAGTAAAACACAGAGTGGAGTGCAAACCCAGCTCCCCATGCCATTTAAACAGCCTCTCACTGATCATTCAGACCGGGCCAAAGCAATAACAAACATAGGTGTTTTTATAGCAGAAGATCTGCGACCATACTCCATTGTCGAGAACACAGGTTTTAAACATATGTTGAAAGTGATTATACAGTATATATCATATTCTCCTGTATATATGATATATCTGAAAATCTTGAACTATTTCCTGTAAAAATCCTTTCCTACAGGTGAGAGGAGAGAGGTGATGGATGCTGTCACTCAGGTAGGGTAATTAAAAAAAAGATAATCTCCTCAGTGTCACATTCCTCTACACATGTCAGTCAATGAACACTCCACTCTATAAACAACATAATGAGTCAAACATTCTCTGTAAACATGCATCCCTGCTTGAATTTTATGTTGAATTATTAAGGTGTGCTCTTGTTTATACACTTCCAGGACATGCAACTCCCTCCAAGGTAAGGCTGTTTGGGCCCGAGTGATCCAGACTTTATGCGACTGACGGAACTGCAAAGCCATCAAGTCTCCTCTTCTCCGTTCCTCCTAAGAGGGAATTTTTCATAAAGCTCTTTTTTGTTGTTTGTGGTGTAGGGAAAATGTATAAGACATGTACCGTGCGACAGTTTAGTCAATTGTTTAATGTTTAATGAATTGTATTAATTATCACTACCATATTGCAAGGTCAATCGTGACACGTAGACCTCCGCTTACATCTGGAGCGATTTGGGGAAGATGATCCGAACAAACAATACAATTAACATTAATCACATTTAGACAATATATACCACAGACATTTTCTTTGCCCCTGTCCCTGTAACAGCCATATAGGAGTCGAAGGGCTCAATCTCTAGGACCAACGTCGTGTGAACAGTCCTTGCGGCCTTGCTCCTGGCTTGTTACACCTTCCTGGCTTCTTTCTAGCGCTACAGGGAAAGAAGACATAGGTTGAAACAATAATTTGCACACTTAATTCAAATCAAATCCCACAACCCAGACATTACACAATACATACCAGAGAACCGACAAGACAAGATGGTATAACACATTCCCAAAACATGCAGAACACATAGAGCACCCGGAGCCTTCGTTAAGCAAATTAATTCCATGAGCTGGGTTTTACTACTTCCTTTATCCACCTCTGACCAGCGTAGACAGTACCCCACCTGTTGGTTTTTCTAAAACAATAGTTGTTTACATGATATATTTGGTCAGATTGCTGGTTTATTGGGTTAGTGGGATAGTGGGTGCCCCCCACTGTGAGGGTATGTTGACTCCATTATCACAGGACAGTCTCAAATCCTTTGATGGCTGTTTGTTCCCAGGCCAGCCATCTGTTGGATAATCGGTACTCCAGGTAACAGAACTACAGTGCAGTGATGGAGAGGACAGGCTCAGGAAATCACAGTCAGCTCTGTCCATCTCGACAGTCTCAAATCCTTTGATGGCTGTTTGTTCAGTTAATAAATTATCCAGAGAACAGAACTCCAGTGCTGAGAGGGAGAGAAGCTGGCTATTAAAATCATACAGCCACATCAAAATCATGTGGTTCTGTGTAGCTCAGTAGGTAGAGCACGGCGTTTGTAATGCTTAGGTTGTGGGTTCAATTCCCACTGGGACCACATATACTGACAAATGTATGCATTCACTATTGTAAGTCACTTTGGATAAAAGCGTCTGCTAAATAGTATTATTATTATTATTATATCATACAGCCAGCTCTTTCCAACCCTGTAGTGGTAGAACAATGTGGTGGTAGAACTGCTGGCCTACGTCTGCCTCATTCGAATGCAGCATTTAGCAAGTAGTGGGCATGCTTAGGACTGCTTGGTTTGGCTTTTAGATGAGATTTCAGCATTCAGTATTTTGAAATTTGTTTGCACAAGAGGAAGTCACTAACGCTCTTAACACACGTCCTTGTTTTCATATTTTGACCGAGCCTCACTACTTACCAAGGACACGAAAAGGCATCCTAGAGTCTCTCAGACCACAGAATTAAAATAACAGAGTAACAGTTCCATAAACCCATTAAAATCTTATGAATCATTGTTCCGAATCACTAGATATGCGTGCATACTATTGTTTGCCCTTGCTATAATGACAATTAGGATTCCCATTTTTTATTTCACAGGGCACTGAATACAACGGCGCAGTGGCCTTATTCTAGCGGTTTGGTGGAATAAGAAAAGAACGGAGTAGAATTTGTGTTTGGATGTAAAGAACGACAGAAATAACACACCAAATGCACACCAAATCTTAGCGTTTCATTTTCATGAGCATGCACTGTGCAAAAAAGTCAAAAACTATTTACAAACACTCATCTTACCAAGCTTGTGACTATGCAGGGCATGCAGCGTAGCTGCCATTGGAATGTTTTCCGTAATTCCAAGTAACCACTTGATTGAGTCATATGTCTTATTGTCATAGTGCATCTTATTCATCTAATTCTTATCTCATGTGCATCATAGTTTTGGAGGTCACAAAAATGTATCAAAAATATGGTGTCAGCAATAAATTCTGTGCTTTCATTGAATTTCACATCATTTTATCCAACCCCCAGGCCTTCTAAACTATTGCCCAAGGAGCTGAAGGCCCCTCCCACAGGTCTAGGGTCTCCCAGAGCCAGGAGGGGCGCGCAAGCCGGAAGGCCCCTCAAAACAGAGTGAGCCTCGCTCTCAGATAACAGCCACACATTTCCTGTCACAAACCTGCAGCAACGCACCACGCCACTACTGTCAAAACCTTTGATGCTCACGATCAACGAGAGTTCATTCAGTTTTTTTTAAAGACTTTAACATTTTTGCATTTTCTCCCAATTTGGTAGCCAATTACACCATCTCTTTTCATGTCAATCCCCCCCTCGTATTGTGAGTTCGCTGCCGTAGCCCTGAGACCGGCAGTGAGCCTCCTCAGAGCCGGCACTTTCCAAGCCGTCAACTGTAACTCCGATACACAGAGCCACTCCTATACGCAGGAACTCATATCGGCTTCCCCCTCCCCCCCTCCCTGGCACTCCCGGCCAGAGTTGATACTGGCGCGGACGGTGGAATCAAACCCTGGTCGCAGTGGCCAGCACTGAATGTTGTAACCACTAGACCACCCGGGAGGCCATGAGTTCATTGGGTTTAACACTGAAACCCCCACGTTAAAACCTTTTCTTAACTGACGTCCAGAGCAATGTGAATTATTAAAAAGTTAAATACAGTCTAACTGGGCTCATTATTTATATTGCTCACATAGAAATACTCAGTTTTGGTTTTCGAATAAGAGGAACCCAGAGACAACATTTAGAACCTTCATTTAGTGGCTGTTGCTACAGTAGCGAGTACTTCTAAATATATTAAATCAAATAGTTACATTTTTAGAAATGCTTATTGTTTCTTTCACCCCTCACAGGTCAGGGCCACAGCGAACAGCAGTAAGTTGAAAAGCGAATCTGTATCTAAACACAAAAGCAACGTTGAGCAAGCTTATCCTCTTTTGGTTGATATAACTGCATGTAATGCTGATGTTCTCAAGGAATGAATGCTGGTCACATCTAGTCACAAGGTGTAGGGATGACATGACATTTTGCCCAATTTTCCTTTCAGGGAAAGAGTACTAGACCCTTAAAAGGTGAGCCATGATTGGAAGATGTGCAACTGAAATCGTAAAAGACGAAACAATATAAATACACACACATACTTAAAAAAAAAAAAAGGTATACCCAGCTAACCACAAAAGGTTTCCAGGACATTGGGGATACTCCTGGGTACATTACTACTCAGAAAATTATCATGAGAACATTATCCCCAAACAGCCTTAAGACATTTTACTGTTCCAAACAAGTTCTTATTAAAGCCACAGAACAACATTTCAGGCACACAGGATACTGGACAAATTCCTGTGTTGGGAGTGTTTACAATGGCTTTCCGAAAATGTTCTGGGAACCAGATATTGTTAGCTGGGTAATTATCGGTTAAATGAAGGGCATATGGAAAACATTTTTATAATCTGGACTTGTTTGTGATATAAGCCAATAACTATTCAATTATTAACCCCCCGATATGAGTCTTGTCATACAGTGGGTATTAAAAGTATTCACCTACTTTTTCACATTTTATTTTATTCTCCAACAGGTTGTATGAACAGCAATTTAAAAAAATGCAGTATTTTGTATTGATCAGCAGCAATAAATCACAATTAAATTCCATGAAGTAAGAAGATAAAATGTGAAAAATGCAGAATACTTTTTTGGAACCCATTGTATAGAAGAGCTGACATGTAGTAATGATAGCTTGTCTAAACACAAAGAAACCTTGAAATGCAGATTGTAAAGTATTACACAACAGATAAAACAGACCTTTACATTCACCAGGTACAAGGCACGAAGGCAGCCCACTGCAAACATCTTTTTCTCAAGACCTTGAGTTCTTTGACAGCAAGGAGACACGGTACAATACAAAATCTGATCTAAGGCTAAAAAAAAATATTTTTTTAAAACACTCCCTGTGTGGTTCTATGTATGTATAGCTTGTTAAGTATAAGTGTATGTGTGTGTGTGTGTTTGTTTGTGACTATTAGGTCACTGGGGAACAAAGCACATCGTTTGCCAGGTAAGTTGAATTATATTACACACACACACACACATATATTGGCTGTGTATCTTTGTAAATGATCTGCTTAATTTTTAAAAATAATGTAAGATATTATAAGATGGGGGGTCAATCTAACCACAGTAATGCTTTGTCCTTAATGTTTTTGTCATGTTTGCACAATATTGTTTATATTATGACCCAAAATGCATACAATAGCCACCTGTTGAAAAGCTAAGGGACACCTACTTGTATTTATGTGAAATGTCCACAATGTGAAATGTCCAAAAAACACATGCATGTACAAGTAGTGGCCAAGAAAGTGGAAAGGCTTGAGGGACATGAGGTCAATGAGTTTATTGAAAGAAGGTGCTTCTGCACTGGTGTTGTTCATGAGTTAATTAAGCAATTAATATCCCAGCATTCTCAGGGTCATACAAAAATACTAATAATTATAGCTAGCATAGCAAGAAGATTTTCTTGCTATGCAAGCTATCATTTTGCAGGAGCTTCAGTGATGAGGGCGGCTCAACTTGCTGTTTCACAAGGGACTGTGTCTAAGATTTCAATCTAGGGCGTGGGCAGGCGGTTTTGTCATGAACGGTCCATCAAGAATTCTACAAAACAGCATACCATAGTCATATCATAGTGGTGCTTCCACCTTTTTTTGGCCACTACCTGTATGTGATCACACGTGAATACCAGTGAAGTAAACGTGATACGTACAAAAAAAACATGTGATTTACTTTTTTTCCATAAGGGTGAAGCACCATAGCAGCTTGAAAAATATGCATGACAACATTACGTTCATGTTTCACAGCGTCAGACCTGCAGAGGGAGAAACCGCGAAACCATGAGTGGCCACAGACCAGAGGGGACATCAACACATACAGACATGTGCCCAAAACGAGGCCAGTCGAGGTAAAGGCTTCATTATCTCAGAGAGGACAAACAAAGAAGGGTGATGCACAACTCAGCTAGGTTACATAGCCAAATAGAGAGCAATGGCATAGCTACAAATTTTGACCAAGCCATTCAAAGGTAGCAGGCTTTTAGAGTTTATTACACAGTTGACTCACCTCACCTGAGACTCACCTCTGGTCAAAGTCTAAAGCCTCGTATCTACACATAGACAAATATTTTACAAAGGGGCGTTGTCCTTGATTGGCGGCACGACCTTGCTACAGATAGTGAACATAAAAACACCACTCACGCAAAGCCTCTCAGTCAGGTAAGAGAAAGACTATAAGAGCGCTTCTTTTATTTTTAATGTAAAAGCTTGTGCCAAAAATGTGGTATAAAATGGTGCTCTTTGGAACTCTAGGGTCTATAACGTATAGAATAAGAATGACCAAAAAAGAAAAGGTCAAAAAACCAAGGCGCTCTTTTTGAGAAAAATAAAAAGCCATTATTATTAACTGATGTGTTTCAACCTTTTTTAAAATTGCGTCATTTTACAATGCACCCTGGTGAAGGCAGTGCTGAAACATGTCGGCGGTAGCCGCCTTAAGAAGTTTTGTAAATTCTTTAAAACATAGCTGCTCTTGCCCCAGTTTTATGGCCGACTGATCTGTGGTTGCTTCTCAGTTTCGCCTTGCACGTGACGTCAAAATCCCAGAGCATGCGCTTCTGTCCACTGCTGACGACACGGCTCCCTAAGAGTTACACGCTGAACTATACTCTTATCACCTTAGACCGTTGCTGGCGAAACGTCAGCTGTCAGTTCAGCTGTCTTGATCACTGAAGCTCGAATGCTCTCCTAGCCCTGGTAGCCATAATCATAGGCAACCAGGCATGTCTGGAATTTTTATACATGGCCCTATGCATGCTGGGATGTTACTTGCTGAATTCATGAGAGTCACGCCTGGTTGGCAGCCTCTCCTTTGCGTATACTTGCTCTGGAGGGGGGTAACACTTTTTTTCTCTCTCCAGCCATCAGATACCCAGGACTGGTACATTGGTGCATGTGAGCGAGTGGACGCAGAGCACGCTCTGCACCTAATGAACACGGTACCGTCAATCACTGTCTCTCTGTTTCTGTACGATACTTTTCCATTCAATGTGAATCCTTACACTGGCTCAATTTGGGCTATTGCACCTTTCAGAGGCATTTTGTAAAGATTTTTAACATCTTTATTTGAATGTTTCTGGATTCTCTGTGTATGTGTACATATGTGTATGTGTATATTATTATTATTGTATCTCTTGGACAGAATGGGGCCTTCTTGGTGCGGGATCAGTCTAAGAACTCTACAGAGGAACCGTTTGTTATATCGATATTTCATGAGAGAAAAGTTTTCAACATTAAAATTCGCTTCATAAAAAGCACTCGCAAGTATGCCCTTGGAACTGGACTAAGGACAAGTGACGTAAGTATAGATGCATGGACAGGTAACTGGCAAAATAAAGGAGACTTGAGTAAATGAGGGATACAGAGTATATATAGAGTATATTGAGTATATATAGAGTATATTGAGTATATTGAGTATATATAGAGTATATTGAGTATATACAGAGTATATTGAGTATATACAGAGTATATTGAGTATATACAGAGTATATTGAGTATATATAGAGTATATTGAAAGCAGTTGCTTCCACACAGATGTGGTTCCTGAGATAATTAAGAAGTGCTTAGGATCATGTATAAAAATGCTGGGCAGGCCTAGTTGTCCATCATTTTGGCTAGCATGGCTAGAAGAAAAGATCTGTGGCTTTGAAAGAGGGGTGATTGTGATCACTCAGAATGGCTTTGTATTTATTGCCATTTACCTTGCCCTCTAAGGCAGTGGTTCTAGAACTTTTCAGCCCGCGACCCCCAAAATAACGTCGGTAGAGACTCATGACCCCCACCATCCCCCGGTGTGCTTTCCGACAATCCTGAGAAGTACGCAAACGCACACACAAATAAACGGTTACAGCGCCAGGATAATAACAACATAAAAAGAGAACATTGTTGAGAACATTTTCTATTCTCCACCATTCAGTGAACCACTGCCTACATTCTTTGCACCACTCTACTTGCAAACATGCATTTTCAGGCGTAGTAAGGGATTTATGCACTGCAGGCCAACCATGGTATCTATGTGTGAAGTTCTTGACCGACTGTTCTTGATTAAACTGCCTACTCACACACTAGATTGATATTTGGCGTCAACTGATTCAGTTGCTTGCCTGTTTTGCCTTGCATCTCGAACCAAGGCATGGACATCAGGATCGAGGAGTACTTGACCACACTTTTGACCAGTTGACCCTAGCTGATGTCTTTCCCTCACACTTTCATGCCTACATCACTTACCTCAGGCACTGTTCCTCATGAAATATCAGCAAGTCGAGCAGTCTTCGTCACTGAAGCTCCTGCCAAAGCCACCATGCCAATCACCTTTCAGAATCACTAAGATCTCTTCTTATAGCCAGGGTAGCCAAAATAACATGCAACTGGGCCCAACCAGCATTTCATTTTCATTTATTTTGAGGCATTTAGCAGGCGCTTTTATCCAGAGGGACTTAAGTTTTACATTTGTCTTTACATACAATCCACGTATGCAGCTGGATATTTACTGAAGCAATTCAGGCTAAGTCCGTTTTGCTCAAGGGGACAACGGCAGTGCTCCACCTGGGAATCGAAACAGTAACCTGAGTTACAAGCCCAGGTCCCTCACCATTACCATACCTGTATATCGTGGTTATTGTACAGACATCCAAGCTTTGTATATATATACATGTTGTTTTTAATTATGCATAAAACTTTTTCCTCCCATTTTCAACAGGTGTTTGATTCTGTAGAAGCAATCATCAAATTCCACGTGATATTTCCAATCGTCTTGATCGATGGAAAGGATCAATCAGTGCAAAGGAAATGTACACTGACACGTCCAATCACAAAGAAAGAAGTCAATCAAATGTTAGGTTAGATCATAACCGGAAACCTTATGCGGCTTACTATGGCATTCATTACAACAGTGCTTGTAAATATCCCCTGGTATTTATGGCAGTTTTAAAATAAATGTATTGGACATGCTGTCTTATTTTACTCTAATAGAATGAAATATCAAGGGGTCCGCTAAATTGTTTGTTTAACCTGGTACTTGTGACGGAACTATATTTAGTGAAAATGTTTGTACAGGTTATTAATACTGTTTTGCATTGAGTTATTTGTTGCCATTTTTAAACATATTGCTTCACTGTTGCGATAAGCCAATAAAAGTGTCTGAAATTGTACAATTCTGACTAAATCAAACAGCTTTAGTTTATTAAGGCAAAACTGTAAAAAATAACTAATTACAAAAATGATGTAAAATCACCAGGAGAAAACAAAGCCAGTGGTGTTCAAGAACATTAGAGAAGAGCAGTTAATACAGCACACAGTAAGGGAAAGAAAACACACTGCAAGCACATTCAGCAGTGGAGCGTAACGAAGCACAAACGCACTTTGTGGTAACGTACAGTGTACACAACAATCCTACCCTGCTACCCTCAGTGGCATATCCAGTTATGAAGAAAATAGCCATTCATTTTGTTGTTGTTGGCGCCACATACTTCAGTGAAGAAAACTGTATAACATGTTTGAAACATACTGTTTAAAATGTATGAATGGACATGCATCACTTCAAGTTGACTTGTGAACAAAGCCACTAGAAATGTAAGCGTATAACTTCAGTTGGAAAAGGGCGATATGTTACAGGCTGCAGCCGCTCCTTTCCCAGTGCGGTCTGTTGTTTCGGTCTCCACTCCGCCCTATTGTGTTAGGCGGCCTTTCCGACCTTGAGCAGCCAGAAAAAGTGGGACAAACACTCCTGTTTGACGCACGCTGACGATGGCCTGAATGCCTAAAGGGATGTCTTTCCCACCCACTTTGTGTTATACAAAAAAACAAAACTACAACAATGCTATTTCTGAGGATCTATATGAAAAACAATCGTTGTTTTCTAGAGCGCGATCCTATTTGGTATTTTTATGGCTAACACACCTGTAGTTACAAACATTCCCACATTAGGTTTGATGTAAAAAAAAAAAAAAAAAAAAAACATGTTTTAACATGCATGTGAATGTCATAACATAACAAGTGCCATACGATGTTAAGAGTCTATTCCAAAAAGTCAATTTATACATTTTGGTCAATGAATGTGTTATACTGCTAGTAATAAATATATACATCAAAACCTAAATTAAAAAAAGAGAGAGAAAAAAACAACAGTTTAATGGCGTTAAACTCCTTAAAACTAAAGCCTAATGAGTCAAATGCAGTTACCAGATAGTTTTGAGCCAAGCTCAACAGCATAACTGATGCACAGTAATTAGGAATAACGTTTAAGGGTAGCTTAGGTAATATCACACATTAATATCATGACAAACATTTTTAAGATGCATATGAACAATATGTATGTTCCAATACATTTCCAACTGGAACATTAATTCAACATATACTGACCATCTACTTGAAACTGATTGGAGTTAACAGTTGATTGGACTGTTCCCATCAGGGGGGGGTTACACTATGATGGCTTTTGTTCCAGGCATTTCAGTTCATTTGAACTGTTAGCTGAATACTGACCTTTATGACATCTATATTTGATGGGCCGTTAATTAGTTGTGAATAAAAGGTGCAGTAGGGAGGTGTTTATGATAATATAATATTTTTCCGATCAACATGATTCATTAACATTGCCATTTTAATATTCTTTTAAAATATTAACTGAGAACTCAACTGGAACAAAAGCCACACATAACATGCCTGCAAGACCACGGGTATTAGATACTGCATCATGGGATAAGGTTTCTTGGCAACCGCAGAAATATTCAAAAAATATAACGTTTCATAAATGGCATCTGATTAGTTTGTTAGGTATGTGTTTATCACCGGATATTAAAAATAGTATGACAGGTTTTCAGTAATGCTATACATTTGGCAATGTCGGTTAGTAAAAGTACTGATTAAAAATTGGACACCAGGTTCTACTTTAATAGTTTGCATAAACTATATTTGCATGAACTGTACGTTTTTGAAAAATTATATCATCGCTGACCAAACTTAAGCACCAAACTTACCATATTTTCTGAGGGTGCCAAAAAAATTATAATTAAAAATCAAATAGACATATGATACATTAATGCGACATATATACAATACAGAAAGCAGAAGCACATTTCGGGAATACATCAGTTAATGTTAATGCCTTTTTAGATGCAACACACCTACTACAACACCTAGAAGCGTGCCTGCATTCAAAATCTTTCTGATTTGTTACTTCAACGGCAGGGTCAGCGATGCGAGTTCGAGAAAATGTTCAGTCCCAAACAACCATTTCACCAAACTAGCACTTCACCAGCGCCTTTGTTGGAAAGCCCCCATATACAAATCCCACAACCTGGTATTTATTTTGATGGACCTTCTTTAATTTCATTTTTAATGTATGCCGGGTCTGGTCTGGTTCAGTGGGTAATTTCGGAGGCTGTTCTCCACAAAGCCGTTGCATGTTGGTCCTCTCCCTCATAGCCTGTGGCTTTGGGTGATTAAGGACAACCACGGGCTGGTTGGGGCCCGGGGATGTAACCAGCTGGTCCTCTTTCAGTGGAACAAGCCAGAGTCTGCATGTGTCCGTTAGTTTTTTCCCCGTTGTTTGCGAGAGCACTTTTACTTTTGACGCCTTCTTGTGTTTTTTCCTCTTCTTGTGCTTGGACAGTTTCCACGTGTCAACTTGCTCCCCGTCGGTCAGCGAATCCTGTTGCTGCCAGTCTTCGGCTAAGCTGTTTTCAGCTCCCGACCTCCTCCTCTTCAACGAAAGCTTAGGGACCTTGTTCTGGCATGAGAGAGACGTGTCAGCAATTATCTGTTCCTTTACACCACTGAAGAGGACTGGCCGGGGCATCCAGCTCCCCCCCCCCTCTGACCCCTGTGTGGATATCTTGAGTGTTAGGGAGGGCTTGTTGGAGTCTGAGATCTTCAGCACTGCTCCTTGTGGAATGAACACAGGCAAAGACTCTTCAAGGTGTTTTTGGCTTTTCTGATTGGTGGGCGCGCGTACTGGATTTTTGACCCTTTCTGTGTCCGAGGGAGAACTTTTGTTCAGGTTAGGCATGGTCCTCTGACCCAACAATGATGACCCTGGTGCCTCAATGCTAAGGTTTGACAAGTCTGCCTTCGCATTCTCTGCATTCCTACCCTTCTCTCGCTTGGTTGTGAGCTTGCGACCCATGCCTCGCAGGTCTACACAAGTGCCAACCGGCATTGACTCACGCCTGGTAGATAAAACATCCTTGGAATTCCCCTGTTCTGGAACAGCAGACACACCCACATTTTGAGCAGAACATTCTAGAGAAACCAACAGGGGCAGAGAACGGTTGTCTGACTCTTTCGCTAGGTTCCCATCTAAGGTCTGCTCCCACTGTATGCACCCTGGGAGATTCCCAGGGCCGTGGCTAATGGAGAATACTGATGAAATAACAGGAAACTCTGCTGGAGCCGGAGCCTGAGCATGTGGGCGCTTAGCCTCAGTCCTTTTCTCAGTAATGGGTTTTACAAAAGGCTTGAAAACCACAGGAAACCCTTTGCCTTTTGAACGAGTACCGCTCTCACAGGGAGGGAACAAACGACTTGCCGGGATGTTCAAACGTATCTCCTCCTTAGGAACAGTATGGTGTGGGGGTTCACCAACGTTATGGGCTTTGGACACTTCTGTAAGCCTGGCAACTTTCTTGGGGATGGCATAGATAACACTGCCTTCACCAGATGAAACGGACTGAGGTTTAGAAGAACCTTGCCTGAACTGAGGCTTGCCCGAACTCTGTAACTCCCGTCCCGCTTGTCGCCCCACAGTTGCGACTGCTTCATGCCTCGTTAACCCACTAAGTTCCCCCTCAGTTTCCTCTTTTACGGTCACCTGTGGTTGCGTTGGTGGCTTTTTCAACTCTGGACCTCGATCGCAGGGCACATCCAATGTGGTTTTTGCTGATGCAAAGTCCCTCTTTCCCACGGGTCGTTTTAGAGTACAAGGCCCTGGATGGACGGCTTTGTTCTCCTGTGGAATGACACTGCATCGAAAGGTGGGTTTGACCAACTGGCTGCTCTGAACATCAACCCTCCCAGTCTCAACCCCCGAATCTTTCACAGGCGATTCGGTATCAGCAGCTTGCTGTGAGACTAACTGCAGCTCCAGCTCCTTGGTTCCATTGACCGTTTTTACTTCCACAAGTTCAACAAAACAGCCAGGGGGTATAGTCATTTCTGGTGGGTAGGCAATAGTCAAGGGCTCGTCGTGCTGAATAGGCTCATTCAGGGGAGACAAAAGTTCCACCTGGACTTTGGACAAACTGCTGGCTTGACACCTCTTTTTCATGGCACCATTGTTGACCTGCGTTTTACTGACCACACCTGCAGGTCGGACACCCGTGTCCTTGCTCAAAGACGACGTGTACAAATGCATTGTAGGGGTGGGTACATTGAGGACAGAATGAGGCTGCCGTTCCAAGTCAAGTATTTTCTTTGCGGCACTGTACGTCACTTTCTCCCCAGAAATTTTGTGGACTCGCTGAGTGTGCTTCATGATGTAGTCGTTTCTCACCGCGCCATAGGGGCAGAACTTGCACTTGAAGGGGAAAGTGCCAGTGTGCTTAACGAGATGACGCTGAGACTCACCTCTGGTGTACGAGACGTGGTTGCAGTAAGAGCACGAAAAGGTCATTTCATCATGCTGCAAGGCGTGCTTATGAAACTGGGCCATGTCTCTGGAGGAGAAGCGACATTTGTCACAAGAAAATTTGTCTATAACTCCGGTCTTTTTCTGCAGCGGCTGAGATTGTTCTAAATTGACGCTTTTTTTCTTTGCGTTCTCCAGAAAAGAAACGAAGACACTCTGATGCTCACTGACCGGATTCATGTCTCTAGAATTATTCTGAGGTGCATCTACTGTTTTCCCCCCTGCTATCCCAAATCCAAGAAAATGACTTAGACATCTTTCAGTGATCTAATCTCCATTTTAGAAGTCACATTGCAAATATCTTGCTTTGGGTCCTTCTAGCTGTAATTATTTCCCTAGAAGCAGAAAAAATATATCCAGAAGTATCACTGAGCAAAAAACAAAAAAAATCATAAAAAGAAAACAAAAAGACAAAATATTTATAGATCACATTTTCACACTCTGCCATGAAAGTGTCTAAAGAGCTTCTCAGGAATTTTAATACGGTCCCTGCTGGCTGTCTCCTTCTTCGAAAACGGTGCCTTGCTTTGTCCTTCTATCTCCCTGCGTAGACAGAAGCCAACTGGCGGGAAAAAAGGATAAAAAATGTTTTAGCTATTTTTCCTTTAAGTACCACTGGCATTTACTTGTAACATTATGGTATACATTTGGCAATGTCAGTTGTTAAAACACGTTCTACTTTAATGGTTTGTACATTACATTTGCATGAACAGTAATACATACTGTTTTATATAAATGTAAAAACAAAATTGCTGACCAAACTTGAGAATTTCTTAACAAGCATACTAAATAGGTGCCTAAATCCATCTGTATCTTCTGAGGTCACCAAATAAAAACAGGATGATACAGTAATGTGGCCTATATACAATACAGAAAGCAGAAGCATATTTCAGGCATATACCAGTTAATGTTAATGCCTTTTTATATATAACACACCTACACCTAGAAACATGCCTGCATTACTTTATGCAACTTTCAGATAACCCCAGAATTTTGCTGAAACTTGCAGGCATTGCTAGTGATTTTAAAAGTTAATTCACTGTTGAGGAAAAGGACAATGGGTAGTTTTAAAGGTCCTGTACAGCCATTGTGTTGCACATGTGAATGACCTTAAGGATGCCTTATCATTCATCTCCGAAAAAGAACAAGGCTATAAGGCAGACTAGGTGGACGGGGAGTTAATATTCAAGTTTTCCTTATTTCACATGCCTATTGACCTATGTCAACAACGAGTCCTGTGTTTTTTATAGAAGGCGTAAGAGTGTGTCGAACCTTAATAAATTGCAGCTATTATTCTTGCTCCTCTTACATTTATCAAATGTGTAAGGAAACATGTATTTTTTGACATACAGGTATGGCACAATGAGGTTTTACCATGTTACTTAACACCAATTGCTTGCCGTCTGTCACGTTTTAATTTTTGTACCTAGCCACATTTCCTGGCTAGTAAACAGGGCAAACAGGCAGAGATTTGGTCAATTGTCATTGGTGTATTCAAATGAGCTAAGTTTTCTGATGTCACAAATACTCCCATGTCAGCCAATAGGATTGGAACACCAGAATTATTTTTTACACAAAGGAGCAGCCTGATGCAGCTTTATCGACATACCGGCAACGGTCGATTTCTGGTTTCACACAAACATCATCCTATAAAACATGATTTTGACTGTTCAGGACCTTTAAAACACAGTATGTAATTAATTTTGCAGATAAAAATATTATCGCTGATAAATGCCTGTCAAATTGTGAATGTTATGCTGGCTCTCTAAGCAGTTATTTCACCCCCAAACTCCAGTTTTTGCTTTTGAGATTTGAAATTGTGTTGCGAAATGTTGTCTACTGTTGTCTTTTTGGTATTGTCTGGCAATAAATTGTAGGGCTAACCCCATTTGGTCGACTGGTCGATTGTTTGGTCAACCGAAAAAGAAAAAAATACTAAAATAAATTCTCCACGCAGCATGAGACACCTAGATTCACGCCACAGTTCGGCGCGCTTGTCAGTAGAATAATCCATTCTGGATGCTGCGGGTATGACAGTGACAGTCCTTCACTCTTAACATAGCTAGGTCTATATATGTTCTCTTTAAATTATAGGCAGTTAAGGTAATAGTAATGTTGTGAATAATTCAATCTAATAAAAGTAACATTTTATAATAAATGTGTTTTGCTAATTGTATGGTTTATATATTTATAACTAACATGCGTAACACCCCCTTTCATGTAGCCTATATTGTATCCTTCTTGTTTTAGGCACGCGAATGTGCATTTTATTTGTAGCCTAAGATTTGCCTACAGTTAAAATCAGTGATATAGGCATACTTTAATTACTCATTTCGATATAACCTAAGAATATAATGTAAAAAAACTATTCTGGAGTATGGCAGCATTTCGTTTTAGTCGTGGACGATCCAAAGAAAGGGGAATGTAAACTTTGCAAGCGCGTCTTCCAAGGCAGGGTTTATCGTTAATAAAATGAGGAGCAGCCTTATGCCAAAAAATGTGGACAAGCTAGTGTTCCTTTGCCATAACATGAAACGACTGGGGAAGTAGAACATCGGATGGTCTCCGACTCGAGTAAGTTATTTTCGATAGGCTATAGCCACTTTATGTTCAGCTTTAGGCTACAATTTAACACATGTGATCACAAGGCTATGTGTGATCATTCATTTGTTAGCCTATTTTTTTGCAAAAGAGATTTTAAATCCCAATGAGACCAACCTGGTTAATTAAATAAAACATAGCCTACGCATTAGAATGTGTTATGGTTGGGGTCAAATAAAAGCGTCAGCCTATTATGTGGCCATACCGCAACTCCACAAGCGCAACGGCAGAATCTGCAAGGGCAGCATGAAGAGGAGGCTCGGAACGGAGATGTTTTTTTTTCTTTCAGGTAATCGTGAACTCCGGCTCCATAAAGTCATTAGCCTATTGTTACTCATTTGTGTCATTCACTTAAGAAAGTTATAAAACATGAGACAAGTGCAGTGTGCATATAGTTGTATTTATTCAAACAAATAGGGTGTGTCATATAGAAAAAAAGTTTTGACTAATCGACCAATCGGAAAAAACGGACGACTGCTGGTCAACCAAGATTTGTTTCAGTCGGGGACAGCCCTAATAAATTGCATGTTGTGCCAAACAAATTATATCCATCAGTGTGCAGTGAAGCAGGTCAGTGTTGGACTCAATCTATAGTACTAATATTTATATCCTTGCAGAATGTCTGCTGAATATGCCATTAAAGTGCCTATGTCACTGTTGGAAGCAGGAGATCACTCCAGACACAGAGATTCAAAATTGTTATGCGTCAAAATTGTTATGCATTTCGCTCCACTATGAACAACCATGATGACAGGAAATGTTTTTTGTGTTTTTTGTTTCACCAAGGACCCCAAATTGAGGAAATATTGGGAGAGGCAATGTGTGTCAACGCAGTTATGTTAGCAAGAACATGTATTTGTCATTTAATGCATGAAATATACTGGAGCTTGCATAAAGCTTTAATGACATACAGATTAGGCCTAAATCAAATCATTTGGAATGGGGGGGAAAAAATCACAGTAGACAATTAGTTTTGATCGCAATACTTATGACACAAACAATGTGAAATATTGCCTCAATGGGTATATCAGGAGGACAAATGTACTGGAACATCTGAACACCTGAAGCCAACTACAAGTGCCCTAAAAAACTACAAGTGTCAAAATGCCCTGATTTCACGTTCAAATAATTATTTAGAATGAATATATTTTGGGTATTTGTATCTGTATAATTTATTTTAATTTGCATTCAGGATATTTTTTATTATGCATTGGAATTGTCAAAAACGACAGTTGGCAATGACAAAAGCATTACTACTGCGAGCACTATCTCGTGGGAACATCAATCACAGGGCAAAACACAAATTCGCCAGGCACATTTACTAACATTTTTTATTCTAGGCTAGATACTATGAAATGTTTGACGCTCAATGTTATTTTTAGCTTTTCTTTTTCTAAATCCGTGTGCATTAAAAATGTTCCTTCAGTCTGAAGGACATAAATTCGTTTTACTGGCTTTATTTCACAATTATGTTACGAAATAACTTGTTTGCTAAACTGCCAACATTAGTACAATTTATAGAACAGGAAGCGATGTCGCAGGAATGCACTGCGTCCTTTAGACAGTAACATATTTCCATCATAAGCATGTGCCTTTTCGGGGATCCTGTTCAAAACAACTGAAAGCTAAAAAAAACGGTGAGACAGATCGACGGGTAGCTACCAAGCAATACACCTTCCATGACTATGAACCAGAAAGAACGACTATATGCTCGCATGCACTGTTGCTGTATTTAAGTAAAATATCGTGCAAACTGTTTTCAACACCGTAACACACCTAAATATCTAAATGTTAATTTACAGAACAGAAGCACGTCTACGCAGTGTAGGCTACATGTGGTTTAGCTGTTGCATGGAATAAGAACACGATATAGATCCGAAAGCTAGCAGCCTAGTTAAATAAAACTGGTGGAAACCCTACCCACCCGTTCGGAACATTCCCAAAGGCAACAATGGTAGTCATAGACTCATAGACCATAGCTAGCTTGCTCGCCATCTTCGTGAATAACGTTACACCTTCGTGTACAACATTTGTTCTAGTGCAAAACAAAGCTAAATTTCACAAACCTTGAACTAGTAGTGCACATGCTGCGCATCACTGAAACTCCCATTTGGTTCATAACCAAACCGCCAAATGGTGTCCTGCTAAGAAGCGTTTCTCTAGCCTATATTTGCTCTACAGGAAAAAATAAAAAGCGATGACGTCCAACCAGCTTTGATTGGCTAAATAGCCACTGGAAAAGTAGATCTCTACATCGTAGTGTATGCGGGACATTTAACCCTTCCTTGTCCTTCACTAACTAATTTCAAACAAATGGGACAAATATTATATGTTTTCGTTTGTGTGCACTGTTGCAGCAACTACAACTAATAGCGTTTAACGTGAATGACCAAAATATTTGTAGCTAGCATTGTGTATAACCCAGTGATGTTGAATTATCTTACCACGTCACACTTATGAGAGTAGAACTCCGTGTTACAGCAGAATTCTGGTAGTTAGTGTGACTTACTAGCATTTTCAACATTGATAACATATGTAATTTGTTGAGAATGTAGTTATACTCGTCACTGGAAAGTCACGAGACCTCGGATAGCAAAAATAAATGTCGATGAACCATTAATCGTGGACGCACGTCCTTAAAACTGTTATTTGGTTCGGCTTGTGTACCATGTAGATCTTTTCCTAAACGGCGATTGGACCTCGCTGTAGATGTCTACTCTTACACTGTAGCTAGTACCGTAATATTGCTAATATCATGTCCGTGCTTATTATACCATTGTCAATGCGGATAACCAAAGTGAGCGAATTCATCCGACTTTCAGAGCGCATCTTGCCCAGTATTGAGTGTAAGACTTTGTATTAACGTTATAGTTACTGGTTAGTAAATATATCCGTAAATATTTATTATCGATTAAAACATTTCAAGGAATGGTCAAATATCATGCAACATCCCCTCCCCCAAGAAAATGCGAATTACCAAAGTACACCTTAAACATTTCTCGTCCTTTCCGGGACAAACAGGCGCCATTTTATCATCATGGAACTTGCTTGTCATAATGGCTACGGTGGGCTTAAAAACCTATTTCAACGAGGGTGTCCGCGGGTAGCACTAAGTCAGCGTAAATTACTTAATACTGCTGGCCAAACAATAGTAGCCAACTGTATAACATTGTTTTGTAACCTATTCATTCGTAGGTCTAACAGCATAGTACCCTTGCAAGTCGATATTTAATTATTTATTTTTTCATGTGGCTGGACAAAGTGCAGACACAATCTTTAACCCTGCATTTTACCTACCAAAGCAAGGCTAAATAAGCTACGTTTTTAATTACTCAAATAGTTCATATTTATTGCTGAAATCAAAATGTGAGTAAAATTCACGCTATATCTTTATATAAAATAACTACTTCAACAGCATTCATGAAGGTAGGCTATACAACCACTAATAGCCTTACTATTACTCCCAATAACAGCATACAAATAATAAAGCATCCATATAATTAGGCACTCAGTACAAATGAAATGTACACACGATAACCACTGGGTGTTTCAGTGTGAAATTTGATGTATTCAGTTTCTAAAATCCAATTTCTTAATCACCTAACTACCAACTGACTTCCAAACGTACGTCCACGTGGGGCTTCAGGCAAGTGTTGCGTGCGCCGGAAGGCTTTGTTTTTCAATGGAACCCTGGCGTTAACTTACGTTGCTTGCTTTGAAGCTCGGCCTTGCGTCAAATTGAGTCTATAAGCAATAACTAAGCAAGTCTGACTACGACATCCAACCAGCAACACCGGTGGTTCTGTGTGGCTCAGTAGGTAGAGCATGGGCGCTAACAATGCTTAGGTTGTGGGTTCAATTCCCATTGGGGACACATATAGTAAAAAAATGTATGCATTCATTACCGTAAGTCGCTTTGGAGAAAAACATCTGCTAAATGGCATATATATATATATATATATATATACATTATAATAAAACAAAGGGAGGGGAATTCTCCTCACTTGAAAATCACACCATTAAAAACAATTCGATTTTTGGTAGCTCATAAATCGGCTTACTAGCTAGGTTAATCACATCGGACCGGTTAATCAGATAGCTAGATAGCATACTGAATAGCAATCTAGCTAGCATGAGGCCGATAAACAAACCATACGTAGTTCAGTGTTTAATGGTGGCTTATAGCTAGCTACATAACAATGAACATCATCTAGCCAGATAGCTAGCTAGCAAGTTTCATGTCACTCTGCAAAATGTTAGCTCTGTTTTGTATTCAGGTAGACTACAGCAATGGCAATTTGACCTCCCCCCCCCCTTTTACAAAAAAGAAAGCCTTGTGTCAAGCTTTCATTAATATGAAGCTCCATGTGAACATTGCATAAAGGCATGTTCACATGAGGTTGGGAAAGGGGACCTCTGTCTTTAGCTCAGTGTGGTAATCATAACTCTTGTTGTGTGGAAGGGCCGACGAAGGCTGCGTTCGAATCCCTCAGCAGACCTACCCCTGTTAGGCCCACAGGTCACGGATTCAAAGCGCTTTACAATAAAACATAATAAAACAATACATTTTAAAAGACAGGCAGAACAATAAAAACAAAGATACGTTAATAACTTGTGTAGAATTTGTAAAACAAGACAGACAATTTTAAAAACTAGGGCAATAAAAGTACAGAAATATAAAATTAAATACTAAAATACTGTTTAGAAAGAGGTGTCTTTAAAGTGACTTACATTTACATTTTAAATTTTAAGCATTTAGCAGATGCTCTTATCCAGAGCGACTTACAAGACTTGAATCCCGGGACATTCTGTACAGCTCAAACATGCTCAGGCAGTGCTTTCTATGGCAGCCTGCTAATCTTTGGGGACATATGGGGTCAGAATCTCAAAAATATATTCAGAGGCTGCACTGTTTAATGCATTATATATCATTAAAATAATCTTAAAATCGACTCAGGACAGCATTGGCAGCTAATGAAGGGATGGATGCCAAGACTGGGGTAGTATGGTCTGTTTGACTTTTGTTAAAAGTCTGGCAGGAAGGTTTTTGGACATCAATCATTTTATATCTAATAGACAGTCATGTAACACAACACAGATACTTGATATGTGTCACTTGGTGTGTTATATGGGACTGGTTTAGTTATAACACTAATTGTACATAGGCTGTGTGATACCTGACTTCCCAGACGGAACCTAAAAGAAGGAAGCCCGCCATTGAACATGTGAGCCACAGATGTTTACAACCAAGGACTACTTGATAAGTGATATTCACACTGGTTTTATCAAGGTCACGAGTAGACAACACATAGTACCAGGAGTCCTCAAACTCATTTTGTTTTTCATGTAGCGGGTGTGCTCTGGTACATGAGCGTCCGCTACAGAATGTGACGCCGATAAGAGTGTGATTAGTTCTCAGAGTTAGAGACTTGAGTCTTTAGCTCAGCAGGCAAAATTGCTCTCTTGTCGTGTCAAGATCCCTCGGTTCTAAACTCGCTGCAGGCAGAACCAACTCCATTACATTGGTGCCGTGACTCAGATCATACGACTGATGGTAATCGGTCGGGCCGTGGTTGCTGCCGCAAGAGTTTCGAGGGGGAGAATGTAGCAGATGAGCTCTGGTACATGACCCTCCGCTACAGAATGTGACGTCGATAAGAGTGTGATTAGTTCCCAGAGTTAGAGATTTTAGTCTTTAGCTCAGCGGGCTAAATCGCTCTCTTGTCACGTCGAGATCCTCGTTTCTAAACTCGCTGCGGGCAGAAACAACTCCATTACATTCAGACAAGTCGGGCGTCAGAGCACAACGTTGAATGTTGAAACCAAGGTTCAAGGTTCAAGGTTTTTTATTGTCAGTCACAGATATATACAAGTATAACACGGTGAGTGAAATTCTTGTGCCAGAAAACTCCCGACAGCAAACAGCAGTAAGACTATATATCTTTTTAAACTATAAGTAGACCATAAATAAAATAGTTAAAAACGGTGCAGCAATTAAACTATAAGTATACATAACCATAAATAAAAAATTAAAGCTAGAAACAGTGCAAAAATGTACCTATGTAAACCGATATAACTGGGCAAGTGAGTACCAGTTATAATAGACTTTGCAATAATACAAACATACGGGAAAAATACAATACAGAATAAAAAATACAATACAGAAAAAATACAATACAGAGTAGTGCAAGTAGGTATGAAGGTGCAAATTACAAACCAATTGCAAATACAATTGGGTGTGTGCAGAGTGCGAGGATCAGCTCCTATTCAGCAGCCTGATGGCCTGACTATGAAAGCTGTCCCTGAACCGCATCAAGGCTAGTCAGTGGGTAGGTGGATACTAGTTTATCTAGCTAACCCCTACAGAGTTGAAACTGTCCGGCAACGTCAAAGACGGTGGCGGAGAAAAAGGACTTTAATCTGGTTATAGACAAGTTCGACACCTTCTGTGCCCCGAAACAAAATGAAACATTTGAGAAATATATTTTCAATAGCAGAATGCAGACAGAAACTGAATCTTTCGAGGAATTAATTATGGACTTAAAACTAAAAAGCCAATCGTGTAACTTTGGGAGCCTGGCTGAGTCGCTCACAAGCGATAGAATTGTCATAGGAGTGAGGGACAAGCGATTGCGCGAGAAGTTGCTTGGGGAGACAGACTTAACACTGGAGAAGGCGATCCAGGTTTGCCAGAGAAGAAACATAGACTCGTATCAACTCTATGGACTGCAGTCAGAGCAGTGCTAGCCACGCAGTGAGTGACGTTGACGAAGTCATGACAATCAGGGGAAAAGCTGAGAAGCAGAGACTGAACTGCCAAGGTTAGCAGTAAAACCCGCCATAAACAAACATAGAAAAGTAAAACTGAGAGCATACAGTGGAGAGACAATTCCCACTCTTAGCACATGTACACTAGTGCTTAACATTGAGGGTAAACCAATCGAGGTACCGTTTGCGATCGTGAAAGGGAACATATCACCCATTATTAGGTTGAAAACCTATAATTTATTGGAGTTAGTGAAACGTGTACACATTGTCAATGGTGATATAGGTGCAAAAATAGAGGATGCTTACTCAGATGTGTTTCAAGGTATAGGGAAACTGAAAGCCCAGTACAGCATAGAACTAGAGAAACCTAATAAACCAGTGATACATGCAGCTAGAAAGGTTCCTCTTGCCTTAAGATATCATTTAAAAGCAGAACTTAAGAGAGTAGAATCTCTTGATAATATTGAGGAAGTGGAGAAGCCCACAGCATTCATTGGTAATGGTTGAAAGAGATGGCTCACTCAGGTTATGCATGACCCAAAAGACCTAAACAAATATGTGAAAAGGGAATACCTTCAATGCCTACAAGAGGAGAAATACTAGCAGATGTAGCAGGGACAAAATATTTCTACAAACTTGATGTGTCAGCAGGATTTGGGCAAATAGGACTAGACAAAGAAAGCTCAAGGCTCTGCACTTTTAACACCCCTTTCAGGAGGTATTCATTCAAAAGGTTACCTTTTGGTTTCAGTTCTATCCTGAAGTGTTTCACAGAACAGTGCAGCAAATATTTGAGAATGTGCCAGGTACAAAAGTTTACATAGTTATTGTACTAATCTGGGGAAGCACTCTAGAAGAGCATAACAAAAGACTGAAACAGGTGTTAGACACAGAAAGGTCTAGTGGGCTAAAACTCAATGCAAACAAATGCCAGTACAGGCAGACATAAATCACTTTTCTGGGGTAGAAACTAACACAGGAGGGAGTTTAGATTGACTAAAGCAAGGTGACTGCCATAAAGAACATGCCCCCTCCAACTGACAAGATTCTGAGGTATGATTAATTATGTTGGTAAATTTGTACCCAACCTAGCCGCACACATTAGTCAGACAAGAAGCTTACTATGAAAAACCACTGGGTGGACATGGGACCATAACCATCAGAAGGAGTTTGATGAGTTGAAAATGATTATTATGCAAGCACCAGTGCTTACATTTTATTATAATGAAAAGCGCAACACAAAGATCTCAGCAGATGCCTCTAGGGCACTAACAGTCTCAAAACGGTGACAGAAAAACGATGTCGTTGTACTTGATTATTACTCACACTATCCTGAAATAGCTTTGTTAAGAGA
Source organism: Aldrovandia affinis (assembly GCA_029706075.1). Lineage (NCBI taxonomy): Eukaryota > Metazoa > Chordata > Actinopteri > Notacanthiformes > Halosauridae > Aldrovandia > Aldrovandia affinis. The sequence continues at coordinate 2,249,850 of JAINUG010000095.1, forward strand.
AACTACAGCATCACAGATCATAGTACACATCAAGTCAATTTTAGCATGTCATGGGATTGCTTCAGAAATCAGAACACATAACGGGCCTCAGTTCAATTGTGAGGAGTGGAAAGCTACTGCACAGCAGTATGGGCTTAAGCATGTCACCTCGAGTCCAACTTACCCGCAGTCGAATGGGTTAGTAATGAACGGTGTGAAAGTAATGAAGCTCTTGATCAAGAAAGCAATAGACTCAAAGACTGATCCTTATCTTGCTCTGCTCAGCTACAGATCCACCCCCCTGAAAAACGGCCTGCCACCTGCAGACATGCTGTTTAGTAGGAAGCTCAGAACAACTATGCCTGGCCTCCTAGAAACTGAAAAGAAGGGGACAGAAGGCAAACGAAAGTAGAAGCATGCACAAAAAGGTGTTATGACAGAGGGGCAAAATAATTGAACAAGCTGAACCCAAATAACAGAGTGAGAACGCACGATGACGAGACCTTTAATCTGGAGGCCAGGCATTGCACCCAGGTCAGATGAGGTGATGACAGGGGTCACATACAGGCGCAATAGGCGACACTTGCTACAGGTGCCAGAGACTGTAATGGAGACACAAACACCTGCACTGTCAATCCCAACCTCACCAAAGACTTTTGAAAAGCCAGTTGCAGTTAGGAGGTATGGAAGGGAGATTAAAGCACAATGGTTAATTGAGCAAGTGTAATGTTTCACAGAGACCACTGTAAGCAGAATGCACCGTACAGAGTTAGAACCTGTGGAAGTTATGATGTATTTTGGTGAATGTGTTGTTGTTTTTTTAAAATGGGTTTCATTTTTGGCCAGGTCTCCCTTGGAAAATAGATTTTGAATCTCAATGGGACTTCCTGGTAAAATAAAGGCTAAATAAAAAAAGAAAAGAAATACAGGCAGATACTTATCCATCATGCAATACCATCAGGGAGGCGTCTGATTGGCCCCAAATGTATTCTGCAGCAGGACAACGACCCCAAACATACAGCCAATGTCATTAAGAACTATCTTCAGCGTAAAGAAGAACAAGGAGTCCTGGAAGTGATGGTTTGGCCCCCACAGAGCCCTGATCTCAACATCATCGAGTCTGTCTGGGATTACATGAAGAGACAGAAGGATTTGAGGCAGCCTACATCCACAGAAGATCTGTGGTTAGTTCTCCAAGATGTTTGGAACAACCTACGTGCCGAGTTCCTTCAAAAACTGTGTGCAAGTGTACCTAGAAGAATTGATGCTGTTTTGAAAGCAAAGGGTGGTCACACCAAATATTGATTTGATTTAGATTTCTCTTCTGTTCATTAACTTTACATTTTGTTAATTGATAAAAATAAACTTCTACAAAATAACACTTCTATTTTTGAAAGCATTCTTACTTTACAGCATTTATTCACACCTGCCTAAAACTTTTGCACAGTACTGTATGTATGTTGTACATTAATTATTGTTAACATATGTCAATGTACGTTGTTTCATTATAACAACAGTCAAAACATTTATCTTGATAAGGGAGATGTGTTATATGGGACTGGTCTAGTTATAACAGTACTTGTACGTAGGTTACAGGAAGCCCGCCATTAAAAGGAAGCCCGCCATTGAACATGTGAGCCACAGCTGTTTACAATAAAGGACTACTTGATAAGTGATATTCACACTGGCATGTTTTATCAAGGTCACGAGCAGACAACACACTTGGGTTAACAGAAGGATTCCACATGATGCCCACATAACAGTGAAAAGAGAATGATATCTCCCAAGTGGCAGCATGTAAATAGAAAACAAAATTGGCCCTAAAATTGATCCTTGAGGGACTCCACAGAAGGACACGGCAGAGAAATCAAGTGCAGTGCCATTAACACCAATGCAACATCTCGTTTTGGACAAGTCAACGTTTTCGGCTTGTACAGGTGCAGTCTCTGTACTGATGATTTTGGTGGAAACCAGGTTTCAATTATTAAAAAATTAAAATGACTGTTCTCAAGAATGTGTCCTTAAGAATTGTGATTAGTTGCTTTAAAAAATCTAGGGCCTTAAAGATAAAAGGTAGTTTGAAAATGGGCCTATAATTACTATAATTTCTATAAATAGGACAGAGGCAGCCATATTTCAAGAAGCTGAACCTCACAGTTTGTAACTTGAATAATATGACCCAGAGGGAAGACACAACACACATTCCTATGTTCAGGTTTTATAAAGGACTCTTTAGAAACTAAAAAGTCCAAAGATCAATTAAATTATCTTTTATGATGATGACAATGTTTTCCTTCCCAGTGTTACAGGTATGGTATGCAGCTGCCAACAACGATGTCTATCGCTGTATTACTGCACTGATCTCTTGTGCGAACTACGATTGTTCTTACCATGTATTAATGCACGTCTTGTAAATCGCTCTGGATAAGAGCATCTGCTAAATGCTTAAAATGTTTATGTAAAATGTAAATGCATTATTGACAGAACAGTATGTGGGTACCTTTCTCTTATTTCTCTCTCCTCCATGAAATTGTATAACACCACAAAGAATATAATGTGACAACATTCCATAATTGATCAAAAGTAATGAACCAGAAGTCATCCACAAGTAAATTCAATATCTCATTTGAAATGGGATCTTAAAAAAAAGGTTTTACCCATATTATGTGGACATAACAGACCACTGGCATGCATTCAGTGGTTCATACATTCTTCAAATTCCACACCTAAGGGTAGAATCTATTTTTTTGGAATGGCTCTCCAAGAACAGAGCCTTAAATTATAGAGCTAGATTTGCGTAATGTACGTAATGGTACATTATCAATAAGGCGCGGAATGAGGCTTCCACACCGAAATGCATACTGACGCCATTCCATACCGGTGTGTTAGTGTAATGACATTGCACACATGATTCCATTGCGACCAGCTATTTTAGCTTCTATGCATGAGAAGTTAGTGATGTTGGCTAGCAATTAAATAAACAAAGTAAAAACGTGCGTTTTGGAGAAAAAAACCCTATATATATACATATCAAAAATATATATATAAATTGGATCTCGCCGCAGAAAAATAGATGACATGTCAGTGTGATGTGCATCTCCCTTTTCCCTAGTGGGGATTCTTAAAACTAGGCTATCCAGCAAACGTCATTTCCTCAGTAGGCAAGTGAGCGCAGGTCTAGTGAGGGCGACAGCTGCTCGCGTCGGAGTCGACTTTACTATATATGGGCAAAGCCAAGCAAACCGAGTGCAGCGCTGGCTTCCGTGTTTGTGCGATTAGGCGAGTCTAGACCAGCCGGTGGCAGGAACCGAAGGATAAGGGAGGCTTGGTTTTCCATTCATTCGCAGAGACTGACACAAAACCAGCGACAATGTCCTATGATTTAAGTAAGTTGTCACATAGATGGCTAACTATCTACCTGTTTCTTTTGTTCAACTTGTTCCCGAAATGATTTCTGCCTGAGACAATTAGCTAGCTTGCTATTATGGCATCAGTGTTATCAAGCAGAGGAAACACCTAGGCAGGGAGCTATCGTTGGAATTGCCTGCGCTAACAGCAACCTCGCCCAAGACTGAGGCTAGCTAGCTTTCGTTTCAGTGATTACTTCGCTGTTTTAGTTGCGTTGGGTACCTGTGTGTTTAACTAGCGACCGTGCATCAGCAAACAGCTGGTGGAAAGCCATCCTAGAATCATGTTTGATTATTTTCTCCCCCTGTCCCAATTAATTTCAAGTAGCTAGCCTAGCTAACTAGCCAAAGCTATCGCCATGTCTTTACTATGCGGAAATATGGAACGCATTGTTATGACAGAACGGATTGAATAAGGGCGCGCGTGATTTAACTCTGCCAGCCGTCTGCACTCGATGGCTAGCTAGCGTTGCCTATCACGCTACTTTTGGTTCTCAATTCGTCACTGTAAATTCTTCCTGCCCAGTTATGACTGCGATATGCAATGGAATGCGCTCGGTCCTCGGCGTTTCGGCTAGATCGCTAGCTAGGTATGCCGTGCAAGTTGCTCCATTACGTGTAGCTTCCTCGCTAGCACACTCGGTGCTAGTTTGCCACCGTATGTCGGGCCGTCGTTTAATTCCATTTTATCTGGAAGTTATGTACCTAGCTATGTAATGGTGATTTCTTAGACTTGGCAAAGGTCCAGTGACAGGATATTTTACTAAATGTTTCTAGCAAGCTACTATTTTTAAAAACTAGCTAGTACTGTGTCAGTCATCCAATATGCTTGTAACTCAAGTTGAACGTGTGGTGATGGGTACTTACCCAACATGACGTTGAGTTATTATCAGCCATGGCTTGGGAAATGTTGCCCTGGCCACAATAGTTTTTCTAGATATTCTGACAGGGTTTTATTCGGGGGGAAAAAAAGGTTTTCCAGTAAATTACGTATTTATTCGACTTCAGCTTCCTGGTGTTCGCTACATGGAACGCGCCAACGTTGTGTTGTGTTACGCTAACGTTGCTGACGTCGTCTTTCTCCCCTTACGTCACGTGCGCGCAGAGCACGTGTTTGCCAGCCTCCCGCAGATGGAGAGGGGTGTTGTCAAAGTCCTTGGAGGCGATCCCAAAGGAAACAACTTTCTCTACACCAACGGAAAGAGCGTCATCATCAGGAACATCGAAGTGAGTTGTTCTTGTTGTTCAGTGCTCGGAGTCGGCACACATCCAATGGACTAACCATTGCGTTCCCGTGTCCACGCATTCCTGTGCTTGGATACGTGTTCATACCAATTGTCTGTAACATTGCTGAACATATGTATTCCTGTAAGATGCAATGGTGCAAAGTAATGTGCAATGGTATTCACCATTTCAGTGAGACTCCCAAGACAGGATTTTCGATAGAACAGAAGGGTCGGCGATGAGTTGGCGGTGCTGGGAACTTTACCAAAAAAAATCCATGAATCTCAAAGGCGTCTCTTTGTTACCAATCGTTTATGTAAATGCATGCTCAGTAGTTGAACCCGATTGTAGAACTGGAATAATGTAACGTGAATGTGTGTTGTGTTTTTGTGTTATTTGCCGGAACATCCTCACAGAATCCGTGCGCCCCCATATTGCAGATATTTACGGCAGTTTTGTGAACATCCTCACGCAGTTAATGTTGCCAAGTACGCCCCCAGTGGCTTTTACATTGCTTCAGGAGGTACGGATACCGGCAGTTTTGTGAACTAGAACTTCATTTAGAGCGTTGGTGTAGCGTTGAGGTAAGGAACTGGGCCTTCAGTCTGAAGGCAGGTTTGATTTCCTGATGATTTACTGCCATGGCTGCCCAGAGCAAAACACTTTCAGTCCTATGTAGGACAGTATTCAATGCAAATACAGAGATGCAAGACAAAATCATTTGTATCACGGCCTTGCAGCCTTCAGGCTATTCTGACCGCCCTTGATGCTGTGCGGTAATTTAAATGCCGCATCAGCTGATTTTCATGCAGTGAGCTATTCTCATCCATGTCTTTTTTCATGCGTTTTTGTTTTGCATACAATTTCAGAACGTATTCGCACACACACACACACACACACACACACACCGCGGTGCAGCAGATTCACAGATGGACAGAGGGTATTCAATAGCATTTAGACATTTCAATCCAGAGTTGCTGGTACTGGTCTTTTGGGAAAACAAATGCGATGTCTGATAACATTTACAGGGTTACAGGCATATGAAACGAGAATATTAATACTGTAATATTTTTTTAATCCGTAATTAATGGGAATAAAGAACATCAAAGAGGCCAAATGGAGTCTGCGTGTCATGCTCCTGTTTTATTACAGGAAGAATCGCAGGCCTTGATCATATTGCATTCATTTACATAACTGAGCGAGCTGGAAGTCATGTGCACCGTTCTCCTTTTCTCAGATGCGTCGGGTAAAATCCGGATCTGGGACACCACCCAGAAGGAACACCTGCTGAAGTACGAGTACCAGCCCTTTGCGGGGAAGATCAAGGACATCGCCTGGACGGAGGACAGCAAGCGGATCGCCATCGTCGGGGAGGGACGGGAAAAGTGAGTCCCCTTCGTTCCTGTGCCCGCCTGAAGTCTGCATACAGAAGGGACCGAGTCAGCCTTGTACCCTGAGAGAAAGTAGAAGGCTGTTAAATGGTTGTTGAGTCATTAATTAATTAATTTTAGAAATCGAGCGGATGATTTTAAAAAGTGTGTGGGTGTGTATATATATGTGTATATGTATATATATATATATATAATATAATATATACACACCCACACTTGCCATGAGTGAAAGTCTCTTCCATTTCCATTGAAATATTAATGGATTAACAAGTACTCTTCAGTACACTTCACTCATAAACCACTGCATGCATTTGTAACAGACACAAGTGTGCGCATGAAGAGATGGACATGAACTAAAAAAAAAGATCAAATTGTTTCCCTAAATGTCTACATGTATTTTATGTTCCCAAATCCAAAATGAAATGTCCTCAACCTCAACGCCTATTCTTTACTTGGTTCTATGCTTTGGTGTATTCGCTGGACTGTTCATGTTTGCAGTGTATTCAATTCTGGCCCACGGTCTGCGACTCACTTTGACTCCCATTTGAAAATTTAAATATGATTTGGGTTGTGGTGCTCTTCACCTTCTTCTCTAAGATTAATTTGACTGAAGTAAAGGCGACAGGGTCACTTTAGAACATCCGAGACAACGGCGAGGAACCAAGGTGGTCTCGTTGCTGAGTGTTAAAATGCCAAGGGATGGCTTTGTAGCATAACGGTTAGGGAGCTCTGCTTGTAACTCAAAGATTGCAGGTTTGCCTCCCTGGTAGGGCAGTGCCATTGTACCCTTGAACAAGGTAATTGGCCTGAATTGCTTCAGTAAATATCCAGCTGTATAAATAGATTGCATGTTAAGAAATATAAACTGTTTTAAGAGCGTCTGCTAAATGCTTATAATGTAATGTGATGCTGAGCTCTGTGACTCTGCCCCCAGTGGAATTCGGTGGTAAATTATCAGGGGTTCGCTCCCTTTCCGTGTTAGACCTGGAAGGGTAGGCCGAAGTGGTCCTGAAGCGGGCTAACTCACTCACTACAGCGTAATGCCATTTCCATTGCATTGCCTCGTGCACATGACATCACACTGAAGTCTGAGCATCTGCCAAGATTGGGATGGCTACCTGGGCACGGGCTGAGGTTTTCACCGAAAGCAGGCTGCGTACTTCGCCCTGTCTACCTCCGGTGGTCGACAGCAGGCAGAAATGACTGCCTGCTACTTTGTGTGTCCTCTCCTCAGTTCTTTGGCCCTGGCACAGGAAGCAAAGTAATTGCACAGCTTGCCGACTCCACCCGTTTGTGATTGTTTGCTTGCAATTGGCACGAATAGACAGTTGTGAGTCAGGGCGCCATGACATGAAACAGAGTGGAAGAGCGACCTCTGAACAAAGTCTGTCAGCCTAGCTCCAGCACAAAGGTGGAAGAGGTGCACAAGATCTCCGAACATGTCCGAAGTCCCTTTGTAGAGAACGGGGCTGTGGTTAAGAGTCTATTTTATGAGTCCGTACAAAGTCACGGATCATTACACCAGAATTTAAAACATTACAGATCATTATCCGGTGAGCTTTTGTGTAATCTGAAATTCTGTATGCCACGCAGTGAATTTTGGTTTTGTGTAATCTCGTATTCGGTTGTGGTTTTATGTTCCATCGGCGAATGTTCTTCAGTGTATCAACTGTCGCTATTTGGCTCTCTTCTGTGGAAAGCGACTAGAATAGAAATGACTTCATTGTTGACATCACACCGGTTCAGTTCACCCAGGCGCTCTCCCAGTTTCGGCGAAACGCGACGGCATGTTTTGAGCTGATCCATGAGAACGGCGAAAGGGCGTTTAGACGGCGTCTCTTGGGCCAATGCGTCCGCCTGCCCCCTCTCCGTTCACCGTCGGCTCTTGTGTCTTTTCAACCGGCAGGTTTGGGGCGGTGTTCCTGTGGGACACGGGCTCTTCCGTGGGTGAAATCACCGGCCACTACAAGATCATCACCAGTGTGGACATAAAGCAGACACGCCCCTATCGCCTGGTCACCGGCAGCGACGACTATACCTCCGCCTTCTTCGAGGGACCTCCCTTCAAGTTCAAGATGACCATAGTACTGGCTTTTAATTTTCTAATATAATTACTGCACGAGTTTGATGCTGTTGCTCAGATTCAGGGTCAAGTTAAGGGTCCAGCATTTGTCTGAAATAAGCTATTTGCGTGCGCGCGTGTGTGTGTGCGTGTGTGTGCGTGTGTGGGAAAATAAATAAATATTTTTATTTAAATGATTTATTAATATTTTGTGCCACCTGGCATGATTTCAGCAGAGTTTGCCAATCCTTTAATGACTGATTGTGGAACAAGGCCCACAATGAAGTACCCTGACTTATGTAATCAGCATTATGTAATCAGCATTGGAACAGGGGCTTAATTTCTTTTTCTTTTTTTTTAAAAAACCTGCTGGAATGTGGTCTTTGCCTGGATACTGTTGCACCAGGAACTGTACTCTACTGTATAGCCATTACTGCTGTCGTTTGCTTTCAGCATGCAGCCAGTGAGCAAGGTTGCGATAGATCAGTGTGGCTAGCAGGGTAAATAATTCATTTGGACTTCACAGTATTTACACCAAGGAAAAAAATGAGACTGAGACAGAGGCAGAAAAGTGGTCTGTAAGAAGGTGGCGTGTTGGATCCACAAGCATTTTAAACCAAAGCGGTTTTCCTTTTTGTTGTTGTTGCTGCTGTTATTATTATTATTATATTTATTTGCATCTTGACCCTTGCATGGAGCAAATAATTCTCATTATATTTCGTAACTTTAACTGAATGCGGTGCGGTCGTCTCTTCCGTTCGCCCGACTGCGTTGAATTGTAGCCGATGTGGAAGTGGGTCAGATGTAACCGTGGATACGGCTCATGTCGCAGGATGTCCGCTCGCCAGATGAATATAATGCCATGTCATTTTGGACGGAGTTCATAATCCGTTGGCATGTGCCAAAGGGGTCGTTTAGCGGCCTGTAAATTGTCTGGCCTGCACCCGCTGAAGTCCGGAACAGACAGTCTTTTGATCTAGCTTTTGATTGATGGCCCTTGCATTCTTCACCATGTGGTGGTGGTAGTGATGATGATGATGTGGTTACAGAGATCTTAATCCATTTCTGATAAGCGCTTTTACTTTAATGAATAGAAGTTGGTGTTTTGTTTGAATTGGCAAAACATTTTTGCAGGGCTCTCAATTAAGTCCTTTTTATTTTTACTAGGAAGTGTTGCTATATGAAGATATTAAAACCTATTTTGCAAGGGAGGCCTAGGGACTGGGCGTCTACTTAACGGATGAGATGCATTTGCTTTGAAAGCGATTTCTTTTTCTCGTAATGGTTTAGGGAAAATGCGTCACCTCCATTATATCAGACATGTTACACGGTCAGTCATGCCCTCTCCTGTCAGCGGTGGCACACGCGCACACACAGGGAACATATGCATGCTGCTGTCGGGGGGGAAAGACCTGGTTTCGGAGAGAATCTCCAACAATAAGGGTCTTTATTCAAGCAATTGCAGGGAGTTCCGGCATAGGCACAGGAGCAGTCTTAAGCACAGACGTGCTGGAGTGGCAGGCATAGAACTAAAGAAAATGCCAAAGGTGCTATCAACTTACACATAACAAAGTGGGAGGAGGTGGTGTGACTTCAGGAACTCAATTAATTCTCCTCCTCCTCATTATTATTATTATATCATTATCACATTTTAGCCGGGGGGTGCTTGGCCTGAGGCGCTCAGATAGCCTTGGGCTGCCGTTTCAAAACACGTCTTGCACAACCTAATTCTAGGCGTGCTGCCAGTATTGGTATTACATCCCTGTTATTCGTCTGCTGTCTAGAAGGTCACAGTTACTCCTAATTTGTTGTACTTCCACTCCGGTGCCACAGCTTAACCCCTCCCAATAGCATTTTGCACAGAGACAGTAAACCTTATTTCTATGTTCCTAATAAACAATATGTAGCAATTGATTACATTTTATGCTGCTTCCGCACTGCCCACCTGCCTTCCTGACAGACTTCCTGCTCCGCCTCTGAAGCCGATAGGCTGGAGGACAGAATTGCCTGTGATGTCATAGCGGAATTGCCTGTAGTCCCGTTGGGGGCGCAGTAGTAGGCCACTCCCTCCTGTGTGTGGCTTGACTCGCTCCCTGTCGAATCTCTTGAGTTTATTTTACGTCTTTATGGGAGAATGACTTTGTGCTCCCCAGTCGGACCACAGCCGCTTCGTCAACTGTGTCCGCTTCAATCCTGATGGGAGCCGCTTTGTAACTGCTGCAGCCGATGGTCAGGTGAGTACCTGCTTCCTGCTACATCTCCTTGGGGACAGAGGCTTAGCCACCTATCCAAATCCACCATCTTTGAAGCTAAGGTTTCGGCGTTCATGGGTCGTCCCTGCCACGCCCTTTGGACATGCACAGTCATGCATAATCATACGCATATTAGATTGGGTAATTCTAGGCCATTTTTTTTTTTTACAACATGCAGGCAATATAAGTAATTCAGTTGTTGCAGTACAGATGATAGATTACACTTCTGTAAATGTCTCAACATTAATTTACAAAAATGTTACTGAGTCATTAGTAACCATTAGTAGAGCCGTCCACCAAAAATGCCTGTTGCATTTGAATGCTGATTAGTGTGCCTGTTGCTTTGAGTCCCTAGCAGTGTTTACACTGTTATTGTTGTGGATTGGGGCAGGAAGGCTTACTTCCGTTGTTTTGAACCGTTTATTTTCAATGGCATAATTTGTCGCACAGAAAGTTCCAGATGGGAATCTTGTTGTCGGCTCCATAGCAGGCCCACAGACCGTTGTGATTTAAGATGTTTCTTCCGTTCTCTCTTCAAACCAGATCTTCCTCTATGATGGAAAGACCGGCGAGAAAATCACCTCCCTGGGTGGCGAAAAGGCCCACGACGGTGGAATCTACGCGGTAAGTGTCAAACGCCGCTGCTGGAGGTTCAAAGGTCACTGGAGTGCTGCCCTGTCAAAATAAAAGGCCAAAAAGAGCCAGTGTTCTGAGAAAGAATACTCTCTATGCTTCCAAAACAAACTTTTAATTTCACTTTTAAAATATGACTTTGTCAACGTGACTCCCTACTTATGGCCTATTCAGTTCCAGGTCTCGAGGGCTGCAGTGTCTCCAGGCATTTGCTCCAACCATTCACCACACCACCAGATTTATATATGCCATTTAGCAGACGCTTTTATCCAAAGCGACTTGCAGTAGTGAATGCATACATTTTCAGTATATGTGGTCCCAGTGGGGATTGAACCCACAACCTAAGCATTGCCAATGCCATGCTCTACTACCTACTGAGCCACACAGAACCACACAGATTTCACTTATCAGCTCACCCCTGGACCACAGAGGTGAACTAGTTTATATTCCCTAGTTTAACTATGTGGTTGCTCCTAGCACCCAGGAACTGTACTTCCCACTAGGGTGGCTTTCAGCTAAACTGTTCTTGACTACGGTTAACACTTTGTTGTACGTCGCTCTGGATAAGAGCGTCTGCCAAATGCCTGTAATGTAATGTAATGTAATGTAACTAATTTGGGAAACCGGGTGGTGTGAATGGTAGGAGAAAATACCTGCAAATGCTGCGGCCCTCGAGGCCTGGAATCGGATAGCCCTGCCCTACTTCACAGAAACATGTTTGTGCAAGACCTACGGTGGCACGGCGCACCTCAAAAGAAGTTTGTTCTTGGAAGCGTGAGCAGTCGGCGAGCGAGATCCTTTCTCCGGCTCTCTCTCAGCCCCTAGATAAGAGCTGTGTTTGGAAAGTTAAGAATCTTCAGCCTCTCCATGACCTGGGCTTCCACAGCAGGCCTGAGCTTGTGCCAGTGTGGGTGTTTTTGCCAGCGTTCGCTCTGGCTTGTGCTTCCCTCTGTGGGAGCGGGGCAATTGCCACTGTCCTGCTTACAGTTTAGGATTTGACTGCTTCCTGTAGAACAAGGACCCTTGTGTTCTTCTAGGCATTAACTATAAGAATGTTTGGTAAAAGGCCATTCAGCCTGTCATCAGGCTACAGTCTAGAGTATGAAGCGCTGGATCAAGCCTGGACTTGCCCAATGGTCTTTGGTCTTCCTGCCCCTGTTCCATGCCTTGACAATTTCCCTGTGTGGAAAAAATAAAATCAAATACTTCCTGATATTGGTGTGAAATTGACCTTTTAAGTTGACCTTTTTTAAGAGAGACAGGGGGCGGCTGAGGTTTTAAAAGGGAGAGAACGGAGAAAACCCCTTGAAGATGAAAGATATGCTTCCCTGCTGTGCTTAATATAAACCCGTCAAATGGAGGTCTTCCCTTTCCATATATGGGGCTGAATTTTTATACTTTTTTCTCTGTCTTCAAGTGCAGTCACACATGCATGATTGTACTTATCAAGTTAAATATTTTCTGTGGTTTTTATGTACTTCCCCTATGCGATAAACATTCAGCTGTTGTCTGTGTTGTCGTCTGTGTGTCAGCAACATCTGTTTTTCCCTTCTTATACTGCATTTAAATGAACAGGGTCCCATTTCAAGGCATGCAGGTTTAGTTCACAGTGATGTTAAAATGGCTGCTTGATGGACTTGTTTTCTCTTTAGTCACTCAAACTGTCAGCTGCCCAAGTGTACACAAACTGCTAATGATGGGTGGTGGTTATATGGAGCAAGAATGCATAATGTATGCCTTTTTTTAGCACTGTAACCCAGTGTTCTAGCTGTTTGCAGCAAGGCTGTTTTAAATAAGCTCAGGGTGTAGGGCTTGATTGTTTGTTGTGCGGATGACTAACTCCATGTGGGGTGACTGTGGTGATGGGAGAACGAGGTGTCCTAACACAGAGAACGGTTGGAGCTACAATTTGCTGCCAATCACTAATTTGTTTGAACCAATCAAAAGGTTTTGCTCTTCACAACAAAACCCAATGATTGGTTCAAGTCAATGGTCGCTCCACACAGTTTTAGCGATCAGGAAGTTGAATGCAATTTGGACCCTGCCGTTGTATCCTTCAGTCATTGTGCATTGCCTCAACTTCCCTAGTATGAATTGGCCATTTCTGAATGAATGACAATGATGACAGTAATACAGAAGATTAATTATACAAAGTCTGGCCAAAGAAGTCTTGGCGGCTTATGCTTGTTAGGTTATGGGGAATAGGGCACCTGGGAGGTCAACTTTGCAGGAGAATTGAGCGCATGTAGCTCTTCAGGTCTCCAGTCTGAGAAACCTGTGCTGGAGGTAGAGATGATGATGCCTGAGTTGATGATTGTACTGGTGATGGTGGTTATGATGATGATGATGATGATGATGATGATGATGGTGGTGGTGGTGGTGGTGGTACCAGAGTTCCTGCTTCTGATGGTGGTGGTGGTGGTGGTAGTGGTTATGAGTTAATGGTGACGTCGATGAAGACGCAGCAGCTCTAACCCTCGTCCACATCCCCACGCAGGTGAGCTGGAACAAAGACGGCTCCCAGCTGATCTCTGCATCGGGAGACAAGACGGTAAAGCTGTGGGACGTGGGCAGCAACACGGCGGTCACCACTTTCAGCCTGGGCTCCGAAGTCAACGACCAGCAGCTGGGCTGCCTGTGGCAGAATGACCACCTGCTCAGCGTCTCCCTGTCCGGTTACATCAATTACCTGGACAAGAACAACCCTGACCGGCCCCTGCGCACTATCAAGGTGACCCCCGACTCACGCGACCGGGTGCACGACAAGCAGGAAGTCGATTCTGAGCTTCCTGCAGTTTTCCCTACGATCCTACAAAATATTTGCATTCTGGCAAGTCATGGAAAACCATGCAAAGTGGTCAACTATCCCACTGCCATTGAAAAGTAAGAGACCAAGAAAAATGTAAAAAAATAACATTTGTATATATCCATCTTTATTGTTAATTATCTAGCTTTTATCACGTAATATTACGCATAAATGTTCTCATTCCTCATGTGTAACTACAATAATTTCAAATGCTTGTGCGATCAGTTCCTGTCCATTTAAAATGCTCGGACTTTGCACCGACGGAACGCTCTTGCAAATGGGTGGCGATAAAGGGGGCTGTTTTTAAAGTAACCGATTCCATAGTCAATTCTGTCTCTTTCTACCTTCTCCCCAGGGGCACAGCAAATCCATCCAGTGCCTGACCGTGCACAAAACCGACGGAAGGTCCTGCATCTACTCCGGCAGCCATGACGGCCACATCAATATCCTTCACTGCTGATTTCATTCACAGGAGAGCTTCTACTGCATGTATTCACATACCGCTTATACGTTGGGGTGTGTGCGTGTGTGCGTGTGTGCGTGCGTGCGTCCGTCTGACTTGGTACAGGAAGCACATCTGACACCGCAGCTGGTACTATTATAATAGACGCTCTTGTGACAGGGGAAGTGTGGCCCCCATTGAGGCTTCGTTGTGCTGACGGTGGGCTGGCCTTTGTGGACGAGGCCGTGCTGAAGCTGCCGGTTCGTTCTGCAGCTGCAGCTCTGAATTCCTGCGATTCCCACAAACGCACTCCCGAGCTGGGAGGGAAAGACCGTGCTCCTGGGAGTAGGCTCCCAGCTGTACAGGTCGCTCAAGGTTTCGGATTCAGAAAGTTAAACCCTGAAATGTAGCTAACGAGAAGTGTAATCGTGCAAGACAGTGAAAATAAGGAAGTTGCTGCACTCCTACAGAAACGGGGAAACGGAAGCGCTTTATTTGATGTGTTTAGATGAAGCACTGCAGGGAGGGACAACATTTTTCATCTCCCAAGGGGTTTGTCTGACGTGGAAGGGAGACTGATTTCGATACGGCTTTTAAGTTTCGAAAAGGGATTAACAAAGTGGACTAGAAAATATATTTCAGGGTAACTAGGTTTTGATTTAGTGATTTTAAAAGTTAAACTCTTGATTGTTGGTCCGTTGAGCCGTATTTGCCCATGTTACATCACTGCTGTTTTGCACTGGTGAAGACCGCAGAGACTTTGTGTGCTTTTTATCCTTGATCATTTTGATGAATGCACATTTATACTTACCGTCCGAGTTATTTACACGAGGTTGTGGATGTGTGTGTAATTACAGTGATCAAAATAAAATACAAATCTATTCAGTTCAAATCAGGCCGCTGTGCAGATCCACAGATCGTGCGAGACAGTGAAAATAAGGAAGTTGCTGCACTCACAGAAACGGGGAAACGGAAGCGCTTTATTTGATGTGTTTATATGAAGCACTGCTGGGAGGCACAACATTTTTCATCTCCAAGGGGTTTTTCTGACGTGGAATTTTGGTACGGCTTTTAAGTTTTGAAAAGAGATTAACAAAGTGGACTAGAAAATATATTTCAGGGTAACTGGGTGGATCTGCACAGCGGCCTGATTTGAACTGAATAGATTGTGGGTCGTGAACGCTGTGGTTCGTGCTTTGTTGTGCGTTGTTCGTCGGCGTTGTCCTTTTCCTTGACCCCGCCCCCCTCACGCTACTGGGACGCTGAGACCGGGGACAATGACGAGTTCATGGGGAAGGGGCACAGCAACCTGGTGTCCAAAATGGCGGTGGACGAATCCGAGAATCTGGTCACATCCAGCATGGACGACACGGTGCGCTTCACCGACCTGGCCAAGAAAGAGTACAGGTGAAGACCTCTCTTTTTGACTCCTTTCAAAATCTCAAAATTGATACCCTTCAAGATTTGTCATGTTTTAGAAACTGACAATAAAGTGTTACTACTAAAACATATTTTATCTTTTAAACGTCTAACAAACGTGGTAAGTAGCACTGACGTCAATATGAAACACACGTAGAATCTGTTAATTGTGATTTAGTTGCTTCAAAATACAAGTTATTTTTAATTTGCTTCCATTATTTTGTCAACCTCCTGTATATCTGCTTAGAACATTTAAAGCCACTTTCATTCATTTACATTTACAGCATTCTTTCATAAATACAGATTTCTTTACCCTAAATTCACAATATTTCTTGAAGATGTGCCCAGTTTGACTGGGGTGTCAGGGGTCACTGTGACGAGCTCTGTACATGTTTGTGTCTCGCAGTGGTTCAGACATGGTGAAGATGGACGTCCAGCCCAAGTGTGTGGCCGTGGGATCGGGGGGCTATGCCCTCGTCGTGTGCATCGATCAGGTAGAGCCGCCATGCCCTCTTCCCTCTCTTTAAGCAGCTCTGTATCCAATGGCCAAGAGCGAGATGAGACTAGATCCAAGATGGCCGAGAACGAGATGAGACTAGATCCAAGATGGCCGAGAGCGAGATGAGACTAGAGCCAAGATGGCCGAGAACGAGATGAGACTAGAGCCAAGATGGCTGAGAGCGACCAGCAGCTTGGCTCTGTTGCATTCTGATGCAGTTGCAGATGTTGATCTGAAAATGGTTTCTTTACTTTAAAATATGTTTTCAATGGAATGTTGGCCTACAATAGTCTGTGATTAATGCAACAATTAAGTGATAATTGAGCAGCCATCCATACTATCAATGGTTCGCTGACCAATACCGCTATATAAAGGTAGTCCGTTCAATTTACCACTAGCTGAGAGCATAATGCGCAATGACGAGAGTTGGTCGTTTGGCTCATCATTTCCTAGTCTAAATAATATTCAGCACTGCGTTGAGCCTGGATTTAAATACCTCAAGTGTCTCTGCCTATACTACATGACCTGGCATGCTGTTCCACACATTGACAACTGTTTAAAAAATGTAAAAAAACCTCCCAGTGTGGAATTTACCTTCCAGCTCGTCTCCACCTGTGTCCTCTTGTTCTGCTAACTGAACTCAACCTGAAAAATCTTTGGTAGTTCGCTTTGTTACTCGCTTTGTTAGGAATTTAAAAACTCAGGCAAATCCCCCTTAGTCTCCTTTTGCTAAGCTTGAATAGACTGTGTCTTAAGTTTTTCCTCGTAACTTTTACCTTTTGTAGAAGGAACCAATTTAGTTTCCGTTCTTTTAACCTTTTCAAGAGCTTCTGTACTAAAAATGAGGTCTGACAGGCATTATATAACATCAATATAAGCTCCTTAGATTTATTAGAGTACTTTTTACTATATATCCCAGCATCCTGTTGGCCTTTGTCACTGCTACAGCACCTTTCAGAGATGGCAAAAAGACACGCCAAGCAACACGACCAGGAAGGGAATCAAACAGGAGGCAGAGAGTGGAGTTAATGGTCTGCAGACCAGTGTTTTCTCACGGGGAGAGAGAGAGCGGGCCCATAAAAGACTAAAAAGACTCTCGACTGTACCACTCACGGGTTTGGGACATTAAAAAATTCAAGCAAAATAAAAAAACTACGAATTGCCATTTCTGCATTTTAGACTTTTCAGCCACATTTAAATATATATATATTTTTTTAATAATTAAAATTGAATTCTCTCTCACGCATATTGCTCTCAACCGGGTTCCAGTGACCTACTGAGAGAGCAGAGCGTTTTAAGAACACAGTTAGATTATGACGATGCCACACAGATGTGCATCCTGCCAGTAGGCGTGGCCGTTAATCACCCAGATCCTCCCTGACACCGGGGCCGCGCCTTCCACAGACACCAATAAGGCGTGGCCCCAGAACATGACCTCATCTCCTCTGATCACGTGACCTTGATGACGTCATCGATGCGTTTAAAGCGTGTGTCGCTGCTGTGTTTGCTCGGACAGCTGGTGCTGCTGAAGGACAAGAAGAAGGTGTTCACCCTGGACAGCCTCGGATACGAGCCGGAGGCCGGCGCACTTCACCCGGGGGGCAAGATCGCAGCGGTGGGATCGGCGGTAAGTCCCAACACATTACATTACATTACAGGCATTTGGCAGACGCTCTTATCCAGAGCGACGAACAACAAAGTGTTAACCGTAGTCAAGAACAGTTTCGCTGAAAGCCACCCTAGAGGGAAGTACAATTCCAGGTGCTAGGAGCAACCACATAGTTAAACTAGGACCCTGTAGGTAAATCTGTAGCCACAATTCAAAGGCAGCAATCAAACAATCAGTGTGGAAAATATCGGCGAAATAATGCCTAAGCCTAATACAATACATAAACAAGTAGACATGAGTGCAATACTAGACAGCTATGTCCCCAAGTAACAAAACCGGACTACAGACTGGAGACTGCAGACTACGGACTACGGACTACACACCGTAACGCGGCTGAAGTACCGCGCACGCCGGACTGCTTTATCTCAGGACCCCAAAGGATATCGTAGCGGTGTAGCGGCCACTGAATCGACGGCACGAGCGTCCGGTTCAACCTCCGTGTCTTACTGTAACACGGGGGAAACCCCCAACACGTCACGAACGAGCTATGGGACCGGCCGAGGAGTCACTCCCGGGCTAGGCTAGCTTCGCCGTAACAAACGACACATTTCCACACTGAACAATCAATCTAATAATCAAACATTAACTGATTATAGACCGCTAAAACGGTAGAATGTAACATTCGCTAAGCACTGTGGGGGTTCGCACACAGGAAACGAACAGCGCGACCTCATACCCCCCCCCCCCACAGTTTAAACAGCAGTCTGAGGTGGCAGCACCCAATGACACTGGGCTAGCTTCCATTACATTGTCCTGATGTTTACTGATATGTACTTGCATTAATTTGTTTTGTTTGTTTGTTTGTCAGGGACATGGGAAAAGGCATAATTACAATGTTAAAAAACAAGCATCAAATGCTTGTTGCATTATGTGTTTATAGCCAAAGGCATATTTATAACGCCTGTCCCCAATAAACCAACATTTACATGTGGGGAGTGTGTCCTATTTACTGTGTAGGAATGAATTAAAATAATGAAAATGAAACCATATGTGTATGAGTGTGCGTATGTGAGCCTGTATTTGTGTGTGTGTGTGTTTTGGATATCCTGCTCACCCCCATGTCTGAGCGTTTCAGTTTTTTCCCGTGTTCAGGAAGGCAAGGTGTACCTGTACTCCACGGAGGGGAGCACCCTGAAGGAGGAGAAGGTCGTGGAGGCGAAGGGACCCGTCACCGACATGGCCTACTCCAACAACGGAGCCTTCCTGGCCGTCTCCGACACCAAGAAAGTCATCACCATCTACACTGTGGCCGACGACTACGCCGTAAGCCTCTCACTTTCCTCTCGTCACTCTGGGGAAGGGGTGGTGGCTTCAGGAATTCAAAGGAATTCAATTAATTCTCCTCGTTATCATTATCATATTTTAGCCGGGGGGGGGGCTTGGCCTGAGGTACTCCGATAGCCTTGGGCCACAGTTTCAAAACACGTTTTGCACAACCTGATTCTAGGTGTGCTGCCAGTATTGGACTAGCATCCCTGTTGTTCATCTGCTATCTAGGAGGTCAGTTACTCTTTTGTACTTTTTCCACTCCTCAGCTCCCAACCCCTCCCAACAGCATTTTGCACAGAGAACAAAGACTGTAAACCTTATTCCTCTGTTCCTGATAAACAATATGTAGGAATCGATTATACTTTTTTTCTGCAACCGATTATGTTTGATTCTGTTCCCGCACAACCATGAGCTCTGATTGTGTGCGGCACTCTCTCTCCCCTCCATCTTCCCTCTGTCTCTCTTTTGCCTTCCTTTCTTTCTCTCCCTCTCGCTCTCTCAATTTGCTCTCTCTCCCTCTCATACTCTCGTTTTCTCTCTCCTGCGCTCACCCTCTCTCACCCTCTCTCCGTCTCGCTCTCCTGTTGACCATCCACCCACTTTCCTCGCTGCAGGTGAAAAATGAATTCTACGGGCACCACGCCAAGGTGGTGTGCCTGGCCTGGTCGCCGGACAACGAGCACTTTGCCAGCGGCGGGATGGACACCATGGTCTTCGTCTGGGACGTCAACGACGCGGACAAGAGAGTGAAGATCCCAGGTGAGCCCCGCCCTCGAGACTGTTAGAGCGGCAGTGTTAGCACAATGGTTCGGGAACTGGGCTTGTAACGCAAAGGTTGCAGGTTCAATCCCAGGTGGGGCACTGCCGGTGTACCTTGTGTGTTTGTGTGTGTTTGTGTGTGTTTGTGTGTGTGTGTGTGTGTGTGTGTGTGTGTGTGGTAAAGAACACGGGACGTGTGTCTGTCTGTCTGTCCGTGTTGCTGGGGTTCCCGGCCTGTGATCTGCAGGACATCAGGTTACCATAGCAACGTGCACAAACTAAGCTGCTCTCTGATGTCATTGTTTAATGAAGATACCCCGTGAACACTGGAGCACGTCCACTCCCTGAAACGGAGACGTCTGGCAGCACAGTGGCTCTTGGCATTACTCCGCATTAATCCAGCCAACTTTCATAAATGGGTTTATTGGTCGTTCATAGCAGTGTGTTCTGTATGCAACATAGTCTCTCCGATTCTGCTACTCAAGTGATCACATATTTATTTAGTCATATTTCGTTAATGGTACTCTGAATTGCTTTGAAGTGTGAAACCTAACAAGTAAACTGTTTAAGCACAGCAGTTTATGCCATTCCCTTCTGTGCGCTAATCCTGACTGACGTTTCCACTTAATTAACTAAATTGTTTATTCGGGCGACGAACCGTTTTTTACAGTTCTCAGTCCCTAGATGGGAAAAGAGAAGTAAAAAACTAATTCATATCAATATATTTGTATTTATGCATGAATAGAACTAAGAAGGAAGCAGCCTTACCCTGTCAAAATACTCACCGAGTTGTTTAATGCATCTTGTCTTTGAAGCCACTGTGTCCCCTGGGCCAATCGGAATGCTCACCGATGTGTTGTTTAATGAATCTCTCCTGCAGATGCTCATCGGTTGCACCACGTCAGCGGCATGTGTTGGCTGAACGAGCACACCCTGGTGACCACCGCCCACGACGCCTGCATCAAGCAGTGGACTGTCGAACTCTGAGCGCCACCGGCGGCCCACAGGATTTTCAGGGACTAGAACCGCTGTAGAACACACGGCGTTCTCCTCTCTCTCAATCTCACTGTGTCACGTTCGCTGGCCCCCCGTTCTCGTTGGACCCCCCTTCCCCCACACACACCCCCCCCCCTCCCGTGTCACTATGGCGACGGGAGCGCGAGAGGTCATATCTAAACACGTATGCTGTATTTTTGAAGCTTTAGTCGGTTTAACTGTTTGCACGAGAAACAAACGAACACAAAAAAATAGAAGCACTTAACATAACCCCCTGGAGCTTTTTTTAAATCAAAAAAACAATCCAAACTTTCTACGCTCGACATTCCAGAGGCCATCCGCCTTGTCTCGGTTCAAACGGAAAGATCTGTCTACTTGCTTTGCTTTTTTTTTTTTTTTTTTTTTTTTTTTTCTTTTGAGAGATGTTAAAGTTGTATGGAGTGGGATTTGCGTTTGCCTCGTCGTGCGACGTACAGGACATTTCTGTACGGTCACTGTTTTGACTGAGCGGGTGGGAGAGAAAGACAGAATAATTAAAGCTTATGATGGAACAGCGCTGTGTAAGGTGAAGCTCCTGTGTCCCTCTCTGAATCGCCACGCCCTGTGTAACTCACACCTTTTTTTTTTTTTTTTTTTTTTGCTTCCATTTTTCTTTTCTTACCGGTGAATATTGGGGATAATGATGACAATAATAATAAAAAAATTAATAATAAACATTTTTATGATGCATTTCAAACCATCTCGAGTCCCATCTCCCACACATGCATGACCTTTGCTGAAATCTGTTGGTTTTTTTTGTTTGTTTTACACACTTGATGTTTTCCGCAGACCAGATTACCACAAGCCTTTGCTTATCCCATTAGGCTGTTGTAATACACTGGCCCCAAACTTACAGTACCGCCAAACCAAAACGTGCGTGTGGTGAACCAAATGCCTTCTGTCCCCACTTTTGTTCGTACCTTAATTATGAGGTAAACATGCCCTTCTTTAATGTATTCATCGTCCCTGTGACTGAATTGTGTGGCTGGTGAAGCCCATGGCATCAGAGCAGCTCCTACTGGAGTCCTTCAGTGGGCAACTTTCCCTGTCAAATCCCATAATCCGATTGGACGGCCGATCTGGACTCCAGCAGAGAATCGCCCTGCTTTGCTTGCTTGCTTGAGTGAGAGTGGGGGGTGTGGGTGTGTGTTTCCTGTTTCCTGTTTCCTGGACCCTACATTTACATTTGACATTTTAAGCATTTAGCATACCCTGCATCTCTTGGCAGTTCAGTCGAGGTGGGAGGAAGCAACCGCCCCCAAAAAAAAGTTGAGTTCCTGTTTACGGTGAATCTAACTCCCTGCTCAGTGAAAGCCACTGATGTTTACCATTGGGGGGCCACAGAACTGGTCGCAACTGCAGTGAACCCTCCCTGCTCTGTTCGTTTTTCACCTCTCTGTGGTTCGTGTGGTGCGTGTCATACAGCCATCTGATTTGCTGCTGGTGCGGCTGCAGAGGGCTTAGTTTCCTGTGCGCGTTGTTCAATTAGTTTGACTCAATTCAGGTGAAAGTGCTTAGTTTAAGTTCATTTTTATTTTTATTTCCCTCTGGAGGTCAGATTTCGATAAGATTTGAAATCAGACTAATTTAGAGTTAAAAGTTAAAAATAGGGTATGGATTATTCTGACCTGACATGTTCGAATGCTGCTGTTGGGTTTCACATCAAGATTAGCCTACTCTAATCCAAAAACACTGGACCATTCTGATTACTGAAGGTGAATTCAAACATTCAAAATAAAAACAAATTGTCTCATTGAATTGACTCTGTGGAAAACACTAGGCTTGTGGCAGTTCACAGTGACAACTGACCTCAAGTGTTCCTGTATTTCGAGTTGGATACAATTTGTGTTACCGGCAGGAACAGATACGGGCTGGCAAAGGAGTATCAGCTATAAAGAAAAATTAATTACGGAGTCACAGATCACGTGTTTCTGAAGAGTTGTTTTTTAAAACCCTCCTCCATGTGTCAACACCCTGGGCCTGGGCTGTAGTTTCAGGAAATCCTCCCCCCAGTTTATTTTTAATGCTCTAAATTTGTAAGTATTTGTTGGAATCACCTCATAATTGATTGCCCATTGAAGGAAATGCATGAAAAAGATTCATCTTAGATTAGTGTGCAGCTATAAAAGTGTTTCTTGATAGTCGGTTGTGCATTAGGACATACTAACAACAGCCTCTGTGACACTGCTTTCAGACCGATGTGGTCTAAAACGAGGCTTGCTTGATTCATTGGCAATATTGTGAAATTATGAAATACTGCAATGCAGAGCATGCTTACAGCAAGAGCACATTTTTGCACATTTACAATTCCAAAAATAAAATGGCCAAACCTCACAAGGAAAAAAATTACAGAATACATTTTACAACCAACATATTAGACTGTGCTAAGCAGTCCTTGCATGGAAAATAAACATAGATTACACATTGTTACAAAAATGCAATGAACAGCGTTTATATTCTGAAACATGCTGATCTGTATGCGGACAGGCACCGCTCGAGTATCCTGCTCGCAAGTGTGTTTCTGAACTGACTGAATTAGCAGGGCAGACGGGTCCTGTTTAGGGCGCATGCGCTCGCCCACGCTTGTACAGAGGTTGAATAATAAAGCGCAAATA
The DNA here is from genome assembly GCA_029706075.1 of Aldrovandia affinis. Lineage (NCBI taxonomy): Eukaryota > Metazoa > Chordata > Actinopteri > Notacanthiformes > Halosauridae > Aldrovandia > Aldrovandia affinis. The sequence continues at coordinate 2,273,311 of JAINUG010000095.1, forward strand.
CAGCCTAGCGTAGTAGGTGGCAGTGTAGTGTCGTACTGGGCTCATAAACTCAGAGGTTGCTGGTCCACATTTAAGGTCACCAGTCTGAAGCCGTGCAATGAAATGTAAATAAGGGCAGACGTGACAAAATGATTATGGACAAGGAACATAACAAACCCGACACAAAACAAGCAAAAAGCATACGTCGTTCTAATATATATATATATATATAAAAAATAAAAACAGAACTTTACTTGTATTGTTTAAAACATTGCGGTAACATTTCTCAATTAATGCACCGTGCCACTATTATTAAAACAGTACCTCGTAACGTAGCAACCCTGCTCGAAAATGTCGGTCGCCTCCGCACCGCGACCTTACACCATTCCCAACGGACTGGGAAGCCCTCACATCATTATAACTTTAAAAACACAACTGCATTTACACTTTTCTCTGGGACTCTGTTTCTCTTTGGGTGGAAACACTATCAGCGTGGGAAGTCGCGACACCCACCTCCGCTACCTGGACACTTCATGGTTGTGTTCAGCAGCAAAAAAAAAACAACGTTGCAAACTTGTTTTATAAACCGAAACGATGCTCAAGAGATTAAAGATTAAGATTCAAGATTAATTTTATTGTCCCACAAAGTGGAACATTTGGCTTGGGCTTTCACCCATGCTGCAGCCGTAAAAAGACAAACATTCCACATACAAAAGAACATACAAAAATGATCTGCTGGTCATTCCACATACAAAAAACATACAAAGATGCTGCGCTGAACGCACGTTTTCAGGACGCTGTTTGCTGTGATTGTCGTTCTTAAAATTCGTCACTGGCTGCTTCTGGATACAGCCCCGGGCACGCGCACCACACGGGAACAAACATGCCTGTTATGTCGTTGCGAAACGGTGCGCAATGTTGAGAGTAAACAAAGCGTTCAGCGACAACCCCTGGGGGTGTGTTCATGAGCCAAACGGAGCGCTGTTACTGTGCTCAAACAGCGCGTTCAATAGCGACCGCAGCAAAAGTTTTGCTTGCTGAACACACCCCTGGTGAAGCTGACACACCGGAAACAAACTGGCAACCTACTCGCGGTGGGGGGTCTCTACCTCCACCTTGTGGCTGCTCCACGCAGCCACAGGCATGAAGGGGTACCGTGAAAATGGAAGGTAAGTGGCTGTGGATACGGGGCATCGCTAATATATGTGTAATACATAAACAGCACAGTGTTTGTTTATTTGTTCGCTAAACTACCTTTAGCCTAGCTGTCTGGTAAACAAGATGACATGTTGCTTTAAAAAAAATACAACGTCCATAATGCATTGCCCATCGGCTTGGATAGCATTACACACAATTTCTTCTGGAACGGTAGATTCATTATTTACCGTTATGTTGTTAAACACAGTAGAATTATATTGCCAACGCAAAATGACAGGAGATATCCACAATACAAATACCATTTTTCTGTGAAAGCTAATATAAATTACTCCAGATATTTTAAAAAAGATTCCAGATATAAAATAATTGAGTTTGTGCAGCCTTGGGTGGGGCAAAGGTCAAAGTATTTGGAAGTATTCGGAATGGCTAAGGCAGGCAGTGTGGTATAATGGTTAGGGAACTGGGCTTGTAACGTTAAGGTTGCAGGTTCAATCCCCAGGTGGGACACTGCCGTTGTACACTTGAGCAAGGTACTTAACCTGAATTGCTTCAGTTAATATCCGGCTGTATAAATGGATTGTAAAGAAATGTAAACTGTAAGTCGCTCTGGATAAGAGCGTCTGCTAAATGCCTGTAATGTAATGAATGCAAGTTGCCCACTGCAGCTGCGAAAAATTTGGCATCTAGGAGATTTTATATGATTTGTGGGAGTGCGGGAGTCAAGGCTTAAATTTGGGAAACTCCCGGAACGTCCGATAGACTTGGGCTTCCTGATAACAGCTGAGGAATTGTCACCGATAGATATGTTAACCAGATACACAGTTCCTAAATGAGACAAAGCACCCTAGAATCTGCATGTCACTGGACAACTGTGAACCATTTTAACATTGTATTATTCTTATTAAGGGCGGCTGTTGTACCCTTGAGCAAGGTGCTTCAGTAAAATATCCTGTATAAATGGATTGTATGTAAATAAATGTAAACTGTGTAAGTTTCTCTGGATTAGAGCGTCCACTAAATGCCCGTCATGAAATGTTATGTCATGTATATATACCTATACTCCAGTGCCACATAACAAATAAAATAAAATACAATTTATTTGTATAGCACTTTCACAATTGAATTGTCACAAAATGCTTAACAGAGGGGGAACCCAGGCCTAGACCCCCCCAAAAAAACTAGCCAAAAGGCAACAGTGGCAAGGAAAAACTCCCTTGATAGGGAGAAACCTTGGGAGGAACCAGACTAAAAGGGGGCCGCTGACTGCAGATCATTTGCATTTGCACCGTTCACTTTTGAACAGTGTTCTGAGATCCTCAGTAAGCGCAACCCGCACCACATCATAAATTACACCAACACACTGCTCATTACATCAGCTCTCCAACAGCACCAAACATGCTTATACTGTACATGTAAGTCACAGTATAACACATTAAACTCAGTGATGTGGTCAAGTCTTGAGAACAGCCCCCACCGTGTCCTGTTTTGCTGAGACAGGATCAGTGTGGGGCCTGTGAGACGTCTGGGGCAATACCATTGTTCTCGCCCGTTGGCTCCTCGCTGGCAACACAAACACAGTTCACACTCTTTGGGGTCACTTCATGGCATAGTTCTGTGAACTGCCCTAAAGTTTCCCCTCTGCAATACTATTGTTCTCTCCTGTTGGCTTTCTGCTGGCAACCTAAACACAGTTTGCACTCTTTGGGGTTACTTCAGGGCATAGTTCTGTGAACTGCCCTACAGTATTGTGAGGAAGGGGCAGGACTAGATAAGCATTTGCTTCCTTCTGCTCCTTCTCGAACTCAACATTTGTTTTGCTTTTTTTTATGAAGACTGTTAGATTTAACTGTTTATGTTTTGTGTTTTATCCTTTCTATTGTAATTTTATATGGTTGATTGTTCGAGATAAATAAACTCAATTCAACTTAACTCAAGGATAACCAGCCTAACAGTGGTGGTAACACGTTGAGGAGGTGACAGTATGGAAAGTTTCTCACTCCATAAGACACTAGGGCACGGCCTTCTCCATCTCTCCACCTAGACTATGTTTGGCAGTAGGCTAGGCTATGTTTTTCATCTAGACTTAAAAATTGAAACTGTGTCCGAATCCGTAACATGCTTTGGTAAACCGTTCCACAACAGAGGAGCTCTAAAAGAGAAGGCTCTACCACCAGCTGTGCTTTTCAAAATTCTAGGGAGTAATAGATGGCCAGCTTCTTGTGAACGAAGCAGTCGTGTCGGCTTATAAGGGGCAATCATTTCGGTCCGATATATAGGTGCAAGTCCGTGTGTAGCAGGTGAGCTCTGGTATGTGAGCGCCCGCTGCGAAGTGACGTGGATAAGAGTACGATTAGTTCCCGGAGTTGGGGACTTGAGTCTTTAGCTCCGCGAGCTTAATCGCTCTCTTGTCGCGTCAGAGATCCTCGGTTCGAAACTCGCTGCAGGGCACAACCAAGACCGGTTACATTGGTGCCGTGACTCGGATGCCACGACTGATGTCAATCAGTCGGGCCGTGGTTGCTGCCGCAGAAGTTTCGGGGGGGAGAATGTAGCAGGTGAGCTCTGGTATGTGAGCGCCCGCTGCGAAGTGACGTGGATAAGAGTACGATTAGTTCCCGGAGTTAGGGACTTGAGTCTTTAGCTCCGCGAGCTTAATCGCTCTCTTGTCGCGTCAGAGATCCTCGGTTCGAAACTCGCTGCAGGGCACAACCAAGACCGGTTACACGTGCACTTCTATAAAGGTTAGCAACAGTACTTTATAATCAGCCCAATATTTAACAGGAAGCCAATATAGTGATGCTAACACAGGAGTAATGTGCTCATACATCTTGGATCTAGTCAAAATACATGCCGCTGTATTCTGTACTAGTTTAAGACTCTTAAGAGAGCTACTAGAGGAGCCAGATAATAAGGCATTACAATAGTCTAGCCTCGATGTGACAAAAGCATGCATCAAGGTTTTTGCATCCTCTAATGACAGAATGTGCCTAATTTTAGCTAGGTTTCTTAGGTGAAAGAAGGCTACTCTGGAAGTGTTTTTAGTATGAGTGTCAAATGTAAGATCCTGATCAATGATAAAACCAAGGTTCTTGACCATTAGACTTGATGCAACTATGCAATCACCTGCATTTAACTGCAGATATAACTTGTTCCTTAATTTTTTGGGGCCCAAGACCATCATCTCTGTTTTATGTGAATTCAAAAGCAGGAAATTTACTGTCATCCAATTCTTTATATCAGAGATACAAGCCTCTAACTGAGTGAGTTGAAGTATTTCACATGGTTTCATTGATTTCATTGAGTTTCATCAGCTGTGTATCATCTGCATAGCAATGGAAATTCACACCATGTTTACGAATAACATTAGCAAGTATAATGAGAACAGTAATGGTCCCAGCACTGAGCCTTGTGGAATACCATATTTAACCTGAGAGTAGTCAGAGAACTCTTGACTTAATTGCACAAATTGAAACCTGTCTGATAAGTATGATTTAAACCGTGAGAGTGCCCGTCCACGCAAACCAACCAGGTTTTCTTGCTTGTAAAGGAGAATTTGGTGGTCAGTAGTGTCAAAAGCAGCACTGTCAAGGAGCACTAGAATAGAAACACAACCAGTATCCGATGCTAACAGTTAGTAATTTACAACTTTAATAAGTGCCGTCTCAGTGCTATGGTTTGGTCTAAAACCTGATTGTAGTGTTTCATACAGATTATTTGTTTTTAGGAAAGCGGTTAATTGTTGAGCTACAGATTTCTCTAAAATTTTTGACAAAAAGGGAAGATTTGAAATGGGCCTATAGTTCTTCAAAATAACAGGATCAAGATTTGGTTTCTTTAGAAGAGGCTTGATTACTGCCACTTTTAAAGACCTATGTACGCAACCCAATAATAGGGATGTATTTATGATATCTAACATAGGCTGGCCTAGCACAGGCAAAATCTCTTTAATAAGCTTTGTTGGTATGGGGTCTAACAGACATGTAGATGATTTGGAGGACATAACCAGTTTACTAAATTTGTCCAGATCCAAGGCAGTGAAAATCTCAAGTGTCTCTACGCAACCCTGCTCCTGATAGCTCTGTGCTATCTCGGGAGTTGGAGTGTGCTAGATATTGGAGTCATTTTCATAATTTGTTCAATCTTATCAGTAAACGAGTTCATGAAGTCATTAGAATTATAGTTAGAAGGATAACTGCTGTAATCTGAAGACTGATTTTTTGTCAGTTTAGCTACTGTTTTAAATAGAAATCTTGGGTTGTTTTTATTCTGATCAATTAATTTTGAGAAGTACGATGACCTAGCTGTAGTAAGAGCGTGCTTGTATTCTATGAGGCTGTCCTTCCAAGCAGAGCGAAAAACCTCTAAATTGGTAGAGCGCCATCTAATTTCCTGGAAACTTGTTTAAGGACACGGATGTGGTCAGTAAACCAGGGTGCAAGTTTCTTCTGACTGCATTTTTTCCTCTTGAGGGGTGCGACAGCATCAAGTGTATTCCATAAAATATGATTTACAGCATCTGTTTGATGATCAATTGACAAAAAGCTTTTTGGATCCTGACTTGATACTAATGACTCTGGAAGTATGTTTATACATTTTGAAGCCGTCAATGAATTTATAGAGCGGCTGGAATAGTATCTAGGTTCCGATTTAATAGGAATATTTACCTGAATTTCAAAAGTAATCAAAAAGTGATCCGATAGTACAGGATTATGGGGAGACACAATTATATTCTCGACATCGATACCATAGGATAAGACTAAATCTAAGGTATGGTTGTGGCGGTGGGTTGGTTCAGACACATTTTGAATAAAACCAACAGAGTCAATAATAGCTGCAAAAGCCCATCCTAAAGGGTCACTGTCATTATCAACATGTATGTTGAAATCTCCAACAATCACAACTTTATCTGCCATAGTTGCCAAGCTTGATAAAAAACTCTGCAAACTACAAACAGTATACAGTGCAGGTGGTATATAAATAGTTACTAAGAGGAAGGATTGCACTGAGGTAACTTTATCTTTTGACCGTCCAGAAAGCATAACAAGTGATTCAAAAGAGGAGAACTTATCCCTACATTAGGTGTAAAACTAAATTTTCTCGCAAAAATCACAGCAACACCGCCCCCCTCTACCAGACAGACGCGGCGCTTGACAATTAGCATAACCATCAGGAGATGCCTCATTAAGTGCACTGTATTCGTCAGGCCTAAGCCAGGTTTCAGTGAAACTAACCAGGCCAAAACTATGGTCAGTGATTAGTTCGTTCACAAGAACCGCCTTGGGGAAAAGTGATCTAACATTTAACAATCCACATTTAAGATATGTCTTATTACAGGCAACACTTACAGCAGGCTGAGAGGTTTTAATATAAATAAGATTATGTACACAAATGCCACGACAGCCAGTGTGCTCAGATAGCTTTTTATTTGTGGTTCTGTGTAGCTCAGTTGGTAGAGCATGGCGTTGGCAATGCTTAGGTAGTGGGTTTGATTCCCATTGAGACCACACATACTGAAAAATGTATGCATTCACACTACTGTAAGTCACTTTGGATAATAAATGGCGTATATTATTATTATTATATTATTTCTAACACCATTTCCCAAATTTTGCGAGATTAGATTAGTGTCTGCAACACTTCTACAACACTCTGAGACTCTCAGAAATTTATTGAGAAGAGGGAAGTCACTTTTTTTCCCTGACGTATATGTCAATTTTCCTTTCATCAACACGCGCCGACTACCAGGCCGACTTAAGAGTTCATTAGCAGTACAGCACATGCAAATGATGTATTGTGTTCTGGCATTCCTGACGCTGAAAACCAGAACACAACACCCAGTTGCTGCCTAAGAGATATGAAGGCCTATCTGGGATCAGAGCTTGGAAGGAACAGAAGCAGACTGCTGTGTCTGGGTGAGTGATATAATTTCCTAATGGCAAGCGGTTAAACTGGAAGTTTTGTGGCAAGTTCCACCCCCCCACCCCAAATTGAGTTTATTAGTTTGCCATGTGATGATGGTAATGCCATTACGGAGAGATTGCATCCTGCTACCCTCATTGTGATCCGTGAGTCAGAGTGAGATTCTCACAGTGAGCGAGATTCTGAGGCCTTGGCTGTACTGCGGTGAGTTCTGTTTCCTTTGAGTTTGAAAAGTTGTTGTTTTCACGTATATATACACATATAAAATATATATATTTTAAGTTTGGCGGTATGTCGATGATGTGCCCATTCCTGTTTGACCACTCTCGTTCCCTAAGCCAGGCTTCGATTACACTTACGTTAGCTTAAATGAAGTGATATTGATGCAATAGTACACCAAATGGTTGATTGTAAATGTAAATAAGAGGTATTTTGTCCACCAGTACTGAAGAAGAGAAATGACCTCGTGCTTGTCTCACATTTTGAAGGGGAGCTGGCAAGCACAGAGGCTGTGCTGTTGCTATCGTGGTGTAATTATAAGAAATGGAGGCTATTTGAGTGAATGAGTGAGCCACAGAGACTGTTGTGACAGTGCAGTATTCTACAGTTCTTATAAAGAGTGTAGTTTCTATGGTATGGAATTCTGTCTGTGGCCTGTCTTCCTTCCTCGTCCGGTTAAGGGGCTCCGCTTTGCTATTTACAAGTAGTTCCAAAGCAACAGAACTTTAGGGTAAACGATGCAGTCAAAGAACTAAATTTAACACCTTGCTTGGACTTGGTGACACTGCACAGACCTGGCACAGTCCAGATCCACACACCTAATTTAAATAATTTAAATATTCATTGTATGTGACAAGCAGTTGATTAATGAAATCAGGTGTGTTAGTCCTGGGCATGGAGTTTGAGACCATATATATACATATATATATATTTATTATTATTTATTTATTTAAAATTGTGTGACTTGTGCTCAAGTACAACAAGAGAAAAAGGGTAGCAAAGGTTTCAGTCAAGGGACTATCGACAGTGCTTTCACCATAGTGGTACAGAGACCACAGATAAGGACAAGCCATCAGTCATTATTGATTCCAGGTGAAACAGGAGGATCTGATCAACATAATTAATAAAGCCTATCAGTGTATACACATACTCAGAGTTCACCTACATTCTTGGAATTAAAGAAAGCTAACAATCGCAGCCGAAATAAGCTCACTGATCAGCATAGTTAATTAACTCAAAGTATACACACATGGTCAATTAACTCAGACATTAATTCGGGGAGGGCAGTAGCGAAAACGTCTCTGGACGGTACTGTAGTGGCTGGTTTCCGCCATCGCAAATGTAATATTTCTTGCCTGCGCCCAGTTTGGTAGTTCCGTGGTTGGGCGATAAAGGCGTTAGCATTAACATAGGCTGGGCAGCACAATGGGGATGATGTGTCAATAAAAACATTAGGCCAAGTTTCTGTCCAAGTTTCGTGTGTGGCAATTCTTTTGTGGTTTTTTGCCCAGACCACTATCTGCCCATTATAACATTATTTTAGGAAGATGGGAGTGTTTGAGACAAAGGAGAGTGCCCTGGATTATTTTATTCCAGACCTTTATCCAGCGCTGCTGGTGTGGTGTTACAGCGGGAACTGCAGGACAACAGATTAGCGGATTGGCCACCATAACAGGCTTTATCTAGCAGTCATTTTGCCCCTGAGCGGAACTGCAGGACAACAGATTAGCGGATGGCCCCCAGGTTTTATTAGATTGGGCTGATTATTAGATTAGTGGCTTTTTATTAGTCCGCATTGTAATTACCAACACAGAGCGCTGACCTTCCACTGCCGCTTTCCCTCAGTCCTCACTCCCAGCCACGCGGGTCAGCGCAGGCCACTGCACGTATGACATGCGCTGCCGCATGTGATCATGCCTCCCGCGTGGTCCAGCGGTTACAATGTTCAACACTGGCCACGGAGACCGGGGTTTGATTCCCCGTCCCGCCAGAGTCGGCTCTGGCCGGGAGTGCCACCAGGGGGCGGCGATTGGCTGTCTGCCCCAGGGAGGGGGAGGGAAGCTGACAGGACGTTCGCTGCGCATAAGAGTGGCCCTGTAGTACCGTGTTACGGTCGATGGCCTGGCGAGTGCCG
>JAINUG010000095.1:2287500-2365000 GCA_029706075.1 Aldrovandia affinis
CCTTTCTGCCGCAGAGACCTGCCCCGTCTCCCGCAGCTCAGCGCCGCTCCCGCGCGGGCTTTCCCCCCGACGAGTTCCCGAGCCCCTCGTCAGTCTTTTAAATCGAAGCGGCTGACAGGCTGGACTCTGACCGCCGGAGTGTTTCTGCTCTCCCCGCGTGTGAGTATCCCTCCGTCTGACCCTCGGTCTCTCGACCCGCGCGTTTGCCCCGGGTTAGCGAAAGGAGCACATGATTGGCTTTAAGTGGGTCACAGAGCCAGGCGCCGCTCTCTCTCGAGAGGTAAAAGTGCCCCGTCTGTTTGAACAGCCACTGCTCTGCCTACTGTCTGTCTGTGAAAATGGTCTATGTCCCACCTGCACTGTCGCATTGAAATAGAGTGCAGGCACTGTGGGATAGCGGTCAAGGAACTAGAATCCTTACCAGGAGGCTGCAGGTTTCAATCTCAGGCGAATTTATCCTTGAACAAGAATTTGTACTCAAATAGCTCCCGTAAATGTCCTGTTGTGAAAATCAATAATATGTTCTAAAAATATGGAGCTGTGTAAGGTTTTGGATAAGGCTGTCTGCTAAAGAAGTGAGCAATATAGAGTCAAGTTTGTCAGTCCTGATTGGTTCAGCTTCCGCTGGTTTTATCTTCTTGCACGTGTAGCCATCGCCGACGTGAGGATTCTCACCATAACCCAGACAATCCCGTCAATGGCATCTGAAAGATAGAGTGCTCTAATACCTGAGCTGACTGACTTTGTGTAAGTCTCTTTGGATAAAAGCGTCTGCTAAGTGACTGTATTGTGTTCTGATGCCAGAGAAAACGCTCTTTCTGCTTTTTCTTTTGCACTGTTTTTTCCCCCTCTTTGTCTTTCTCTTCCCCTGTGGGGGTATCTCATGTTTTTTGTGCGTAGTGCCCACCTTCTCCTGTGCAGTCGTGCTTTCTGTAGGCTATTGGCGTCCTCACCCATACTGGAGGCTTGGCACATAGTGACCTTTGACCTCTGATGCAGAGCTCCACTGCTCCCCGTAACACAGTCTCTCCTCCTTACCGCCAGACAGATGCGTGTCGTGAGGTAACAGAGACGCACTCGTGATCAGGGACGGTGTGTCAGGCTAAGACCTTGACTTTGCGGTCACAGGTGGGCTACCGGATTGCACTGGCTACGCCGGAGATAGGCAGCCCTGGTCCTGATGATGTTTCTGTTCTTTTGCTCTGTACGAACCCCAACCAAACTACACGCTTGATCGTTAGGCTTAATGGAAGCAGGTGACCAAGTGCTGGAGGTACTTAGCATTTCAGCATTCAGAAACTTGAACGAGCAAGCATGCAATAAAGCTTCGATGGAATAAACAAATTAAAAACCAGCCAGCCAATTATACTAGGTTCCTTTTCTTGATGCAAAGAGAAAGGCTTTGGTGAGGGGAAGAGAAAGTTGCTATAATGGTGTGCACCTGCACTGAGAGAGTTTGGAAGCGCACATGCAGCAGATGCAGTCTATGTGCCTGAGGGGCTGTGTTTGATCAAAGACGGACCTCGCGATGAGGGCAGAAGCTCGTTTTGGCCCGGATGACAAGACCCTGCGGCTCTTCCAGGGCCAGGGCTGGCCTCCCCTGATTTAGGAGCTGCTATTCAGATCCTGTGATTAAAAGTTCACTCTCCATTCAACGTCGAGCCGTACCTGGCAAGCCTGAGAGAAGGCCTGCCAATGTCAGATAAACATTCAGTAAGGTAACGATCCAGCAGCTGTTTCTGCCAAGCTAGTGGGAAGCGCTTTGAGTCCTGAGCACCATGTGTGAAAAGCGATGTATAAATAAAGATGATGATTATGATTATGAATCATTACAAGAAAGAAGGTAGCCAGAGAGATGTGAACGACATGGCAACAAGATGCCGGCAGAGACAAAAACGTGCGCTGGACAGACGAGCTGAGGTCAGAACTCAAAGTGCCCTTTCACCCCACGCAGAATCACCACAGCAGGACAATGGAACCAGGGGAAGTGGAAATAAAATTGTAGCAACATTCAGTGATTTATGATAGTTTTTTTTGTTCTTCGTGAACAGTTATGGTCTGTTCTTTGAAAGTTTTGAGCTATGGTAAATCAAAAGGAAATGATAAGCTCGGGAATTATAACACTTCCTGTCGTAGTGACTAGAAGTACTTTGTCTTTCAGTACAGTACATCTGCCCTGACCCATACACTTGGGAGTAGCTGTCTCAGGGTGGGCCAGACAAGAACCCCTGCTCTGGCCATTGCTTAATAAGCATTTCTTAGACATTTCCCTCTGTGCGTTTTAGCACAGGTTCTGAATTATTGTTGTCACTGTGTTGTAAGGATTTCAATTTGGTGCCATGGAGATGTGATACTCCATCAGCAGTCTTAAATGAAGAAATGGCCAGGAGCAGTAAAACGGGTATCAATTCATTACAGTAGACAAGACACAGTTACTAACACACTAGCAGTGATAGACGGAGATGCAGTACAGTACACGCTTCTGGGAGCCACACGCATGGAGACTGCATTTTTACGACAAGTGGTGCTTTTCAATGCAAAGGTCACAGCCAGCGTTGGACCTGGTTCACTGTTGTTCTTTAACGTTTTTTCCAGACTGGTGTGCCTTGCATCGTCGTTGCTGTTGTGCCCGAGCCCGATCGAAACAGCAAAGTTTATATTGATGCTCAGGAATCAAGGCTGTCTCCGACTGAACACATACACATGGGGTGGACTTTGCACGCGAGCGAGTGAGCGACAGTGTGCAGATGTGCGTTGGGTTTTGCGTTTAAAAAAAGAAGAAAAAAAAGTAATCGGGTTGTCGTGAGGGCTTTCATCCTCAGCTGTAACCTAGCAACATGAGAACACAAGAATGTCTGGTAGCGAAACGGGCCATTCTTCTTTGCGGCGGGGGTCAGAGCGCGGTCTGCTGGTGTTTGTCAGCACTGAAGTGATTCATTTAATGTCAGTGATTGAATGTCAGTCATTTAAGTCAGTGATTGCATAAGGGGTCCTACATTAGCTGCTGATTGAAAGGGAGCCACAATAATCTGCAGACACTGTGGCCCCTCCAGGACTGGAGTTAAACCTGCAGACACTGTGGCCCTCCAGGACTGGAGTTAAACCTGCAGACACTGTGGCCCTCCAGGACTGGAGTTAAACCTGCAGACACTGTGGCCCTCCAGGACTGGAGTTAAACCTGCAGACACTGCGGCCCCTCCAGGACTGGAGTTAAACCTGCAGACACTGTGGCCCTCCAGGACTGGAGTTAAACCTGCAGACACTGTGGCCCTCCAGGACTGGAGTTAAACCTGCAGACACTGCGGCCCTCCAGGACTGGAGTTAAACCTGCAGACACTGCGGCCCTCCAGGACTGGAGTTAAACCTGCAGACACTGTGGCCCTCCAGGACTGGAGTTAAACCTGCAGACACTGCGGCCCTCCAGGACTGGAGTTAAACCTGCAGACACTGTGGCCCTCCAGGACTGGAGTAAAACCTGCAGACGCTGCAGTCCTCCAGGACTGGAGTTAAACCTGCAGACACTGCGGCCCTCCAGGACTGGCAGCGGGGGGTGGTTGCTTGTTGAAAAGCGAAGTGCCGGGCCTATCCACCGGTGCCTTCCCCAATGTGACACTCGCGGTACTGCACCCATGTAAAGGATCCCTCATTGTTTTGGCAGTTACTTGTAGGGCAGAAAAGCAAGCATTCCCAAATCACACAAGATGTTCTGTTTTGTGGATGTTCTGTATTTTACCTCACTGCTCCTTCAAAGTATTCAACAAAGCAGTTCATGTTGAGTTTTTAAGCTTTGCACTTGAATGAGAGAGAGAGACCATCTGTCTCTCCACCAAACTGTAAGTAAATATATCTATGTATTCTTAACTTTCACTACAATAAAGTTGAGTACATATTGGACATAGTAGCATGAGACTGTACCCTGATTGTATATACTGCCAGTGCAGCAGAACCTCATGTGCCGATCTGATTGGCCGTAATGAGCCCAACCCATCACCAGTGGCAGATCTGATTGGCCATGATGGAACCACCATTCACGAAATCATCGGAACTGGGTAGGACATGCCAACGTGCCACCATCCTGAATTAATGTCCTCATCTTGAAATTGCGCCTCGACAATTTAACCAGAGCCCTATGTGAAGAGAGTATAAACCTTTTATTTGCAACACATTCTTCATACGGCTTTACTTCCTAACCGGTTCGTCATGTTAGACACTGCCTGTCACCAGGAATCTATTTGTGCGTCTCGGTTTGAAAAGAGAGCAGGCGTTACAACATAAATATTGCGAAAGTTAGTTCTCAAAAAACACAATTAACTTTGAGGGCCAAAGCCACGATTCCTCTAGAATTAAAGATCACACCATAGATGAAGATGCACATCCGGGGTGCGAATTCATATCTCCAGCCATTGCCTTCCGCTCGACTTGTGTAACACTGCAGCCGTTTTGTAACCAGGTCTCGGTCTGAGAGAGAAGCAGAGAGGCAGGAGTGGCAGACGGCTGGCAGTCAGCGCTGTCAGGTCCAATCAGGCCCTGCTGCTTCAAATCATCTAGAACCCGTCGACCCCCCCCTTTCAACTCCGTCATCCTCCGCTGGTTACACCTCGCCCCCCCCCCCCCCCCGGATACTACCTCTGTGCTTGTCCCCAGTTGACTGTCTGGCCACTACCCCCCTGCCCCTCCCACCCCTCCGTGACCCTACAGTTTAGGCCCTCTCCATGTGGTTTCTGCCCCCGCTCCTCCAGTGGTTAAATGATCTACCCACCCCCCTAACTCTGGACTGCTGAATCACTTGCCGTCCTCTGCAGGACCTCTCTGATAAACCACGCCGTGAACCTTTGAATTGTCTGCCGTTCCATCTTTGTCTAATTTAGTGTTGCCTTAGCAGCAGCAGCTGGAGGTTTTTTTGCACCTGAGTATTGTGGTGAGCTGTAAGATGTGGCCACACTCAGGTCCCTGTTGAATTGTTGTTGTTGGCGGCTCCCTTACCTGTTTGGTCTCTGTTAACTGTGGTTTTGAGCTCCTCTGGTGACTATTAGGGCTTGTGAATCACTCTGGATGGTAATTTTTGGAGAAATAACGAGTGAAGGCATCAGCTTGACCATGCTCTTCAGTTGGATAGCGCCGTGTGCCTCATGGTAATAATCGAAATGACCACTAGATGGCAGACAATGGGCAGGTCATTTGATCAGCAGGAAAATAAAGTAGTGTCATTAGTATTTTTTTTTTTGTTGTTAGAGGAAAACTAATTGTGTTCATTGCTATTTGTAGGCTAGTGCTTTTAGTGATGAAGTAATTGTATCAACACTTTATGATGATCATCAACACCCAATCAACACCAAATCGCTAGTCAACAGCAAAATATTTATTTACATTTTAAAATGTTCCCCATTTTTCACCCCAATTTTTAATGTATAATCACAGCTGTTGGACCTTTTCCACCACTGGTCTAGCAGTTGAGCAGGGCCACGCCCCAGCACACGTGCCCACTGAAGGAGCCGGCTGCTCCTCTTCCCAGCTGGCCGGCATGCGGTGGCCCACTAGAGGCACTGCTGTCAGTCGGCAAACCCGTCACCACAGAGATCCGCTCACAGGCGGTCGAGGTAGAGATGGAGACTGGCAGGGTAGTGTAATGGTTAGGGAGCTGGGCTTATAACTCAGAGGTTGCAGGTTCAATTCCCATTGTACCCTTGAGCGAAGTACTTAACCTGAATTGCTTCAGTAAAATATCCGGCTGTATAAATGGATTGTATGTAAAGAACTGTGTAAATCGCTCTGGATTAGAGCGTCTGCAAAATACCTAAAATGTAAAAAAAAAGTAAATGTGAGATCAGCTTTGAAGAAAAGGCTAAATAGCTAGTGAATCATCCTGCCACTAGCGAACCACTGTAGCGCCGATTCGCGAAATGCCGGGGGGTTGGCAGCTGTCACCGACGGCGGTCCGATAGAGGCCTGGGGAGCAGGCACCCGTTTGATCAGAGGAGGCACTAGAAAGCAATGAGAAGGAACTGACCGTGCTGGCTGGACACTTGCTGGCTAATTACTTGTCGTCAACCTCCCTGTCTCTGTGAGCACTGGCGCGGTCAGGACTGGATCTGGGTCACCTCCTCCCAGTCACCTCAGCCAGGTGTGCCAGTCTGGGCCCTGTGCTGATTACAGGTACAGGCATTCTGATGAGTCAGTATGAGTGCATGAGTGAAGAATATTTTTAAAAAGAAAGAAAGAACTTTGAACGCTGGGTTTGCGCTTTTACAATATCACCATGTTTTTATTGCGTGTTGAATAACAGGTTCACTCACCCTACACACACACACACACACACAAACACACACACACACTATCGCATGGCATTTGTAGTCGAGGCATTTATGGTTCTGTTTCATTTTGCTCAGTGTTCTGACGCTGTGAGACATGGAGAAGACGGAGGACACAAAGAAGACGAAGGATAAAGATGGAGATGGTGAAGCGCAGAAACAGGCCGCGAAGGTAAGGCCGTCTCCGTCCCTTCCTCCAGCACGTTTCAGCGCATACACGGCCGCACGGTGTAGGGCCTGAACTCTGGTAATTATCGTTGCGTCTGCTCTGCGCTGCGGGGACTACGGGCAGCAGGCAGACAGGTGTTCAGGCCAGGTATGCCATGTCCGGGGGATCAAATTATTGGGCCCCCGCAGGAATTTTACCACAGGCAACCACAGAGTAAATGAGGGATTGTTTAAATGGGGGGCTATGGCAGGTACCGGTAGAAGGTACCCATTCCCTCCTCAATGAGCCTCCTGCTGCTGACTCTCCTAGCCCAGGTCAGGCCCGCTTCACATTTTTTCCTGACTTAACAAAGCCTACAGTTTCAGATATTCCTGCTGGTGTTGCCTGGATACAGGGCTGGATTGTGATATACGGTTAACTGCCAAGATGAAGGCAATTCTTTGGTAATCCAGCTGGGACACTCCTAGCCTGGGCCAGGGCCATATGAGTGCCCCCCCCACACCCTAACCCCCCCACGGTTATCAGGTTATCACGTTATCTCACCTTTATTTTGGCAGTTACGTTATATTGTAATCCAGCCCTGTGTACAGGTGATACAAGCAGGAATATGTACAATTGTAAGAATTGTTAAGTCAGGAAAAGATCTGGTGATTTATCTTCTCAGCATTCAGTACGAAAACATAACCTGCTTGATGTAAAGCCATTGGATACGCAGTAAGGCAGACAGAGGGAACTAGGAGCGTCGGACAGAGCAGAGGGAGTAGCAGGAGTGCTGTCTTACTGGCACACTGCTCTGAATCCTCTCTCACTCTCAGGGTCTGTCTGGAACTCTCCGGCCCAGAGCAGCCGGTTTGGAGAGGCCAGCGCCCTCAGCAGATACACACAACAGAGACTGTCACTATGGAAACACACAACTGAGACTGTCAATATGGAAACACAACTGAGACTGTCATTACAGATACACACAAATGGTGTGCACTGCCTGTCAGGGACGTGGTTCAAAATCCGTCTCTACCAGACCGGCCCTGGTCGTCAGCCACAATCGGGGGCGGCATTTGGCTGTCCTCCCCAGGGGGAAGGGGGAGGGTGAGCCAGCTCAGGTCCGCCGTGAAGCACGTAAGGTGTCTCCAGAATGTGGGTGGGCGAATTCCATCTCGAAGGAAAAAAGCAGGAAAAAATCAGAAACAATTTTTTTTTTAAAGGAAACACAACTGATACTGTTATTGCAGATGCACAACTCTACTTCGACCCTTATGAGAGTAACCTATCACTGACTCAGCCGGAGCTCATTACCATAACACAACTCCGCTCCAGCACAGTCCTCCTGACATGCTGTAGAGAGGTATTTTTCTATTTACCAAAATACATCACAGTGCCAGTGCTTAAAATAAAGTTTCAGAAAAGTGTTCAGCAGTCAGCTCATGTCCTGTACTGTATTGTTCTGTATCGATGAACTGCTCAACGGTAACAGAAGTCATTTGGGTTTGTAATGAGGTTTGCTCCCTTAATCTGCCAGATATTTTCTCTTTTTGATGGATTTTTAGCAGTTTCTTCAGTCCAAGGGCAGGCATTTTGGTCTGCTACAATACAAAATCAGCAGGCCATAACAAATGGATGAGTCATGCCCAGGTATGGAGGGGAATTACTGACTTCTCCTGCGGCGAATACAGGTGTTCTGGCTATGTGTGCCAACTCAAATTCTGTATGTGTGTGTGTGTATGTGTGTGTGAGTGTGTGTGTGTGTGTGTACGTGTGTGTGTGTGTGTGTGTGTGTATGTGTGTATGCACGTGTGCATGTGTGTGTGTATATGTGTGTGTGTGTGTGTACGTTTGTACGTGTGTGTGTGAGTGTGTGTGTGTGTGTGTATGTATGTGTGTATGTGTGTTTGTGTGTGTGTGTATTCACCAGTGTGTGTATATGTGTGTGTGTGTTAGTATTTTTCCCCACAATCTTACACTAGATCAAGCCATAGGTTACATCCTCAGAACTGCACGCAATGCCCATCCCCCCTCCCTCCTCCATCAGTGTGAGGGGTGAGAATGAACAGGTGGCACCCCCCACACACACACACACACACACACACACACAGCCTGTCACCTGCTGTCCGGCACACTGTTGTATCTGTGGCTCGGAGCGTGGTCCGCACTGGGGGCACGGTGTGCAGGCTCTGGCGGTCAGAGAGAGCGAGAGTCTAGTCACCTCTCTGAGCCTGTCTGTGTGCATCGTCTGTGAAATCCGCTGCCCTGAAACCAGCGATGTGCAGTCAGCAGTGTGACACCTCAACCCCAGCACACTGACCTCACCCACAGGACACATTTTTACAGCCTCTTTACTCATTTATACATATATATATATACAGTACCAGTCAAAAGTTTGAGTATACCTTCCATCTGGACTACGGCTAATCGGGCACTCCTTCATTCTTCAGCAAGATAACGACCCGAAACACACCTTGTGCAAGAACTATCTGGTGAAGGGGGAACGTGAAGGATAAATCAAACTAAGGACCTGGCCTGCCCAGTGTCCAGACCTCAATCCCATAGAAATTGTATGGGATGAACTGGAGAGAAGAGTCAAAGCAAAGCAACCCACAAGTGCCTCTGGGAATTGCTGCAGGAGAGCTGGGAAGACATATCGGGTGATTTCCTGCTGAAACGTATTAACCGAATGGCCCGTGTTTGTGAGGCTGTTATCACGGCAAAGGGTGGCTATTTTGAGGAATCCAAGATTACATTTTCAATTCAATTTTCTTGAACATTTCTTTGATGTTCATTTTGTTCATTGTTACATGTGTTTTTTGTCATTTTTAAGTATTTACAGAAACGTATGCAGTGTAAAGCATTGTCAATTATGAGATAAACCTAGTTTCCAGCAGGTGTACTCAAACTTTTGACTGGTACTGTATATACTATATATACAGTGCCCTCCAGAATTATTGGCACCCTTGGTGAAGATGAGCAAAAAAGGCTATTAAAAATGTATTTGTTGTTCATCAGTTTGATCTTATACTCAAAATATGAGAGAAATCCTGTCTAAAAATGAACACGCACACACAAAAAAACTGGAAACAAACAAAAAAAATCTCATGACGCATTCTTCTTTTTTAAAGAACCTACCTTGTCATGATAAGCTGGATTTTGACCTTATCGGTCACATTTTATTTGGTTCGATAATTCAAGAAGCATGGAAAAAAGAAATAACATTGGAGGAGAGTTTGTCAAGTTAATCTATTGAGTTTTTTTGTTATTAATTTGGCTTTGCTTGAATTGTGAATGTGTTTTTGAGTTGTGAATGCAATATCCCTGAATATGACTCATACGTTTAAAATATCCTGATACCCATATATACGGTATGTATACATAGAATATTGCTTTAAAATAAAGAATAGAGAGAGGAAGAGAGAGGGCGAGAGAGAGAAAGGCTTATTTAACGGTTTCTAAAAAAAATCACAGTTGACTAAAAAAATAAATAAACAGAAGAAAAATAAATGCATCAATGGAAAAGCAAATTAAACCATGAAACAAACAACCCACAGCAGAACACATCAGAGGGACCACACAACAGGATCAAGAGGCCTAGTCTCTTACACACAGGGGTGGAAACTTCTCTTCCTGCGGAGGGGGGGCTGGTGCTTATGCCCGTTTGTATTTCCACCAATCACCCTGGCTCAATTAGCTTATTGGCTCTATGCACCAATGGCAGCGTGCTCATAGACTGCAATAAAAAGACAGGCTTCAGGTGTAATTCACGAGCTTATCAAGAAGTGCTGCTTAAATGCCAGATCGAGTAAATGATTGGGTCAATTACATAATGAAGAGCAGAAGTTGGCACGAAATCCATAAACAGATATGCCCTGCTCAAAGTACAGTGCTGTCAGCATTATAGTGTCAGCGGCACATTCTCTGGGTGAGAGAGAGGCCAAGGGAGAGGGAGAGGCCGAGAGAGAGCGAGAGAGAGAGAGAGAGAGAGAGAGAGAGAGAGAGAGGGGGAGGAGAGAGAGAGAGAGAGAGAGAGAGAGAGAGAGAGAGAAGAGAGAGAGAGAGAGAGAGAGAGAGAGAGCGGGGAAGGGAGAGAGAGAGAGAGAGAGCGGGGAAGGGAGAGAGAGAGAGAGAGAGGGAAGGGAGAGAGAGAGAGAGAGAGAGAGAGAGAGAGCAGGGAAGGGAGAGAGAGAGAGAGAGAGAGAGCGGGGAAGGGAGAGAGAGGGGTCATTATTTTGACAGATGATCATGGCGGTACAACTCCACGTATGTTGGGTCTGTGGGATTGTATCAGCTCAGGTTTCAGTGTGATTTGGCCTGGCCGGCAACACAGTGAGAGTTCAAGCGATATTATCAATAGCCAAAAATCTGGTGCAGGGTCTATAGCTGTCTGTGGATACCATACTTGATACGGATGAGGTGCTTTGAATGTTAATAAATGCTAGCCTGTCTGCTTGCAGGCCTGCCAAACAACTTAGATATGAAAAATGTTCAATATCTGAAAGGCATTCCTGAGAATAAACAAAAAGAATGACGACATGTTCAGTGAACAGATGTGTTGTGATGGTAATGATAGGCACTGACACGTAATAGCCTATTCAACAGGCCCAGCCCATCAGACATTTATCTGAGACATTTTACATATGTTACTTTCCCCACTGGGGCACTTGGCTTGTATATGAATAAACAGCTTGAATTTAAGCCCGAAACACTATTACACATTGTCATACTGCATATTCATATACAGATAGTGGCCAAAAGAGGTGGGAACACTTGGATAAATGAAAGTAGGTGTTTCAAGGTGTTCCCGAGCAATTAACATCCCAGCATGCTCAGGGTTGTGTACAAAAATATTGGGCAAGAATGGGTGCCTATAATTCTGGCTAACTTGACTGGAAGACGAGACCGCAGTGACTTTGAAAGAGGGGTGGTTGTTGGGGGCACGTCTGGCAGGAGCTTCAGTGATGTAGACTGCTCAACTTGCTGATGTTTTACGAGGAGCAGTGTCTAAGGTGATGTCGGCATGGAACACTGAGAGAAATGCATCGTCAACAAAGGGCAACTGTGGTTGGTAGTGCATACTCCTGGATTGTGTTGTCCGTGCATTCCTTCGAGGTGCAAGCCTTCCCTCTTCCTTTCCCCTTATTCCCCTCATCTCCCCATCCTCTCCTCCATCCTCATTAATCATCCCCCCATCTCCCTGTCAACAGCTTGTCTAGAGAGAGTCAGAACCCTGAGGGTTCACCTACAGCGAGGATATCCTCTATCTCCACATTCTGTGTTATATTGATCTTTGTCTGTGTGTGTGTTAGTGTACATGTGGGAGTGAGTGAGTGTCAGTGTGTGTGTGTGGCAGTGTGTGAGTGATTGTGTGTGAATGAATGAGTGTGTGTGTGCAGGTGGGGGAGTATGTGAGTGAATTTGTGTTAGTGTATGTGAGTGTGTGTATGTGTGTGTGTGTGTTATTGTGTGTGTGGGGGAACTTGTGAGTGTATGTATGTGTTCACAAATGAATACCACACGTAACACCACACATGTCACAGGCTCACCTTCAGACTGAGAGATATAAACACTTTATCCATACCCTGCCCCGATCTGAATTCACTTACACATAAAACAATCTTCCTTCCTGTCTCTTGATACATTTAATGCTCTCTTTATTTGCTGGAGCGGTCCTGTCCCCCGTGTGATGGAATGCATTTCAGTAGAGTCTTGATGAGGGCTCCCGTCTCGGTCACCTTGCTGTCGACGAGGTTGCTGAAATGCGTGAACACCTTGTTAGCCCAACAGGAGCTGCACGCGGCTTGGCCAGGTAAACCCCGCGGGGCCGGCGAGAGAGCGAGTCTGGAAGCGTTTCTGTAATCCGGCACGCTTCCCCTCCGTGGTGACGGCCTTAATTAGCCGATTCCCCATGCAGGCACAGCCGGCGTCACGGCAAACGCCGCACGGTGAACCGGCCTTGAACTCTCATTCTGCCCCGCGCAGAGACCGGGTCTCAGGGAGGGAAGCCATGCTCCGCACCTTCGGCGGCGGGATTATTAGGCGCGGTGTTTGGCGTGCGGTCTTTGGCAGACGCTTGGTCACCAGGACCTCTTTCTCGAACGCCGAGATTTTACATGAGTGCGGCGTCCGTTATGGTGACAGATTTCCACCAGAACAATTCAGACAAGGGGCCTCTCTTAAGAACACAGAGATCTGAGATGTGAGATCTCGTCATCTGGGATTCGCACCTGTGACCCTCTCCATCGGTCCTTTGCTGTGACCCTGGTCTTTATCCCCAGCACTGATCTAGTGTTGTTGTTTGTTTCTCTCTCTCTCTCCGCAGCCGAGACTCACGCCCTGTCTGCTGTCCGCCGCCTTCTTTGGTGCCCTGGGCTCCTCATACCTCTACGGCTACAACCTCTCTGTGGTCAACGCCCCTGCATTGGTGAGTACCGCCGCCACCCCGCCCCCCTGGGGCAAACCAGCGAGCCCCCCGGTGCACTCAGGGACACGGCGGCAAAGTTGCGTCGGCCTGGCGTTGACCAGCCTCCTTCTACCTTCATCTCGTGACTAACAAAGAAAAATGTTTTCATTTTCGGGGCTAACGCTGTTAGCGCTGTGGAAGAGTTAATCCTCTTTAGTTCGTAGTTCACACACAGGTTCTAGGCGTAACAGTGCTAATCAGCCACACTCCGTGTGTTCATACTCTCCCTGGAAGGGCTTCTCTGCCCTGGTCCTGGAGGGCAACACTATCTGCAGGGCTACTCTCCCCTGGATGGTCACCGTGCCTAGAAAGCAACTGAGCCCTGCCTCTGGAGGCTTTCCGATGATGAACAACCAGAGGCTAATGATTGTGTTCGTGGAACAAGGTTCCTTCCAACTTCCTTCTCCAGTTGTGCATATTAATGATGTAAAAGAGGATTAGCTACTGGATTAGCGCACTCCAGAACGGAAGCTAAGTAGCAGCTGGATCCTGCTTCCCCTTGAGAAACAGAAGGGGGGCGTACAGAAGAAACCTCATTACGCGTCTCACCCACAGTGACTCAAATTCAATTGGGACTCCATGTGCTGTGAAGGTTTTTCCATCTCCAAAATCGCGATGGCTCTCACGGTCCGGCCGTTCTAAGAACAAATAGCCACAAATGTTTTTCACTTGAGTACAAGAAAAGAGCGTATACACCTGCCTTTTTATTATGACAATTTAAGTTTCATTCTGGTTCTCATCACAATGGTCAGTGGTCCCCGGGGTAGTGACATAAACTCCTCTCGGGGTCCCCAAATTGATATTTCATACGCTGCGGGGAGAATATTGGGGAATGAAATGGCCATGTGTGCTTATTACATTATAATAGCTGTTTAATGGCGCTTGAGGTTTTGAGTTAGGTAAGGAGAGCGCAGGGCAGCTAAGAATGTGGATGGGAGGTCTTTGAAGGGCGGAGGAGGAGAGAATAGCCAGGCTGCAGAGCGTTGGCATCGCATAGCCCCGTCAATTCTCTCTTTTTTTTTTTTTTTTTTTGCTGACGCATCTCGTAATCACGCGTTGGCGGTTGTCTGTGTTATTACGCGCTCCCCGTCAGCGCCGGGACCCCCCCCCCCCATGTGTGTGTTTAAAATGGCTCCTAGGCCTTTGCCTGTCTGTTTGTCTGATCCGCGGGGCGCGCTAATTACGGCATGGCCTCGTCTGTAATTAGGGGACTCACGCTGCGTGTTTGCACTGTTGGAGAATCGTTAAGCCCCTACTGTCGCTGGCGTTCGCAGGAAGGCATGAAAACGAGCGTAGCAATCTTCAAAGCGCTCCTTTTTTGGTTTTTTAACACGCCAAGGCTATCGGTTTCAGCAGATGGATCCTCTTTCCGCGTGAAGACTTTACTCCCGCCCCCTCAAACCAAAACCTCCCCCCACAATGACCGTGATATGAGTGCCCCCAACCGCCCCCTCAAAAACATGGCTCTTGTTTCCACGCAACAGCGTTTAATTAGAGCCCAGATCCTCTGGGCTTGTGTCCAGTTCCATGCGGGTGTGGAGGATGAGGCTTAGCCAAACTTTTCCAAAGCTCACCTCCACGTACCCTCCCCACCCCCCCCCCCCCCGCCCGCTTTTGGTATCGATGCCGGAACTGCGGAGGGCAAAATGTCTGGCACCGAAAGCGGGCATGATTTTTAAATCAGACCTGTGCCATGCTCTCTTCCTGACCCACATTCGGCCGCACTTTATATTAAGTGAGACTTAAGTACAAGGCCTTAAGTACAGATAAGACAGCGCCTCATATGCTCATTATGATGGCTGACCGATGTGTGGCAATGTAGCCTGTTTTTACTTGTGTGCTTACATCATTTACGCCATGTGCACTCTGTAACCGTCAGCTGCTATAAAGAATTGCAGGCGCTTATAATCGCTTTATAAAGTAGCAGTTGCAATCTATTCGTGCTCTGTGCGACATTATCATATTATCATTTATGACATCCATCCAACAGCTCCATCTGTGCATTCATGTTCTGGGGGCATTGACAGGGGCTGAGCCCTGCATTGTGTTCTCCTTTATTCTACCCATTGTAATGACTCACCCGCCAGCATCACTGGCAACGCATGTTCTGTGCTGCCCTGGTTCTGTCAGGACTGAGGGGAGTGTCACACAATTAGACCAGTAATTGATATTGTACCTTTAGGCCTTTAGAGTCTGTGAGAAATTATCCCCGTGCCATTCCTTTGGGTCCCGGCTTGGAGTTATGCGTGGCGTAATGGTTTTAATTCAAGAGCTCGCAAAAGCACAGATGTGCATTTATGCGCATGAGGCGGTGCCATAAAAACACAGAACGCCGCATTCCGCCCGGCGCTACGGCGTTATAGAGACGGATTATGGATTTTGTGGTGATGGGTCCTGTAATGGCCTCTGGTGACACCACAGAGGGGCTCACCTGTATTTTCTGCCTGTGTCACGGCTCCCATGGTAACCAGGATGATGTCATTCTCCACCAGCTGCCCATGTTCAATAGAACCCTGATTTGTATTTCATTCAACAGATATACCCGACAATTAATTGTGAGACATTGCAGTGAAATTGTAAATATGGAAGTGGTCAATGCTATTTGGGGGCATTATTAGTATTATTAGTTTATATTATTACATTATTATTATTATATACATTATTAGTATTGGACATCTTTTCTGTTGTTTCATACACTTCCATTCTCGCTTTTGTGAGATAGTCAGTCTTGTTGTGAGATGCTCTGTCAGGTTTCCCTTGTGAAATAACAAGAGCATTGAACAATGAGGGGCAGGTGAGAAGGGGGCAGACTAAGGCTACGTTTACACTGCAGGCCTTGATGCACAGTTCAGATTTTTTGCCTACATCCAATGTCTTTGACCGCCTGTTTACATCTACTTTTAAAAGTGACCCATATCCGATACCTGTGTTTACGCGGTCTACACTTGAAACAACCCGCATGCTTTAACAACAACCACGCTGGCACAGCCATACTGTATATAGTCGTATATAAAAATGTAATGAGCACTGGTAAATGGAAATGCTAATTTAAGTTTTATATTTTGAAACATTATATTTAAAGATGCAGTATGTTTGAATGATTTATTTAATTTATTTAAAAGGGACAGCACATAGTAATCAACATATCCGCAAAAAGCATCAATGGGTACAATGCCAGAGTTAGCTCGAGAGCTAGTTTTCATCTCTAGTCCCTTGGCAGGTGAAAGATTGACACAGTACAATACAGTATATTTCAATATAGGAGAGTATAAAAAGATAAATCAGAGCGATAAAAGACAGTTCATAATCAGACACTTACTATTTACAACATTACAAGGTTCAAGGTTTTTTTTTGTTCTTTTCATGATACGGAGACTGATGATAAGATAAGATAAGATAAGATAAGATAAGATAAGATAAGATAAGATAGCTTTTATTAATCCCGGGGGGGGGAAATTTGGTTTGTCACAGCAGCAATGATACAGGAGACAGTGAAAGAACACACAAGACATACAGGACATCACAGTATACTGAATAATAAATATATTTAAAAATCAGAGTAAAAACCTAGTAGCTATACAGACATACAGAACATCATAGTATATTGAAATACCAGATGCTAAATATACAAGAAAAAAAAAAGAGACCCTTGAAATAGCATCGCTCACCCAAACCCTTTAAATGACGCTTTAAATGTGTCTGTTGTTCCTGTTTTACACTCACCCACCGTCCGCTCGTCCTCATGGGCCTCTGGCACTTTGACCAGAGTGTGACGAGACTCGGCAGAGCCCCCATCAGAGCAGCGGCCCAGACGCTGGTGTTCAATACTGCCGCAGAATCTTGAAAAAGCCCTCGGTTCCTCACCTCCTCCTTCACCCTCACCACTCTGTTCTTCCCCCTCCTTACATTTATATTTACATTTAGCAGAGGCATTTAGCAGACGCTCTTATCCAGAGCGACTTACACACTTTACATTTCTTTACATACAACCCATTTATAGAGCTGGATATTTTACTGAAGCAATTCAGGTTAAGTACCTTGCTCAAGGGTACAACAGCAGTGCCCCCACCTGGGAATTGAACCTGCAACCTCTGAGTTACAAGCCCAGCTCCCTAACCATTACACTGCACTGCCAGCCATGTAATGGCTCCTTCCTCCATGCCCTGCAATGGGTCAGGGCGAGGGGGAGGAGTTTCCTCCCTATTAAATGTAATCCCTGCCGCACAAAAAGAGCACAAGGAGGTTGGCGTGTGACCCGTGTGTAAGTCCTGGCCTCGTGAGCGCACCGCTGCAGCAGCTGTACGTGCTGACAGTGTCGTGCGAGCGCGGAGGTTAGAACGCTCCGATAACCCGGCGGGCTCTCCAGAGAGAGGGCGGCTGCCTGGCTGAGTGGCCTGAGCTGCTGCCCTCTCTCCTGGCTGATGTAGGTCGTACATCCCCCATCCCCTGCACAACCGCCGCTCCACACGTACTCATTCTTAGACACGCACGCACATACACAGATGCGCACACACACATACAGATGCATACAGACACACGCGCGTACAGACGTACACACACGCACACACACACACACACACACACACATACACAGGTGCACACACTCACATACCCAGACACACACATGCATACACACCCCCACACACAAACACACACTTATACACAAGACAAATACACACATACATACGTACATGCATGCGCGCACAATTACACACACACACACACACACACACACACACACACACACACACACACACACACACACATACACAGGTGCACACACTCACATACCCAGACATACGCATGCATACACATCCACACCCACACACACACACACAAACACACACTTATACACAACACAAATACACACATACATACGTACATGCATGCGCGCACAATTACACACACATGCACACACACACACACACACAAACACATCGGCCCCTGTCTGCTGACCCAGAGCCCAGCTCAGCTCAGAGCTCGGCAGCACAGAGAGACAGACGGACATAGACAAACAGCCAGTGGAGAATGTAAGAGAGCGCGGGGGTTGTTCGAGGAGAGTGAAATGTGTGGAATTAGTTCCCTTATCCCCGCCTGTGCTACGACAGAAACAGGGATGATTTCACCCCATCGATTTTTTCCCATTCCCTCAAATCTCAATCTGTATGCAAGAGTGTATATTCGAGGTGCCACATCGATCTGTCACCCGCAGCCTGGGCTGATTGTGACCAATCACATTCGTTCCGAGACAGCCAGTGGCATCTGTCCTTTTCTTTTTTAAATTAAACTTTGTGAATCATTGATACTGGTTAAAGTGATACCTGTGTTCGGTGTTAACTCAGGAGGGGCAAAGCCTTTCAGCCCTGAGTCACCTTGGACTGACCATGATACTGTCTTTTTTGGACACACCCTGTGCCAGCCAGAAGAGGATGGGCTCCCCCCCTTTTAGTCTGGTTCCTCCCAAGGTTTCTCCCTACCAAGGGAGTTTTTCCTTGCCACTGTTGCCTTTAGGCTTGCTTTTGGGGGGGTCTAGGCCTGGGTTCCCCCTCTGTTAAGCGTTTTGTGACAATTCAATTGTGAAAAGCGCTATACAAATACATTTGATTTGATTTGATTTGATTTAATTGTATGTAAGAAGCGTCCTTCAGTGAATTCCCAGCCTACAGTGTCTGCTGACACCTTTTCTTCTGTCTTTGCTTGGTGATGGGAGAGGCTATGTTCATGCACCTAGGTGAGGTGCTGTGAGCATTGGGGTTCACCTGATATTGTCTGTCTGTCTTTAATGACCCCACAACGGTGGGTTTGCATTCTCTCTCAAACTCAAATAGCTCTATTGGCAGGACAAGACTGCCAATGTAACTCGCTGTCTGTCTCTCTATCTCTCTTTCTCTTTCTCTCTGTCACTGTTTCTCTCTCTCTCTCACTCCATCACTCGCTGTCTGTCTCTCTATCGCTCTTCCTCTCTCTCTGTCTCAAACTCAAATAGATCTATTGGCAGGACAACAGTAAATCTTCCATTGCCAAATCGCAGACGCATACACAAACATATCACACAATCAAAATCTCATATCGCACAACCTCTCTCTCTCTCTCTGCTTGCAGTACATAAAGAGCTTCTATAACCGCACGTGGGTGCAGCGCTATGGGGAACCTGCAGGGGGCGAAACCCTCACTCTTCTCTGGTCCGTCACCGTCTCCATCTTCGCCATCGGCGGCCTACTGGGGGCCCTCAGCGTGTCCATGCTCATCAAAGCCCTGGGAAGGCAAGTGGAGAGCGCCCCCGTACTCCCTCTCCCCAAATCTTCCTTCCTTCCTAATGTCCTCACCTTCCTAACGTTGCATATTAATGTGTTTGTTCAGATTTTTTGTTTTCGGGGAATTGTTTATGTACAGACTGGCCTAGTTACAGCTTAGTTAATATTTTCATATTTAAAATATGCATTGTCTTTTCATGGAACACTGAGTTAAATGGTGGTTTGGTGTGCTATGGGAGTTTGGTTCATGATTTGACAGAAGCGCGGTCCTTGGAGAGCCAGGATAAAGTGAAGGATTGGGGATCAATGGGGGAACAGCAGTGGGAGGGCCGAGAATGCTTTTTAAATTGAAAACGAAAATAAAGACTTTGAACAGCATGCTCTGTTGCCAGATAATCTAAACCACCTTGAAACCTTTAAAAACAGTTCAGCATCTCAGTGGGATTAATGTCAACAGCGGAGTTTTATTTGCATGACGACTGGTCGGGAGAGGTAAGGGCTCGGGGAAGGGAGACATCGGAGAGGCCAGGAGAATCGAGCACCACTCAGTATGAACCTCATAGAGGAGGGACTAGACCAGGGATCTCAAACTCCAGTCCTGGAGGGCCACAGTGGCTGAATGTTTAACTCCAGTCCTGGGGGACCGCAGTGGCTGCAGGTTTAACTCCAGTCCTGGAAGACCGCAGTGTCTGCAGATTTGTGTGGTTTCCTTTCAATCAGAATCCAATTAGGCCTTTGATACAAGGTGTGTGGACTCTTTAGCCAATCAATGACTTAAAGTGAGCTCACAAGTGCTGAAACACACCCAAAACCTGCTGAAACTGCAGCCCTCGAGGACTGGAGTTTGACATCTCTGGTGTACTTCTATATGTGCCTTCAGTAGGTGCTGGTGCTCGACGCTAATTTAACAGGTGCGGCCCCAGCGGCCTGAAGCCTTGATCCAGTGGTTGTGTACCTGTGGCCTCCTCAGTGGCACTTTGGGGAGTAGCTCAGCTCACTATCCATGAAGTGAAGGGGAATATCAGTGGAAGAGAAAATTATCTGAAAGGGTTCGAAATGTATTGAATATGAATAAATAATATTAGATTAAATATCATATGTACATATATTTATTTATATATATATATATATATACCGTATATATATAAATATATTTATATATATATGGTTTGATCAGGTTTGAATTACAGTGTGGACATGAGACAAAGGAAAAGTGAAATGGCTTTGGTCAGCGTGTTGTGTTGTGATATAAGCTGGGGATATCGTAGTGGAGATGTGATTTCTGTCCTTTAAGCCCCCTCTAACTCCTCCTCTTTCTCAGCTCTCTTCTCCACCAGAATGCTGATAGTTTTTAAAAATCTGTCCTGAAATCCTCCCTCTTTCCCCTCCCCTGCTCCTTCTCTCTGCTTAATACCGAGGGACAGATTCGCCAATAGATTGCACGTGTGCATTGGACCGTTAGTAAAAGCCGACAACGGCTTTCGTGAAATGCCCTTTCGGTTAGCTAACCGAGTTTAATGGGAGAAACACAATTAAGCAATTTCTTTTGGTGAACAGGATTGCTACGTGTCTAGGAATCCTTTGGAATTGCTTATATGTATACACTAATGTGCTACACTAATGAGATCACAATGCAAAAACTGCATTCCAAACAGGTTCCATTAAGCAAAATAAATGAACTGAATCCCGTAAGCCTTATACGTGCAGGTAGGCCTCAAAAAACATGCATTAACTCTGCACTTAATATAATTTTATAAACCCAGGACCATGAATAGGCCCAATAGATCTCTTTAATTTTCGTAAGAATAATGTTACTGTTTAAATTAGATGGCCCGTCACAGATTAAATTTAATGGCCCGTCACAGTTCTTGTTGTTTTGCCTTTGGGGAAAACGAGGAGATTACTGCCAATGCCACGAGCAGCAGCGTGATCGTTTATCTCCTCCAATCTCCGCCTCTCGTTAAAGTTAACTTCCATGCAGAAAAGAGCGATGAGCAGAAGAGCGTGGAAATACTCTAAAATTGGCAAGAGCCACTCTGACCTCATTAACTGCAGGCGTGCAGACGTGGGAGTGAAGATTACCTGTGAGCAGTGGCGATTTTACCGCGGGCGCAGGGGGTGCATTTGCACCCCCTACTGTTGGGATGAAAATATTACAATTTTCTAATCAATGTCAAAAAACATTTAAAAGAAAATGATTTTTGAACATTGCAACCCCTGTTTTAAAAGCCTAAAATCGCCACTGCCTCTG
This sequence comes from Aldrovandia affinis, assembly GCA_029706075.1. Classification (NCBI taxonomy): domain Eukaryota; kingdom Metazoa; phylum Chordata; class Actinopteri; order Notacanthiformes; family Halosauridae; genus Aldrovandia; species Aldrovandia affinis. The sequence continues at coordinate 2,308,928 of JAINUG010000095.1, forward strand.
ATTGAAGCGCGATGTGCTCCACACACACCTGACTGTGGCCAGTGAGGAGTAGGAGGAGGAGGAGGAGGAGGAGTGCAGCTTCATAACTGCTATAACTGCAACCAACTTAAAGGGCTTTCTCACCTGCAGCAGTTTTTTCGTTTATCCTGCAAGGTTCGGTTCGTTTTGACAGGCGTGAAAGCTGTATTAAAACTCGAAGGCACTCCGCTCCAAAAATGCCACCCCTAGTTCGCTTAAAAAGGGTGGTCTCAGGCCGATTCCAAACAAGCCGCGGTTTCGCTTCGCCGCCGATGTGAAAGCAGTCTGGTCCCAAACCGGAGGAAGTGATCCAGTTGGCGACAGGACTGGGGTTCAGAAAAAACATACGGAGAACAACTGGGAGAACAGCAGCGCGGTGAAGATGAACGTTATGAAGAAAACGATTATTCCCGGCAGGCAGTCATGAGAGCCACTCAGATTGTGCTGTGTCCTGAGATGCTCTCTGTGGGTAAGAACACCACAGCAGAAGTGCAAAACGAGCTCCATGATTGTGTTCAAGGATTACTTCCTTCACTATTTCTTTCTAATATAAATTAAGACGTCCACGAGCACGTGCTTTTCTTTACATATTTTAAGTCACCGTTGTCGCCGACTGCGCTGTCCATGCCAGATCGATACTTTATAGTTTGCTCAAAAAATTGGAAGTGTGAAACCAAACTGAACTACATAACAAACACAACCGACCAAACTCTGATTCAAACTCAAATTTAAATAATAAATCAATCAGACTAGGTGTAAAAATGCCTTTAGACCCAAGAAACCAGATGATTAGTTATCATTAGTGATGATTAGTGAGTTAGCCTGCTTTAATTGGTCGATTAAATGCTGAGGAACAAAAGAAAACCAGCAGATTGGAGTTATGGATCCCTGCTCTGACCCCTCTGCTGTCCAAATGGTGCCCTCTCGGCTCCACCCCCTCCCCCAGGTGCACACCCGTGTGATGGAATACAAGCCGCTCTCCACGCTCCGAGGGCGTTTCTTTACGTCGACTCGCAGACACGGCCGGAGTGAAGCGGTAAATCGGTCATGAAGTTTTCCCTGACCGTGGCTGACCGCGCTGCGTTTTCAGGCCTGCCCCTCCACGGGTAGACCCACTTCTGAGTGTCCTAAAAAAAAGGACTGATTTTAGCACTGGTTCCTCTCTCGGGTGTGTGTGTGTGTGTGCGTGTGCGTGTGTGTGTGTGTGTGGATGGGGTAATGGATGGCTCATCCACCCCCCCCGTGCCCCCTTTGTGACAGTTTTCCATTCATCATGCGCTCAGTGCGATGGGAGAGGTATTTTATCAGCCCATTGCAGCCCATTATCACTTTAATATAACCAGGCGGTCCTCGACAGATCCTCCCTAATTTCCAATGACCAGTCCAGGCATCTGTTTAGTGCTAATTAGAGACGTTCACAGACGAAGACTGATTAGCTGTGCAACTGCCTGTTGTATGCCCGACAACGTGTCAGCACCTATCCTGACCCCCCCCCATCCACACACACACACACACACACACACACACACACACACACAAACACTCACACAGGCAAGGGGGAAGAATCGCTGTAAAAAGCGTGTTACACGAAGCATCCATTAAATAAGGGAAGGAGTTTCGTGGCCCATTTTCAGACGGCGTTTTACAGTGCACGTGACGGGGGGTGGAAGGGGGAAGGGGAAGGGGGAAGGGGGTAGGTGAACACGGAGCAGGGGCGACGTTAACAGAGAATGAACACGGCTCTTGGAAAAACTGCCATGTAAGGTCCTCGCCAAGGCTTTTTACACAAACACTCTTCTGACTCGTTTTTTATAGATTTTTTTGGGGAGGGGGCTCCTTTGCTCCGTCGTACAGCGTTCAGGCCATTCATGTTTAATGATTTATTTTCCGCACCGCCTCCACACAGTGAGCACCCTCAGCATCTCGAGGCGTGAGATGGCAACGGCTGGTGGAGAGACAATTACATTGCAGACATTTTTTTCAACTCTCCAGGGTATGCATATATGAACATGTTTTCACATTGCCTTACCGCCCCAGGTTTTCTTGTACGAAAAACACATTATTGGTGGCATACCAATTCCCATAGTCGCCAATGATGTCATTGTTTTCATTGCGCTATCATACGACACTATAAATCTTTTTGCCCACCTGCCCCTTAATTGTGAAAATGAGCAGCGTTCCGTAATAGAGGCACGTCGTCCCACCTCTGTCTCACCACAGCTGTGCGGCTGGCCTCTGTGCCCAAACGCACACATTTTCTCAGCTCCCTGTTTCCCCACATTTAATTGCTCTGAAGTAAACACCAGTCCCCCCCAGCAGCATGTAACGCCTGCTGTAAACTCAGTCAGAAGTACGGCGTTGGCTCTCTGTTGCCTTTAAGAAAAGCTCCTGGCGTTTGGGACGAGAGGGAGTCAATAAGGCTAAGTGCCTCGACAGCGCAGTCCGTCCTGGTTAACGCTCTTTGCTGTAGCCGAGTTGCCCTGCAGAGCCAGGGTGTTGAGCTAGAGTAGTGTGATGGGTTAGGGAACTGGGCTTGTAACTGAAAGGTTGCTGGTTCGATTCCTGGGTGGGGGCACTGTCGTTGTACCCTTGAGCTAAAGGTACTTAACCTGAATTGCTTCAGTAAAATATCCAGCTGTATGAATGGACTGTATGTAAAGAAATGTGAACTGTGTAACTGTGGATAAGAGCGTCTGCTAAATGCCTAAAATGTAAATGTAAATGTAGCTAATGTGACCTGAACCGCTCCAAATGTGCACCTGGAGGCATTTAATCGCTCGCTTTTGTCCCAAACAAACATTACCTCAAGATTTTAATGCAATTGTTCCTTTTTCTCTCTCTCTGACTCTCACGCACAGTTTGGCGCGTTCAGTTCGGCGATCATCGAGATTAACTTGTTGTTTATGAGAAAAATAATTAAAAAAATTCGCATTAAATTGTGAGTGAAATGAAGGTGAAGTGTTGAATGGGTCCAGACCACAGTCTGGCTGTTAGAGAAGGTGACCCTGCTGGGAGAGAATACATAGACCCTTCTGAATAACCATGTCATTTTTAAACTTGCCCCATCCTTTTGCATTGTTCAACAAGGCAACACCCCGTTTTCATTCTAAACATGCAAAACACTAACACTTTAGTAACTTCTGCTCCTGCTGTCAATACAGCCATTTAAGCTTATTTGTGCACTCTCAGAAAAAAGGTACAAATGCTTGTTACTGTGGCAGCACCCCTGTAGGGTTCTGAATTGTACTTTCAGCCAGAAGAACATAATTAAAGTGCACCCTTGCGAGAAAAACAGTGTTGCTTGCAGCACAAGCCTAATTTCAATATGGCTGCCAGTGTGAATAAGGACTCATTACCCTACCTTGGCACATATCTGTACCTTTCCTCAATTTGTTCCTTTTTCACTGGGAAAAAGGTACAAAACCATATCATGAAGGATCTTATGTGTACCTTTGAAGGTACAATGAACCTATTTTTATTCTGAGGAGTGAAGTGTCCCCTAATTGAACCTTTATATTTGAGGGTGTGTGGACTCATAGCCCCAAAGGCTGTGTGTTTGGGCCCAAGGCCTGTCGCACTCTGCAGTGTGGTGAAACACTGGGTAGCGCATGAAAGTGTAAATTACTCCAGGTAAGGGGTCTGCCAGCAAATGACAGATAACACATCTACACAAAGCGGTTTGGCTATCTGGTAGTGAGTCATTTCTTCTTTGGTCTGAGAACATAAGAACATAAGATTACTTAATGATGAGAACGGGCCATTCAGCCCATCTAGGCTTGTCATGTCCTAATCTAAAGAGTATCCAGTACTGCATCTAGCTTAGACTTGAATAGCCCAAGTGTTTCTGCCTCTACTACCTGACCTGGCAAGCTGTTCCAGGCATTGACAACTCTCTGTGTAAAGAAAACCTTCCTAATATCCGTGCGGAACTAATTTCCCCCCGTGGCCTCATGTTCTGCTAACCAAACTTATCTTTAAAAAATGAAGAATTTCAAAACGGATTAACAAAGTGAGTTACACTTTCTTTTTTTTACAAACCCATGAGCTACTGCTGTGGTAGATTAGGTGTTGAACTGTTCCATGACGAGCAGCCTAGTCCAGGGTACTAGAAGGGCAATATCCAGCAGCGGTTAGATACTTACGATGTCATTACGTGGTAGAAGGGTCATATATCTCTATCCCACTCCTGTCATTTATGTCAGTGACGGCTCCTGAAAGCGGGTTACAGTGCGTGTCATGGCACCAGCCTTGAGCTAGAAGGATGCATCGATTTCATAAGGGCCGTTGACATGCCTCGCCGTCATTGCCTTTACGACGCGACCTTCATTCACCTGAATGAAGAGACACTCTCCACCCTCAGTAGCCTGCTCCATTTAGCCGCCCGTATACTTTGAGTGACACCGTTATGTGTGCGTTTGTCCTGTAGACATGCGACGCAAACATAAACTCTTTAACTGGGGCCTAACTGAATAGATATAGATCACACAGCCCCTCCCCCCCCCCCAGCACCACAACCACATACCAGCCCCCCACCCCCACCCAGTAAAATTAGGCAAAGTTCAGCAGGGGCCGATACTAAATTACAGGTCGCTGGTCTCAACATGCTTCATGCATCTTCGGCGAACTCTTGAGAAAATTAATCTATCTCACACCATATCTATCATAATCTATCCATTACTTCCTGGGATTTTTAATTATCTCAGAGGGAAAAGTTGGGGAATCACCCGCGCCTCGCTTTCAAGGGCAGACCATTCCAACATTCCATTTACGCTGAATTTTTGCTTTCGGCCGCAGCAAGCGAGGGTAATTTGAACTTCTTAATCAGGGGGTCTTGGTTCGTTTCCTTCCTCCAAATGTAATTTCAGAAAGACCATGTCATGTTTCCGCGAGGTCGCGCTCACAGACTGAGTGAGCATTACTATGCCAGACCACCGCCGTGGTCCGCCTTGCTTTCCAACACAAACTCTCCCTAGATTTCACAAGGCACGCACTGTCTGCGATCGAGTATAATAATGAACTCAAGGTGACACACTGTCTCCCTGGCCCCCCCTCTCTCTCTCTCTCTCTCGCTTGCAATTATGATGCTTAAAACAAATATGCGCGCAACGTGAATTTAAATGTCTCCATTAAACGCATGCGGTAGAGCAATTATAAGAGTCCTAATACAGGATGAACACTGCATTCCAATGTGTCAACAGAACCATGGCTTTATAAAAGGGATTTAACCAGGAGGCTCATCTACCATTTGCTTTGTAGGACTGCATCTAAGGAACTGTAACCATCCAATTTTTTTAAGACTCTCCAGATACCCAGCTCTGTTTTCTTAACGTTGAAAGTTCTCTCTCCCTGCCGTTGAATCTGAAATGTAACAATTTGATCTGTGCGATAAAACATTTCCTTCTTTTTATTTGGATAAAAAAATCGATGTAAATTGTTTAACCCTCTGAGGTCCGTGCTAAGCTTAGAGGAGGTTTTTGATTTTGGCATGGTCTGATATTTATCTCAATTTCATCAACTTAACACACACTTACTCCAAAGTGTTTGATATTTTTATTTGAAGGACAATCACAGCTACATTTATATGCCATCAATAGTGTGGTCAGTATCATATGCAGCTTGTAAATAGATCTACAAACACACAAGTTATAAAGAGTAAATTTTTCTGCCGTCACAAAAGTTGTGAAAGCACACACTAAACTATAGTGACGAATTGTTTTGCCAATATGCGTTTGTTCATCAAGGTCTTGTTTATGTAAGGGTGTGAAAATAGTTTAGCACATCTGAGATCTAAATAGCTAAAAACCTGTTTTTATCAGAACTGGTCACATTTATTTCAGGCTGTGGGAGGGCTATATGCTAATTTCAAGAATATTCATGATCCACACCTGAGGCTTGTCCACACCTGTAAAATCTGTCAGATGGGCCATCTCTCTCTCAAAGGCCGCCAGACAAAGAGAAAAGCCATCAGAGTAAGCAATAGTCAGTGAGCCATGCAGAAAGTTTTTTTTTCATTTGGGAAGATTCATTGAAAACAAACTATATACAAAACATTCCAAATTAAAACATGGTGAGACAATTTGTTCTTTCACAGTCTTTGGTGCCACTTCTCAAAACAGTTTCTGGTCAACTGTAGACACAAGGGAACGTCACAAACCGCTGTTTCCCGACATCTTGCAGAGTACACATTTATTGCAACCAACAGAAGCCAATTTGCCAACATCCAGAGTGTTTGGCAGTGGACACAGGCACATGATCAAAAGTAGCCCGTTTTCTGGGTTTAAGATATTTATCGTTAAACGGAAAACGAAAGCAAAATCCGTGTCTGCGAAGACACGGAAAGACAAACAAAACAAAACCAACGAACAGGAACAAACAAATCAAAGTAAACAGGTAAATCCACGTATCCAAAAACGTGGTATAAACTAAACGCTGGGAATCTAAACAACAACAAGCACACGAACAAACAAGTTCTCGAGAGGCAAGAAACATTAATCACAATAGGTATTATCAAGCTAAGCTAGATAATGTCCAAAAGCGCCGAAACAGAATGCCAGCTGGTTAAATATCCTCCCGTTAATTATTCGCAGCAGTCGAATACTTTTCACGAGTATTTGAAAATATGGTAAATAAAATAAATATCAGCATACACCGTCTGTTGCTGGCAGCTCGCAACCGTAAACACAGACAAGATCCGATATAATGTCGGGACCAGAGTTTCCGTTATCCGGTAATTGCCGGTTTTTGACCGGGAAAATCTGTTTAAGTCCGACATATTTAAATCTCTCCGGTCATAATGTCCGGTGAAAATAATTCCCTCTAAGCACAATTTGAATTGTATTAAAACAGGCTAAAATTTAATTTCCACATATCCTTCTATTAAAAATGAATCTTCATTTTTTTAATGAATGTGTAGGCTATAGGCTAGCCTATGCGATGAACAAAATAATCGTTACATTTGTTTCATTATTGCGTCACTCTGATAAAGCGCGCGCTCGGATTGAATGCCGTAGCCTGCCTAACCACCATCAGCGAAATCTATCCCTAGTGGGCCAAACTGGCCAAGGTAGCCTGCTTGATCCCCGTCTCCAGTGTGCCAGCAGAGAGGGTTCTCTCTGCAGAACCGAATCAAAACAGCGCAGCGAAGTCGCCTTGGGGAGGACAAGGTCGCAAGGTTTATGCGCATTGCAAGCTGTGGAGAGACACTTGGCACCTTTGATTTTAAGTGGGCAGCACGCTTCACTGCTGCGAAAAAGCGTAAGAAGTCAAATCATATGAGCCAGCAATAGGTTATTTTATTGTTTGTTTTCAAATAGTTTTTATTCAATTTTATTTTATCTGAGAAAAGGTCTGGAGGCGAACGGAAATTATTTGATTTCAAGTCGGCAGCAGCACGCCGTAATTAAAATGTTATAAGCCAGATAGGCCTACATGTAGGCTAACTTTTGTTTGTTTGCAAATAGTTTTTATTCTGTTTTATTTTATATGAGAATATGTAGGCCTAAAGCTGAAGGAAATTCTTTGTGTTTACGTGTTGCCCCAACGAACGTAGGCTAGCGTAATATTTATTTATTTATTTTTAAAATAGCGTTATGCACGTGAGTCTATTGACGGGACTTATTTTATTTGGAATATAATGTATAAGCAAAAGTAGCCTACTTTTCAATAAAAATATTATAAATCGACATGCCTTGATGATGTCATTCTTTATATAGCCTGCCTATCAATTGTTTTTAAGCTCAATAAACACAGATAATATTTGACCGGAATTTCTCCGATTTGTCCGGGACATTGAAATCTTCCAGGACACGTGGACCGGCACCAATTTTTTCTAACGGAAACTCTGGTCGGGACATTGTTTACGCTGCAATTTAACACACGGAATTCATATATTGAATATATATACGAGTATTTGATAACATGGCAGATCAAATATAGTTACTTACTCTTCGTCAGTTATTGTCTTCGCTCGCTTTCCATCGATGCTCTCAAACACTGCAGCGCAGAAAATCTTTCCATCTTGAATAAAATTGTATGTCTGTATAAAATCTTGCTTCAAATTGTCGGGACAGTTTGTGTTTGTTTACGCCGGCGTTTTCACACATGGCCCCACGCCCCTCCCCACACCTCCCCGAAACTCGCACCTAGTTACCATGTCAATAGAAGGGGGACGGTACTAAAAGGTAAAAAACAGAGTAAAAAACAAGGTTTACTTTTGGTCTAATTAACCTAATTTAAAAATCCCATTTGATTTGCCAGTGCTCAAATCGGAAAGTCGCGATTCTAAGGTTTCTGTCAATGTTTTTGTCGCGTGTGTATGATAAAATATCGCGAAGTTAGAAATAGTAATATACTTTTATTGCTGCTGGGAGCGGCGCCGCTCCCGTCGACCTCAGGGGGTTAAACATGAATGGTCTGACCTGATATTGACAAGCGCCCTACATGAACGGTCTGACCCGATATTGCCAATATTGCCGTCAAAGCATTTATTTTTTTAAAGCCTTTCGAAATTTAAATTGCCCATGACCTTCAGGTCTGGCGGACTGAGAGAGAAGGTCACGTGCTGCACTTCGGCACAATGAAAGACATCTTCTCTCTGCTGGGATTCACCATCAGCAAAGGACAACAGGAGAACTAAAAAAAAGACCCGATGTGACAGGCCTTTCACTCACGATATGAAAGTGTCACGTCCCGTGATGGACTTGTCACAGAGTTTGAAGCAAATGTAATATGCATTTGATATTCATGATGACTTTGTAATAATAATGATCACTTACACAACGTGTATTGTCCTAGAGCCTTCATGAGCAATCTATAACACCATTATTATCATTGAAGGTGGCATGATGCATGATGCATGATGATGCATGATGATGTGCCTTGGCGGTTAACCACCTGAATAGAGTTCCTGCATGCCTGCTGATGAATGATTTATAAAGGTTGCTGTGGGACCCTTTGAGTGGCCGACTGCATGGAGAGACTCGAGTGCAGTCTGGCGACGTGCGCCCAAATCCGGGCAGTGTTCCCGTGTGGACTGTGGTCGTTAGTCCCACGGGGGGCTATAGATGGCACACAAACTTAAATAATACATTGTATCTCCTTCACGAAGAGTCTAGGAATGGGCTCTGTGTAAACTGTGGCCATGGAGGTTTTTACGTAAAGCCGTCCCTTTCTTGTCCCTTTCAGCTGCTCTCTGTGCTGTTTCTTGCTTTGGTTTTGGAGATCGCATTAACACGCGTGAAGGGCTTTTACAGTCGTTGTGCTGCAGGACCACGAGGGAGGGACCAGCAGGGTGGGGAGAGGGAAAGGGCTTATACGACGCTCTGTGGCTGGAGAACAGGGATGGAAGCCAGGAATATTAGAATAGAATATATGCCATTTAGCAGACGCTTTTATCCAAAGCGACTTACAGTAGTGAATGCATACATTTTTTTCTTTTCAGTATATGTGGCCCCAGTGGGGATTGAACCCACAACCTAAGCGTTGCCAACGCTGTGCTCTACCAACTGAGCCACAGAGCATGCAGTTCTGCATTGCACAAACATATATACTATATACCATTTAGCAGACACTTTTATCCAAAGCGACTTAAAGTAGTGAATGCATACATTTTTCAGTTTATGTGCTCCAAATGGGAATTGAACCCACAACCTAAGGGTTATCAGTGTCGTGCTCTACCTACTGAGCCACACAGAACCACAAATATTTCAAACTGATCCACAAATGGCATTAACTGGGCGGCATACGCCTTGTCCGGGATAGCTCACAGAGCTTGAATGTTATTCTTATCAGTTTATATAGCTGGATATTTGCACAACAAATTATGGTTAAGCACCTTTGCTCAACTGCAGTGCCTCGCATGGGAGCGCAACTCTTCTGTTATAAGTTCAGCTTTGGAATGTGCGAGGGCTGAATGCAAATAATAACTGAAAGGAAGCTCTGGGACTTATAGCAGGCAGAGAGTCAGCATGGTTCCGGGGAGTTCTGCAGCTCAGCGTGGATCTATACAAAATATAAAACGCTTAGGCATCCCCCCCTCCCCTCTCCATTTCATGCCCTTTTAGTCAGCCACACTGTGTCAAATACCACCTGTAAAGAACTTGTGCCAATTAATCAATCATTCAGTCAAGGTTTACTTGATGTAGCACTCTTAACAAAGGAGATAGCATTGCACAAATTACATTACAGAAATGCCATGGAAATTAGCACAGGGAGCATGAGAAAGAGAAGTAATGATGCAATGACAGACAGAAGAAAATCATCTTGTTATCAGCGACCCGTTAATTTTAATCAGTCGTACTGTGAAAAACAAATTATTATTTTGGGGGGTTTGTCCACCATTTTCTCTTTCCCCCAATTTGGAATGGTCAATCATATTTGTAAGCGTGACGAGCAAAGTCCTGCACCGAGTCGGGAGAGTGCAGGCGAGGACATGCTCTTCTACGAAGTACGTGCCGCCATCCGTCTCTTCTTCTCGCTCTGCTGGGCCGCACGGTCAGTGAGGCAACATTGCTATTTGGCAACCTCCAACCAGTGTAGTGTAATGGTTAGGGAGCTGGGCTTGTAACTCAGTGGTTGCAGGTTCAATTCCCAGATGGGCCACTGCTGTTGTACCCTTGCTTCAGTAAAATATCCAGCTGTATAAATGGATTGTATGTAAAAAATGTAAACTGTGTAAGTCGCTCTGGATATGAGCGTCTGCTAAATGCCTAAAATGTAAAATGTAATGTAAATGTAACCACGGCTGTTTGATTGGTTCAACTAAATCAGTGATTGACAGTGCATCGTGGATCCACGATGAGGTCCGTCTCTACTTGACACTGTTTTAATTTGAGCAGAAAACAAAATGAGGAGGGAATGTGAACTTTTTGTCTCCGCTGTTGGAGGAACGTGGATGCGAGTAGATCAATCTATTAAGAGAACTGTCCCATGATGCTTTTATTGACTCATTTGCTTAGCGCTTGCTTGCTTGCTTCTTTGCAGCTGCCCTTACATACTGTATTGCTTATTGGCAGAGCTTGACGCTCACAGAAGCAGTTCTGGTTTGATCGTCTGACAGCCCATGGTCAGACTTTAAAGGACCCTGCATGAGAACTGAACCAGCAATCTTCTGGTCATGAGCCCATTTCATTGCCCTCTAGACCAGTGGCTACTAAACTGTGGGTCGGGACCCACTACTGGGTGTGAGAGGGATTGAGGTGTTTCACAACCCATCTTAGTGTATATTACATACATTATAACTAGATATGACATTATTTTACATATATTATACTGTATATCCAAATGCATGTAATCAGTTCAAAACAATATCCACCCTCCACAATAATGTTGCTTTAACGGCTCCATACCAGTTGTATGTTTATTAACCCATATCCGCCAAACTACGGGATATTCTGGAGACCGCGCAAACTACAATCGCCATCCTACGGAAAATCCCGTAGGAGAATTGAATGAAATTGAAATGTGCAACGTCCAACTATTATATCATTATATAACAAACACATGGGTGGTGTAAACAAAACAATTGCCTGTTACAAGAGACAAACAAAGTCACTAAAGTTGTACTATAAAATAATATGGTACATTCATTGCTATCCTAAATGCTTGCATTGTTTACAATAAAGCTCATAATACAAATATGAAATTGTGCGACTTCAGAGAGTGTCTATCAATGAACTTGATAGGTGTAAGCTACAGGAAAGCAATAGGAAATCAACAGGATCCCAACAGACACAACAAACAAAAGGCACGCAAAAATGTAAACTGATAACAAAACTCAATTCATTGAAATGTAACTCTTCACGTTCAAAATGGTTACATGTAAATGTAGAGGTGACAAATAAATGTAAGATTGTAAGAATTTATCTGTACATAATTTACACACATATAATAACACAAATTTGTTAAAATGTTTAATTGACATGACATACCATATATCTCCACAAATTATGTATAATGATAAATTATGTACAAATACATATTTTCACATTTTCATAATTTGTATATGAGGTTTTTCAATTGCAACTTTTTTGTGATAACGCATAACACATAACACAGTTATTATACATCACAATAAAGATTATTTCATGCTCTTTCCAATGATACATAATCATGATTATGATACATAATTGCCTATGGTTTCTCTTTCCATTTCCAATAAGAGGGAAATGTTAGACTGAAGGTTGGCTGAGTGTGAATGGGTGTGTTATGTGGCTAGGCACACACCGTGTTTATACAGAATAATGCATTAGGCGTAAATTAACAACAACTCCGTAGTGTAGTGGGGGGGGGTGGTGGGGGTTGTGGGTTTAAAGCCCCCGTGAAATGTTTAATTGTTGACCCCACCTGGTCAACAATTTGTTCGCACACACCCCCCACCGGTCATAAAATAAACAGCTGTGCTCTGTCGTATTTTCTCAAACCTCTGCCCCCGAAATGAATTCCTTGCTACTCCACTGTAACAACTCATATCCACTCTTTCATTTGTTGTTTGGAATAACTCTCCAAAGGACAGAGTTACACTTACAATTTATCGAAAGGAGGGGGGCGTTAAAGGAGTGCTCTGCGGTCTTCACCTCGAGAGTGTTTTCATGCCGAGTTGAAACTGGAGTGCAGTAAGTGCCCTGTCTGGTCGAGGGCTCTGGGATCAGTTTCAGGGGAGCTGGTACCGGACTCCTGAAGGGTTGTGACTGCAGAGGCAGTGGTGACCCCCGGTGACCCCCCCTGTGTCATTTGAGCATTCAGACTGGTCCTCAGCAGCCTAGTGGGGAGGGCAGGGGGGGTGAAGGACAGGCACAGAAACCGTTTTCATGTAACTCTTTAAACTAAACGGCAGGGCCACTGGCTTGTGCATTTAGTAAAAAAGTTTTTGTTTTTTTTAAGAAGTAAACTAAATCAACACTTTACGGAGGCGAGTTGAAGAAACGGCGTCACATCACACTTTTAAAAGAGATATTAAAATGACGTGCATATCTCCAGATTTCCGTTTCTTCCGCCGCTTCGCGGTGATTGAATTTGATGGGCTCGTTCGTGCGTGGAAGAGGTTTCTCCCCTTGCTGCGGCTGCTGGAATGAGGCAGGCAGGTAGAAACCAATGACTAATAATGAGCAGCACTTACTCCATTAATTCAGTTCCGCTGCAGCCTCTCTCCTCTCCCACCCCCTACGCCCCATCCATCTCCGTGTGCCCCCTGTGCTCGGGGTCTGGGTCCCCAATCGGGCAGAACTGACCGTGCCAAGCATGTGTTTGCAGCATGTTTGGAGAGATTTTAGTTCCGCGTGCAAGTAGGTTTTAATGGAGATGGACGCACGCTTATGTTAGCTACCCGTGTCAATACTGGGAGGCGTTCTCAGGAAGACACGGTGGGGGGTGAAAAGTGGTCTTCCTCTTGGGGGAGAGGGGTGGCATTGGTTGAGCCCTGCAGAAGCAAAGTCCAATCTTCATTACGCCCAGAATTATTACTGTTTTTGAATCATTACTTTTGTTGTTTGTAATTATGTTTGTTGCTTATACCTACCATGTCAATAATGCAAATTCAATTCAATTCAATTGAATTTAAACTTCAATTCAATTCAAAATGCTTTATTGGCATGGAATACATATTGTAAATATTGGCAAAGCACTGTATATATTACATTAAAAAAGTAATAATTATCCATCTGTCTCCATCTTCCCCCTCCATCTCTCTCTCTCTCTCTCTTTGTCTCTGTCCTCTCTCTCTCTTCCTCCTTGCCATCTATCTCTCTCTCCCCCTCTTCATTTCTCTATCACAATTTATTTCCCTCTCCGTCCATCAATCTCACTCTATCCCCTTCTCCGTCCATCCTTCTCCATCCATCTCTCTCCATCTCTCTCTGTCTCTCTCCCCACCCCCCACCCCTCTCTATCTCTCTCATGATTACAGGAAGGGCACCTTGCTGCTGAATAACGTGTTTGCGGTGATTGCCGCCCTGCTGATGTCTCTGGGCGAGAGGGCCGGGTCCTTCGAGATGCTGATCGTGGGCCGCTTCATCATCGGGGTTGACTCTGGTGAGCGCCCCCTTCCCTCGCCTCCCTGCAGGAACTGGACCTCCACAACACATAACTGCATCTGACAGTTAGTCCCCAATTACTGTATTTAAGACTTATTCCCTGGAAAAGTGTTTGGTTTGCCACACCAAGCACCACAAATCACGTAGAAGACCCAACGAAGCTTATTGGAAATTGTATGGTGTGCCCCATCTTAACTTCTCCTGCATGGCTCTGATCATAAACTAGCCCATAGCCATATGGCTAGCAACCTTGCAATGCTAAAGGGTCTGGGATGGGTCCTTGTTGCAACAACAAAGGGGGGCGGGGTCTTTATGCTGATTGGATTACCCCTTTTTGTGTTGACCAAACCAAATCGATAACTCGTTTTTCTTGTTAATCCGCCCTATCATCTTTTTTGTTAGTGAGAGGTTCCTCCTTTTAAAAAAACACCTATTTGTTAACCAAAAGGCGTGCCCGACCACTTTTTGGTTGAATATTGCCATTTACAGTGGGTTTCAATGAGCGCAAAAAAACTGCTACAAAAAAAACATTACCCATTTTAAACGTCACACTCTTAAATGGGAAATGTGTTACCTAATTTGGTATTATCGCTCACCAGCTGTTCTTAAATTACAGCCGAATCAGTCGACCGTAGCACTCGTTGGCGGCAACATATTTGCCCGTGGATGTTTTTTGCCAGTTCGTTCTGTCACTAAACACTTGTAAGTTTAGGAAAAAATAGAAGAAGGAGAAGCCTAATCACGTCCTGTGGGCCTTTCGGAAAAAGCCACGGGCTGGGGGATCCTTAGGGGAGGCTCGCTCGGTTGAATATGCAACTTTGTTCCCGGCGTTGTGACAGCTGGATAATGAGTGCATCTGCAGGTTCATCTGGGAGCAGAAGGGTTTTCGGTGCGTTAAACTCCCCCCCCCCGCCTTCCAGTCCAAAAAGCCTTCACAATTTCCTCTCCAGAGACACACAATCATTTGGGAAAACGAAATAATTTAATTAAAGAAAAATGACCTGTCCAATTATATTAAAACGAGAAAGGTCCCATCAACCCTTTTTTTTTGCGTTCCGCAAATCTCAGATTCCCTGTAGAATGTTGCTGAATTGTGGGGTGACGGCAAAGGCAGGAGGGTTGAGATCTAATTTGAGGGGAGGCAGTGCAACATACTGCTCCTGGAATTGCAGGTTCACATGCCAAGCGAGGCACAGCTATTGTACCCATCAAGCAAGGCACTTAAAATTAATTGTTGTAGCAAATATCCAGCCATGAAAAATGGAGGGTATGCTAAAACAATTGCAGATGAATAATGCAGTAGTTTCCCTCTGCCTTTTGCAAGAAATTTTGCAAGAAATCTTTGCATATACAGATTTAATTTTCCTCTTCACTGGAATTTTTCTATTGAAGACACAGTGTGCACTTTGTGTGTAAGCACAAAGTTCTTCTCAGTTGCAGACGTAAGTGATGAGTCTGAGGCTACCTTGGTGTTACCTATTATTCGGAAACTGTTCCTTTTTGCATGAACGAAGTCAAGGCTGTTTTGTCTTTATGGCAGTCTACTTGTAGCCGTGGCTGTATGGTGCATATACCCACCCCCATGCAGAATGTGTTCTTGGGCAACTTTTCTTAACACTTCCAGATGTGGCTCCTGGGTGGCTCAGTCAGTAAATGTGAATGCCATGAGAGAAGCTTAGGCCTTATGTAGCCTAGACATCACAGGCTTGGGCTTGGGCTAAACCAATAGCGAACCAGGAGTCTGTAGTGGAAGGACACGATTGGCTTAAGCCAATGTGGGTGGGTGTTAGTCAGCCAGGATTGCTTGGTTACTGCTGCTTTAGCTCTTCCCAACACCCTGTCACGGATCCCCCAGGCAGATGTCAGCGAGAGGCACGCCTCCCAATCCAATCAGCAATAGCTCCCTCCTGTGGTACTGTGTGGACTGAAGGGTGTGAAATAGTCACTGGATTGTGGTTGAGTGCTTTAAACAAACACTTCATAAGCAGTGCTCCGTGCAAGGGGTGTACGTGTTAGTGGTACAGTTGTTGGTGTTTTCATATTGTTTCAAGTGAACAAATACCTAAACCTTTGTCAGCTGTCTAAACCTTTTTTGGGTTAGAGCAGCCTGAAAGAATAGAAACATCACATCAAATTCCACAGGCACAACAACAAAATTGTTTCATTTTAAAAGATTACTGTCCAACCAAAGAGAGGCCTGACACATGGCTACATTTCTGTCTTCAGAATGTGCATGAATAAAATAACAGTTGTAGCAATGCCTTGCCATGTTTGTTCAATTATTTACATCAAAGCAACAGACTGGAGAGTAGTGTTTTGCCAGAGGTAAGAGAAAAGGGGGTGGGTTTGCTGCAGCGACGTTATTAGTTGCTTAAAATTAGTTTCTCAGCTCGCTGTTCTCTATTCATTTTGGCAATATTTGAGCTCAAGCCAACCACGCTGTGTCAGCAGTGAAAGACTAGGAGAACCGGAAAATTCTAAAATAGAATGTATAGAGTGCTTTTGATGCTCCGGTTTCTCGTGTCTGTTAGTCTTTCGATTTTTTTTACGCTTTATTGGAGACTAATTATTCCCCCTGACAAGTAGCCAGAGTTTAGAGAAAACCTAAGCTTGCCAATGCTTACATTATGATAACGTACTGTTATAAATCAAATTGTCAGTGCATTCTTACTTTGAATGGCATAAACCCTTTCTCCTCTTCTGCTGTGCTTGCTCTTTCTTCTGCATGACTTCCCCCGACATTCATGTACCCTTTCTAACTTTTCTACGTGGGAATTTAGCTGGAATTCCTTCGGGATCACACCATGAATGAACACACTCCAGCAAACACCTAATTAACTTTGAGTCTGGTGAAATGAAAACCTCTTTGTCGTTAATTAACGGCAAGAAGGTTAGGTATCATAATTAATTAAGAGGTGAACAGGCAGGTTAGGCTCCATGATTCATTCATTAAGAAGATGAAGAGTGGAGGGTTCGTTGTTAAATGAAATGGTCAGAGGTTATGTGACAGCAAGGCTACTCAAACTCAGGGGGCCCTCTGTCTATGCTGGCTTTTGTTACAGCCTACGTTGACATCTATTGATGTCTTGAACTCTTTGTTTCCCACAGCTGTATTAGTTTCAGTGACCAGGTATCCACGCTTTCAGGAATTAGTCCTCCACTGATTTCATCTATAATTGAATCAATTCAAAAATGGATTGACTGCAGGCTGCTGCTCGTCACAGTTGGTAATGGAACACGCCATATGAAGTAATCAATTGCAAATGTCTATACATTACTTTCTAAATGAATCGTTCACCGTATAGCACAAATTAAAGCATTAGTTGATCTGACTGATTAAAAGTCCTGGGATGTTTACTCTTCATGGCATACACAACTACTTCTGACATAATATAGCCTTTAAGAGGATAACTCCTTTAAGAGGACATTAAAAGTGTCTAATTAAGAATAATTAACAGCTTGTTACAATTCAGAGGTTGCAATTATGATGGAACAAAAACAACATGCACAGTGGGTCCCCAGGACCGAGTTTGGGGACTCCTGGGCGACAGTCCCGTGGCCTCACTCCTGACCTGGCTGTTGGTTTGTTTGTTGTATCTCCCACCAGGTATTGCCCTCAGTGCCCTGCCCATGTACCTGGGGGAGATCTCACCGAGAGAGATCCGGGGCTCCATCGGCCAGTTCAACTCCATCTTCATCTGCTTGGGCGTCTTCACAGGGCAGGTTCTGGGGCTGCCAGAGCTACTAGGACAGGTGAGTCCTGTGACCTCTTGGGACTGGTGGGTCCTGGTTATTTACCTGGGATAGGTGGGTCCTGCTTGGCTACTTGGGACAGGGGCGTTCTGGTTGGCCACCTGGGACAGGCAAGGTTCTGTTTGACCTTGGGATAAGTGAGTCCTGGGTCAGGTCAGATTAACTGGCTCAGAATAACATTTGGTCACACAGAGTTGAATATAAAACACACAAGCCTGTGCCTGGGCTATTGTTGTCCCATGGACAGTTTCTCCCATCTCTGGCATGGAAGATTGTAACTCCGTCAGAGTTTCCATAGGACTCTTGGTGGCTTCCCTAAAATAGTGCCCTTCTCGCACTGATGCTCAGTTTTGGAGGACGGCCTGCTCTAGGCAAATTCACAGTTCTCTGCATTTCTTTATGACGGATTTAATGGTGCTTCAGGGGATATTCAAAGCATTTCAAATCTTCTTATGTCCTGTGGTACTTTTGAAGAACCTTTTCTTGGATCATTTGTAACACCTTCAAATAATTATGTGACCTCTGAAGACAATGCACCAGAGTTTATTTTGTCTTAAAAGGGGTGAATACTTATGGCATCAATTGTAGTATATCAATATATAATTTTTATTAGAAATTAATTCATAAAAAACTTAGTTTTTTAAATTTATTTTTATTGCAAAATGGGGGGGAATACTTTTTATACCCACTGTTTATTGAGTTTTAATGAATGTGTCGACCAGTTGAATAGTCTTAAATCTTTTTTCCCCCCACAAGTACTGTCTCCTCTCTAGCTTTATAATTAACCTGACATTTCATGAACTCTGAGCTGCTGTTATTACGAGAGGAGAGTTTGGCAGTGCTCAAAGTTAACATATTTAGTGCCGTTTGGATTGACTGCAGGCTGCTGCTCATCACAGTGGCTAATGGAATACGCCATATGAAGTCATCAATTGCAAATGTCTATACATTACTGCACCCCGTCTCCTCTATTAGCTGTTTTCGGAGTCATCTCCTTTTAATTGAAAACGGTTTGTCTTAGTAGTGCTGGAATGAAGAATCAATCAAGTCCTGCTGAAAGAAATGGAGAATTTGAACACTTGATTTAATGCATTGGATGCGTTGATACGTAATGTTTCATAATGAATGTGGAACATTGTGGAGCTGACTGAAGGGGGGGCTTCCCTGGTGTAGTTGGTGCAGTTAGTGCAGTTACCCCAGAGCCCAGCCCTGCAGCCCAATGCTGAGAGCAGAGAGCAAGGCAACGTGTCCATGCCGGGCGGGGGAACGCGTGGAGCTGGTGAAACCCGTGTGTGTTGCGAGAGTGTACGTTCTACAACCTGTGGTTGTGACTGAAGGAATCTGGCCTTGGCACAATGCACTCACTCACTCACACACTCACCGAGCCACCCATCCACCCATTGACTCACTCACCCATTCACCCACCCATCTACTCAGTCACTTAAATCTCTCACACACACACTCACTCACTCACTCACTCACTCACTCACTCGTTAACTCACTCATTCAATCACACACACTCACTCACTCACTCACTCACCAACCCAACCCAACCCAACCCACTCACTCACTCACTCACTCACCCACCCATACACTTAATCACTCACACACACACCCACCCACCCACTCACTCACACACTCACACACTCACTCACTAACTCACGCAAACACTCACACACTGACTCACTCACATACACACTCACCCACCCACCCACTCACTCAATCACACACACACACACACACACACACACACACACAAACACACATGCTCACTCACTCACTCAGTCAACCATTGACTGACTTCCCCAAAAGTACCTCACTCCATTCAGTCTCTTTCCTGCCAATCAATGCATTGATAGGTACATGCAGAGGCGTGCCTTCCTAGCGTGCTCTTTCTGTGTGCTTTTCTCGGGGAATGATGGGGGGTGGAGGGGGTGTCAGGCGCCTTGCCCTCCGTTCCCTTTAGGCAAAGCTGCATGGTGTTGCTGTGTTTCTCCACGGCTACGGAGGGGGAGGGTTCCACGCCAAAGGACGGTTCAGATCTCCCTAGCCAAATCATGTGCTGATCACCGTGCCATATGCCACTCTTTACGCCTAACTGCCTCTGCTGTGATGTTTGGTGATGGCTGCCCAATTCAATTTTAAACACGGAGGAGCTGCCATGACTAATATGTCTGTAACACACACTGAGTAGTAAAGTTAGTACAGTATTGTACATTATAGCGTTGTATAGTGTAGTATAGGATAGGGGAATGCACGGCAGGTGTACTTCACACTATGAGCTGGCTACAGTGGAATCTTTGGAACTGGGGCTGGCAAACCACACAACCTTGGACTCAGAGAATCATAGTACTTATAATATTTGCCACTTGGAACACCATTTTGGTTATTGCTATGATCATTACTACAATCATTACAGCCATTACCAAGTTTGTTATTTTACCGCTGGCTTGTGCAGCCTGAACATACCCCCCCACCCTGTTACTGTGCTTGTGTAGTTTGTGGCAGTAGCCAGGTCTCTGTGGATGGGTGAAGTAAGCACTCTCCCCAGCTCTCTCAATGACCTCCTCATATTCCACTTTTATCCAGCGCGTGTTTTGGCCTCGGTATTCGCACACTTGTGCCGCCCCCTGTCCCAGCATGCTCTGCAGCAGCTCATTAGGCCGGTCCCCAGCCTTCGATTTGGGTCCGTGTTTCCCGTCTGAACTTGCAATACTGCCATTCTGTCCAGTGCACATTTTGTTTGGCCCTGATAATCCTGCCTTGTCGCCATGGCGTCTTTCCTCCTTCTCTGGCTCTCGTTGGCTTTTTTCCCCGGAAATGCTGTTGGAACGTGTTCACGTGTGATCATTTCTTCACTGCTTCTCAGCAGCTTGGCTCGTATAAACCTGGCACTGGAGCAGGCTCTGGTGGAAATGTGTGGTGTGCTAGATTATAGGTTGTGGCTCAGAGGCGATCACGAGATAAATTGCAGCGTAGTGTAAAGGTTAGGGTGGGGGCACTGCTGTTGTACCCTTGAGAAAAGTACTACGTCTGAATTGCTTCAGTAAATATTGAGCTGTACGAATGCAGAGTATGTGAAAATGTAAGGTGTGTAAGTCGCTCGGGGGCAGAGAAAAATAAATGGAATTATCCTTACCTCACCTGTAAGCACGTACATAATGTGATTTCACCATCCAAAATTTCACAGAGGTGGTCTGTTTTGACAGCACCACCCACGCAGATCAGTTGAGATGTCTTGGGGCATAGTTTTCCTGCCTTGGATATTTCTGTGCACTTCGGGTTATGATGCCTTTGCCCGAAGGCAAAGCTTTGGAGCACATTTAGCAAGATGCCAAGAGCGAGCTAGCCAGTTAGCTAGAAATCAAGCAGCGAAAATTCAAACCAATCCAGTCCAATACAAGTAGTGTTCACATTTCAGAAAAATGTTCCACATCAAAGCAACGTTTGAAGATGCGTGCTCCAACAATCACTCCTAAACCGCCATTCATTCATCATTCAACGTTTACAGAATCAACCCACGTAGTTCGGTTGCTCACGTGATTTCTGATACCTCACGAAATGAGCCGAAGTAAGAAGCTTGGTCTATAAATATCAACTCAATCTGGACAGTGCCATAAAAAAAGTCCCTATGGACAGGAACACATTGTCAGACTGTATTGACTGAACGCACTGCTACGGTCTAACCTCTAAAAGCCTATGATTTCAGTCCACACATTCTCAATTTCAACAGGAATTATAGCAAGCTCCCACAACTATGGCTAAAAATGTACAGTGTGTTATATGATATGTGTGTTGTGTCTTAGTAGGAAATCTGAAGGGTGTGTGTGTGTGTGTATGTTTGTTTGTTTGTGTGTTTGTGTGTTTGTGTGTTTGTGTGTGTGTTTGTGTGTGTGTGTTTGTGTGTTTGTGTGTTTTTTAGATAGTAAAGGAGGACTGAAGGTGTGTAATTCAGTGTCCCTGGTGCTTCACACAGACACCCAATCTGTTCGTCAGCCCTGGGGATGGCCGTTTATGTCAATAAACCCATGTCCAACTGCTCTTCCTGTGGGAGCACAAAATCAATGTTCTCCTCCACCCCTGCACATCACTGTAGTCCAGCACAAAGACAGCGCACTCCTTTGAGCAACGGGCTCCTTCTGGCTGTGTGTGTGGCGCCCTCAAACAGTTTCATTCTGAAGACGCTACTCAAGTGTCCTCCTTCTAATAAAATAATCTCTTGAATGTTCTTTCAAAAGATATCTTTCAAACCTACAGAATATATATATATAATTTTTTTTTTCTTTTTTATTACATTACTAAATTGTGTCATGTTTTCTTACATCTACTAATGATCTGAACCTTTGGTGTAAATGTACTCTTTGTTCTCCATGCCCGAAGTCAATATTTGACTTAATATCAAAGTAAATATCCGTTAGTCTGATCTGTGCAGATCAGGCAGTTTATTGCTCATGAAAAAAGGACTGAAGTTTGTTGTGCTTCTAGGCTTTAGTTTGCGTTTCTCAAAGCTAGTATGCTACACGATGAATGGACAGGACAAGGGTAGCCTGTTCTTTGAAGTGATTCCGTAGATTCTTGCTCAATTAAACCACTTGATATCATTTTAAATGATCTAATGTGACATGAAGAGATTGCTACAGCTTTGCTGTTCATTTTCATAAATATCCTCTTTTCAGTTTTGCCATTATGTAGTTTCATGATGAGAGTGTGAATTTATCTTTATCCATTGCAGTGCAGATGATTGCTCATTTTAAAGGTATTTGAGGTCTAGGTTTTTTACTGTATTAATTTTTGAGTGCATTATGATTGCATAATTTCATTAAACATGTGGAAGAGAAAACCTCTGAATGCAGTAAAGTAATCAGAGCAAATTGTCTAAATCAGTTCACATCTGAGGTGGCTCAGCCGATAAAAGCTTTGACCAGGTCCATGTATGCCTGTATGTGTGTGTATGAGAGTGTGTGTGCGAGTGTGTTTGTGTGCTGTATGTGACTGGGCATGCGAATGACCAGGTGTGTGTGAGTGAGTGTGTATGGTGTGTGTGCGTTTGTGTGTTGTATGTGTGTGGGCATGCGAATGACCAGGCGTGTGTGAGTGTGTATGAGAGTGTGTGTGATTGTGTGTGTGTGCTGTATGTGTTTGGGCATGCGAATGACCAGGTGTGTGTGAGTGAGTGCGTATGAGTGTGTGTGTGAGTGTGAGTGTGTGTGTGTGTGTGAGTGTGCTGAATGTGTTTGGGTGTATGAGTGCGTTTGAGTGTCTGTGTGTCTGCGTGTGTGCGTGAATGCATGTGTGTGCATGTGTTCGCATGCATCATATATATGCATATGTACCATTTATATATGTACCATTTAGCAGACGCTTTTATCCAAAGTGACTTACAGTAATGAATGAATGCATACATTTTTTGTGTGTGTGTGTGTGCGTGTGTGTGTGTGTGTGTGTGTGTGTGTGTGTGTGTGTGTGTGTGGTGTGTGTGTGTGTGTGTGTGGGAGGAGGAATGAAAGCAGTGAATGCATGCTCTTCCTGGTGTGTGTGTTGGGAGGAGGAATGAAAGCAGTGAATGCATGCTCTTCCTGGGTTGGTTTGTGTTCAAGGGCAGTTCACAGACAGCGTGGTATTCAGAGAGGATTTCGCAGGCTGCAGTGTCGCCCAAAGGCACAGAGTTCTCTTTCAGAGAGAGAGCCCACGGTCACACTTAACATTAGGAGGTGGCCCTCACTCCCACAGGACGAGCCTGAATGGGTGCAGAGACGGTACATTTGAACATTTAGGGGTGGGGGTGGAGGCGCTGAGGGAGGCGAGGGGGTGGAAGAAGGACTGTGTATCATTAGTCTCGTATTAAAGACAGGGCAGGCAGAGGTGGGCGGGGCAGGATGGGGCAGGGCGGAGCCGTAATGCGATGAGCACCTGTCTCACTCTCAGCTGTCTCCCCAGGAGCCCACTGAGATCCTAGGAGGAAAATGATAGCACTGAGTTTCTGCCTGGGGGCGCACACACAACACACACACACTCACACACTCACACACACACACATATACACAGACACACACAGACGCACATACAAACACACACAAACACACACATATATCCAATTACATGCAGACAAAACCTTGTGGGTTTCATTCATATTTTGATTATAATTGTACTTGTTTTATACATGAAATGATGGCAACTCTCTGCTGGGAAACACAGTGCGCCGCTATTGGTGAAACTTCTGGGTTTGGTAAACACTGGTATGATTTGCACTTTTTAATAATCTTTTGTTGGCAGGTTATTTATGAAAGCTTGTGCAGCAGGTAAACAACACAGTACAGAGTGAGGGGGTTTTATTGAGCCGTACTGCACAATAAAACGTTGGATATTTAGGTTGTTGTTTAAGGGAGGGGGGCAGGGGGTTGGACTGTAAAGTGCACAGCGAGGGCCCAGAGCCTGCAGTATGGCTCTGCAGGGCTTGGTTAGGGAGCGCCCATTAAAAACGGGCCAATATGTGTCCACACAGCTCACCCCAACACCTCCCCCAACCAGAGACGGCAGTCTCTCACTTCCAGTACACCTCAGCCAATCAGGGGGCTGTACGCTGGGCCGGTGTCCCTGGGGCTCTCTGGGGGGGGGCTCTGCCTCTGGCTGCCTGCACAGGTGGGGTGGGGGAAAGAAGGGGAAAAAATAGAAAAAGGTAGTACAATCGGTGACATTCCTGAGAGAAAACATAGTGTAATCATGTTCCTGACTGCCCAGGGTGCTGTCCTTACGGAACACTGTCCTCACACAAAACACTGTCCTCATAGAACACTGACCTCACAGAACCCTGTCCTCATAGAACACTGACCTCACAGAACCCTGTCCTCATAGAACCCTGTCCTCATAGAACCCTGACCTCACAGAACCCTCACAGAACACTGTCCTCACAGAATAATATATAATATATGCCATTTTGCAGACGCTTTTATCCAAAGCGACTTACAGTAGTGAATGCATACATTTTTCAGTATATGTGGTCCCAGTGGGAATTGAACCCACAACCTAAGCGTTGCCAACGCCGTGCTCTACCTACTGAGCCACACAGAACCAGAATGCTATTCTTACAGAGTGTTGTCACAGAACACTCATCACAGAGCATGTCAGTCACCAGATGATGGAAATTGAGACACATTCAACACTAGCTACGCCCCTTATCTCTCTCTCTCTCTCTCTCTCTCTCTCTCTCTCTCTCTCTCTCTCTCTCTCTCTCTCTCTCACACATACACACAGCCTCTCTCTATCTCTTTCTATTTCTCACTCCCTCTCTCTGTCACTATCTCTCTTTATATCTCTTTCTCTCTGTCTCTTTATATCTCTTTCTATATATCTCACTTCCTCTCCTGCTCTCTGTCGTTCTTTCTCTTCTCCCTCTTTGTCTCTCTCTCTGCCTTCCCCTCTCTTTCTTTGTCTCTCTTTCTCTCTTTGCTGTCTACTGCAAGGTCGGACTCTGACAATGACGTGAACATCGAGGAGCACCTCTTTTAAAAAAAAAAACCCCACAAAACATTTCTGTCACGCCTCCAGAAGGCGCGTACGTACAGCGCTACACACATGGCATGAGAAACCATCGTGCCATTCATGAATCATACCATTCATAAAATGAGCCCTCCTCATGAAATATATTTCCATGAGTTTTAAATCACTGGGTTCCTCCCACTCAAGGGCACACAGCACCTGCAGTAGTCAAATATGTATATGTATGTGTGTATCTATACAGTGTATATATATAATCCAATGAGTGGGAGAGGAGTGTCTGTGCAGACTGTTACCTGAGAATGTTGTCCTCCCTCCCTCCCTCCCTCCCTCCATCCTGCTTTTCTATTTCGGTAGTTTTCTTAATGGGGTTCGGAGTGAGTGACGGATTGAAGCTTAACTCCCGGCTCAATGTCGGCACAGCGCATTGGTGTCAGTGTTTGATCGAGCCTCCCAACAGCACCCCCTACAGGAGAGTGGCCACACTGCATGTGCAAAAGGCCAATGTGATTATGCTCCAGGGGGAAGGGGGGTTGTTGAAGGTGAAAGAATAACAACGGGAAGCGGATGTTTGGGGCCTCTCAGCTCCCCGGCATCCATCTAGTCTAGTTTTTCTGTCTTTTTTTCTTCTTTGTTTTCCAGCATGTGTTTGGTGTTGTTCCAGAGATGTGGGCACTGGCAGCCCTGCCAACTTTTGCATATGCTGGAACGTGAACAGAAGTGTCAGAATCACACTGTGTGGGGTGGGGTGGGGGGGGGGGGGGGTGGTGTACAATTATTTTATTTCCCAGGGAAAGTGGGCTGTGTATCACCTGTCTGAAAACACAGGATTTACTGTAGCCTCCAGTCTCTCTCTCCTCCTGCCCGTAGGCACTGGAGGAAATTATTTTTCTTACGGCGTAATGAGAGCCTGAATCTTGTGGATTCTCACGTCAGATCAGGAGTGGAGAGGTAAAGCCGGCACTCGGCCTGTCCTGTGAATACAAACCGGCTTCTTTCCTTTTTTTTAATCTTTAGTGTCTTTAAATGACTGCTGCCCAATTCTGCCTTTCGATCCCGTTTCGATTTTCCATTTGGATTAAGTAGAATGCCCTGTGACAGATCCGCTCTTCTCAAATTGAGCTGCCTGTTTTTAAGGGAAGAAATTTGGAGCAGGGATCAGCCACCGTGGGAGGCACACAGCGTGGCACCTCAGAAACGGCTCCGCTCGAGAAATAGGTCACAGCATGTAAAAGAGAATCGGAAAGGCACTGTGCAGCACTGTCCCTGTGTGCTTTACCTGTGTGTGTGTGTGTGTGTGTGTGTGTGTGTGTGGGTGTGTCTTTGTGAGAATGTTTTTTTTATGTCTGTGCATTTTTGTGTGTGTGTGTGTGTGTGTGTGTGTGTGTGGCTGTTTGAAGTTTGCTCTGCGCACACTGCCCCCAGAGAGAGAGACACACACACACACACACACACACACACACACAGTCATACACACATACACACACACGCACAGAGACACCCTCACTCACACAGACACACACACACACACACACACACACACACACACACACAGCTGGAGAAGGACAGGAGACATAGTGGGCCAGACTGTGAGCTGCGCTGCTTTCTCTCTGAGTGCCACACATTGGTTAAGGGCCTACGGCTGAAACCCTCTGGGGCTATGTCATAGTCAGACCCCCACACGTCGCTGTGTGCCTACTTACCATCATTAATCAAAATGTACTTCCCACTCACCCACTCAGAGCTAATCAGGACCTAGTGATATCTTTATTCTCCTTTATTATTCATTCTGAAGGGGCTGCAACTGTTATTTATTTGCTCGGTGCCCTAACGAGGTTTACGACGGCGGTGTCCTTTTCTGGGATTCAAACTTGCAATCTCCCATCAGCCGCTGCTCTACCCACACAAATGCTCCAAATTAAAGCGAGTAAAAAAATAAATAAAAGTGAAAAGTTAAGCCTAGTTTCAGGTGGGTAGGAAAGAAATTTAAATGGAAATGTCTTTAAGTGAACAGGCCTATTTCTGGTGGGAGCAGGGCCCGGTGTGACCGCTGCTCAGCCAAATTGACATCCCAAGTAGTGTAATTGCTCTTACCTTCACGGCTCAAAGATGATTAATTTTGAGGTATATTGGGATCCGCACCGGCTTTATTAAAAACCCTCAGAAGCCCCTTCTTCGTCAGACATTCATTTCCAACGGCCTCCTCCCTCAGACAGCCGTGTATGAAGGCTTCGCGTTGCGGGTGCCTTGTCCTGCAGCCCTGGGTGCTAACAGCCACTCTGATAAATCAGGGTCAGCCGTTCAGCCAATCACCTGCTGTGACAGTCGTTACCGTGGCAATGGCCAGCACCTCACTTCCTGACTCTCTTGCCACTGGTCAATTGTAGGGCAGAAACTGTCAAGCACTTACCATGTCAATGTGCCATGCCATTGCTGGCATCACCAAAATTCTGGGTAGCACCCCACTAACTGAATTTAGGGAGCTGGAGACGGGGAAATTCCCAAGGAGCTTTAATCTGATTTTGATCTGTCCTCGGGCCCGTAGAACTTAGAAACCACGGCCCGTGACCAAGTAAAATGATACCTCTGTCAGAGTGAATTCCGTGCCTCAGTGTAGAAACTATCAATGTTGGCACCCCCCTGTACACCCCAGTCTGTCCCCACGACGCCCGCTGAATGATTTATTCTCTAGTTTGGCGGGGTGCGCTCCTCTTGGCTGACCTACATTTCCTATAATTTCGTATACTTGTCCTCTCATACAGCTCAGTTGAATTTCGATGCTGTAACATTAGGTTTGGATTCAAATGTATTTTTTTGGGGGAATGCTGCGGGACATGTTGATGTGGATTTAGGTGAACCACGAAATGATGGACAAATGAAGTAACCTGAAGGTTGTGTGTTCAAATCTGGAGGAGTGCACTGCAGTTGTTTTGGGGAATTATTTCAGGAAATATCCAGCTTTATGAGTCAATTATATGGAAAGAGAATATAGTAATAATAATAATAATAATAATAATAATAATAATAATTAATATTAAAGGCAGATTAGTCTTTAATGATTTACAATGGGGGACAGGGGGTGCTATCTTGATGTAGATAAATAAATAAGAATATGAAAGTGCTCCAGTAATTAAATGGTTATCTAGCAGACCTTTGTATTGATGAAAGGGACATAGATAAGCTCTTTAATAGGAGTGACATTATCACAACCCCTGCTCCATCCTCCTCCTCCTCCTCGCCCTCTCTCCCTCTCACACACACACACACACCACACACACACACGCACACAGACATCACTTATCTCTCATTAAGCTAATTAAGCTTCATATCTCCTTAAGCACCTGCTCTTTACACCTTCAGGTGTCTCAAGGTCGTTGTCCACTGACTGCAGTTAAAAATAAGTTAATTCATAAATAACCCTTGCACGATGACTGAGTGACAGGATTGACCTGACCTTTATAGCTTCGCGTCGTGTAATGGTGCACTTTGAAGATGATCTACGGTCTTATTTCACTGCAGGAAGCAGGGTCGCGCATCCTGCTCTGCGCAGTTTGCGTGGCCTGTAGCTCTGGCTCACTAGTGGCATTAGCGATTAGCATTAGCACAGGCACAGTGTTCTTTTACACTACTTGGTTTTAATTTTTTGGCCACAAACCCGACTGCAACAGTTTTGTTCTTTATTCAGAAAACATTCCACAGATGCAGGTAAGAAAAGAAAAAAAACGTTGTCATTTGCAGTGTGTGTTTGATGTACTGGATTTGATTTGTTCGTTCCTCGGTTGTATTTTGCTTGGGGATGTGTCAAACCTCCTGCATTTATTCTATTGGCCTTCAGAGCACACTACACTTTGAAAGCATTGTCCTCAGTCATCAAATAAATTTCTCATAACTATTATACATGAATACTGTTCTAATAAACCCAAACGTGCTTACATTTATTTTGCATAAACAAATACAGATTGCGCAATGTTCAAAGAGACAGATTTAGTATCGCTTGCACCATGAACTATGTCGATTTTGAGAGCATACAGTTAACATGCTTTTTTGTTTGTAATTAGGTATCCTTGCCTGTGATCACCAGTGAAACCCAATGAATCCCAGCGAGTCCCTGTTGCTGCTCGATATCACCAGTGAATCCCAGCGAATCCCTACAATAGGGATTCACTACTAATAACGTTGCTAATGTAACAACTCGGCCGGCAAACGGACATTTCCTCCACACGCCAATTAGCTGTAGTCAGTTGTGGATTAAGAAATTTTGTATCAAGTTGGGATGCTAGACCACATCCACAGAGGATGTAGGAACTAATTAACTCAGTGTGACACTGCAGTTCGGAGTGGTCCAGTCAGAGACAAAAGGCTTTTCGCGCCACAACTTCAAATGAACATTTGTTCGTTTGTAACGTTTCCCCTACGGCAGGAAACCTCCTTCCCATTGGTTTAAGACCCTTGGAGGGCTGTTCTAACAACCTGTTATATCTTCATGTTAGCCCATAGCTCCATTTACCTGTAAGTTAACGCCCTGTTACTTCCCCCTTGTGATTGTTCCCTCCCCTTCCGTTGTGTTGGATATAAATATCCATTTGAATTTGAAGGCGGGAGATTCGCTGTCCTGCGTGACACGGGTCTCCGTGCAGCTGCTCGTAATTAAAGCTTTAATACTGTTTAAAGGAATTCTCTCTGATCTTACTGAGTTTTAATTTCCACGACAAAGTGAAAGCCATGCCAGGAATGTGCAATCCCAATCAAGACAATGACTGGCAGCCGTTAGCCCTTATGGGTATTTAACCTGCTTGCTTCCCTTGCACTGCGCTTGAACATTCACTGCCCTTAGCCTAGTCTTACATGTTGTGTTTGTGTTCTCGCCGTCCTGAAAATCTTGTTCTCATTTGTTTCTAGTATCGCAGTGTTTAGTTATTCCGTGTCCCGGAATACGTTTTGTATTTACAGTTTTATTTGTTTTGTTTCTCCTGTTCGTTTTGTTGTTTTGGTTCATTTGTTAGTGTTTGTTCAGTGTCAGTTCAGACACTGTATCACCGTTCAGTTCCATCTGCGTTTAAGTCATTAAATTCCTTAAACGCCTCTCTGCTTCCTGGGTCTCTCTCTCTTACCTGCATTGGTTCCAAAACCTACAACATTCCTGACAGCTAATGCTTGTTATTACCCATTAATCCCAGTGAAACCCTGCTAAACATTTGTTATCACCCGTGAAACCTTTTGAGCGCACGTTAACACTTGTTACTGTGAAGGCCTATGATCCATACTTTCAGATCCAGATGCAGCAGCTGAAGCTATGGTGCGTTTGCTACGGCTCCCTATTGATTGGAAGCGTGCAGAAAAGTGTGGGTGGTTTTATTCTAATTTTGTTTTAGAGTGGGCACACATAGGCTGGCATCGTCTCAACCCGAGGCCTAACAAGCTTTGATGCGCATCCAAAAGGCTCTTTTTTATTTTATTTAGTCAATTAATCCAAAATCCAGACTTTGAAGCACTTGAGGGATGTGAGTTTAGCATAATTTCTAAATGTTGGATAAAGCTGGCTGCCATCCTTTAACTAATAAAATATTTAATAAATAAATAAATAAAATCAGTGTAAACTAGAACAAATATAAAGTAATGATGACTAGCTGGCTGTATCCATAGAGGATCTGTATCGAGGTGTAGCCATTAGCTGTAGCAGTGGAGGAGTAGCTCCACATTCAGAACAGGTGCAGCCATTAGCCATAGCAGGGGTCCACTCTATCTCCAGCTGCCCCCCTTCCTCGGTTCCAGAGAGCTCTGATTCCCACACCGGACCGCGTCAGACATTGCAGGCCCGTCGGAGGAGGAGGGGAGTGGGGGGTGTAGGCCTGGCTAATCCCGTCGCTCCGGCGGAGTGGTGTGGGAGGTGACGGTGTATCAGAGAGAGGCTTGTGGATTAAGCTGGGATTAGGAAGATTACAGTTGCGCTCGGAGCGCTGCACTCCCAATCACCTGGGAGGCCGGGGATTTCAATCCCGGCAGGGACGGCGGCCACCGAGTCCTTGATCGGCTGCAAACTAGCCGTCGCGGTAGAAATAAAGCTATGAAGGAAAAAAGGACACGGGCGTTAGAGGTTTTTACCAGCTCTGCATGTGCACAGTAGTGCAGCCTGCTGGAGTGGGCCCAGTGCCAGTACAGATACAAGCTTGCACCTGCACAGGGTTCGGTCGAGGCGTGTACAGTGTCGGGCCTGCAGTGGGATGGGGGCCCTGTGGGCTTCAGCACTGCCTTGTCAATTAGCCGTGGATCGGAGTACCCAGGTGAGTCGACTTCCTGTCCAGATGCTCACTTTGAAAAGAACAAGATTAAGTTCTGGGACAGAATGTAAATGTAGCAGGCTGCCAGGGTTCCCAGCTGGATTCAGGGCCGGAGAGCCCATTTCACTGCTCTAACAGGCAATCGGAATGTGTAGACATGGCCTCTTCTGAGAATAGAAGAACTGCTTGTACAATGAAGTGTTGAAGCAAGTAGACAGATTCCTGGGAGAGATACAGGAGAGATACAGGAGAGATATGAGCTCATGTTGACATAATACAGATCATACATGAGCTCATTGTGACATCATACAGAACATACATGAGCTCATTGTGACATCATACAGAACATACATGAGCTCATTGTGACATCATACAGAACATACATGAGCTCATTGTGACATCATACAGAACATACATGAGCTCATGTTGACATCATACAGAACAGATATGAGCTCATTGCGACATCATACAGAACAGATATGAGACGAATGATGAGTTGAGTCTATGAAGTAGGGATTTGTTTTTGTTTCAGCTGAAACTGTCTTATGAGGTGTAAACAAGATGTGTCTTCAGTAATTTTTCCACAAACTTAAATTAGTTGGCAGTACAAGTGCTCCGGATTCTATTTATTTCTTTCTTTCTGTCTTTGTTTGTGTGAAAGTACAAAAGCGAAACTGTTCATGTTAAAGTAGAGAGCCGGCTCTTTCTCTTTCTCGATGTCTCTGTGCGACTGCAGAGATGACACGAGCGCGAGCGCGATTGAAACGGCGACGACAAACCGTCAGCACGGATCGCCTGTACAAAAAACAGACAAGCAGATAATCACCTGGAAGCAGAAGGCTGTCTTTGGACATGCAACCCCCAGCACGTAACAGCTCTGTGCCTCGACTCTTTTAGGGTTTTCAGACTTGCGGAAGATGTGTTTTGGGATGTGGTTTTGGCATGGGGCTCCGGCGGCACTCGTAGACCCGTGTCGAACGTCATCGTCATGTGTACCAATTTGCATAAACGGTGCATGCTCAAGCCAGTATCCGTGGTTAACTGTGATCTGATTTGCTCAAGTGTGCTGTTAACATCCAGATAAGGGCACTTGATAAACCGTGAGTTAGTCCCATTATTCAGGCCCATTACTTCATTCAAATGAAATTCACGTCCAGTAATGAAGTAGCGTGATGCACTAGCTGCTGAAATACAATTATGAGTTTGCTTTAGCGCTGGGCCTCCTAGCAGGTGCTAACTCGTCCAGGTCTATAATTAGAGGTTGTGCTGAGAGTGGTGGTTATACGTTTTGGTGGCATTTACCGCCTGTCCCGTCTGCCACCTACTTCACTGCCACGCTGAGGTGTGAATGCACAATGCAGCTCTCTTCCTTTCGTTTCAGACTTTGCGTTAGTCAGTGTGATAGTGTGTGGTCACAATTAAGGACTAAGACACTGGCGTCAAACTCATTCCATCGAGGGCCGAGTGTATGCAGGTTTTTGTTACAGCCAATGCACTGCACCAGGTGATTTCACTAATTAGCTCACTTCTTCAGCCAAGGAGAGGAACTCATTGAAATGACCTGGTTATATAATTCAAAAGGAAATCCATAAGTCTTTGTGTCCTGGTGATTCAAACTACTTGACTTTTATTTCAGGAATTCTCTCACCTGAGGTGTGTAATTGTGCTGCCAGTGTCTCACTGAAGAACAGCCGAGCGTCGTTGATTTATCAGGCAAATTACTCAAGTGCTCGGTTTGGAAGGTTACGCCGTCCCATCTCCAGGAAAATGAAAGCACTTTCAATTAAGAACAATAAGATGCAATAAAAAACATGCACACCGCCATTTCACACTTAATTAAACTGTGACAACACAAGTGTGCAGTTCTGCCAATACAAACCGAGCAGGATGTTTCATTGCGTTTTCATATTTCAGAACAGGCAGGGCTTCTTCTTCTTTGTGTAAACGCTGTCACTTCAGTGCTGATTCATTGCTGCTGTTGTGTGTGGGTTTGTGTGTGTGTGTGTGTGTGTGTGTGTGTGTGTGTGTGTGTGTGTGTGTGTGTTTGTATGCAACTGTCACACAGTGAGGTAGAAACCCTGTCTTTGTGTGGGTGTGTGTTTGGATGCAACTGTCACACAGTGAGGTAGAAACACCGTCTTTATGTTTGAGTGAGTGTGTATCTGTGTGTGTGTGTGAGTGTGTGTGTGTTTGGATGCGACTGTCACACAGTGAGGTAGAAACACTGTCTTTACGCTCTGACAGTGAAGCCCAGATTTTACGTCCTGTCTCTAGTCCCAGAATACAGCGGTACAGAGGCTCGCCCTGGCTGTCAGCAGAAGCGGCCGGGTGGCATCTGGGGTGGCAACCCCCCTGCCCCCCCCCGCCACATGTCAACCCGCGAGCGAGCGCTCCTCTGCCTCTGGAGGCGGCGGTGATTATGAATATTTACGACGCGTCATGCCTCTCTCCCGTGATGAGCCGCCCCGGGAAAGCGGCCAGCGCGACCCTCTGAAATGTTTCTCTGGGCTCAACCTTTAAAAAGTTATTACCCTGGCCGTGATTGCTTCCGCTGGGCTGAGCAGGAGCAGCGGCCAGGAGAGCAGGACTGGCAGGCGGGGTGATGTATGCAACAGGCCCACTCTCTAAAAACGGAGGGAGAAATTACTCTGGGACAGCCGTCAACGCCGGACGGCCGGACGGCTGGACCCTGGCTTCTGTTTCTCATTTCCCCTCACGTGTGCCTTGCTCGTGTCTGCAGACAGCCGACCGCGCGTGGTGCGCTGTGCGGCTCGTAAAGGGTCGGGGTGAGTGACGACGGCTCTCCCTCGGTGTTTACAGGAATCCAGGTGGAACTTCCTGTTCGGCTTCCTGGCGCTCCCGGCTCTGCTCCAGCTCTGCGTGCTGCCCTTCCTCCCGGAGAGCCCTCGGTACCTGCTCATGGAGAGACGGGACGAAGCGCGGGCAGAGAAAGGTATCCACACACACACACACGCCGGCACGCACGCACACACGCGCACACACACACACACTCATGCACACACACACACACACACACACTCACACTGACAGGCACACACACACACATGCACACACACTGACACACACACACACACACACACACACAGACTGGCACACGCACAGACACTCACACACACACGCACACACACACACACTGACACACACACACACACAGACTGACACACACACACACACACACAGACTGACACACGCACACACACACACACAGACTGACACACGCACAGACACTCACACACACTGAGTTGTTGTTTTCTGTTTGACATTATAGAATATTTTGTGTTGATCAGTGTGAAGAAATCCCAATTAAATCCATTTTCATTCCATGAAGTAAGAAAATAAATTGTGTATAATGTCAAAGGGGTGTATACTTTTTCTACCCGCTGTATATAGAGTATAGAGTTTTGGATCTACAGTATATATGCATACTGTATGCATGTCCAATGAACGAGTTCCTGAATACCGCCAGTTTGATCATTCATTCAATGAAACAAATGATGTCATGATACCAATCAATATAGGATTGAAATTATTACCATTATGTACATTTAGTGCTTATCCAATTTCTGTAATTATGACCACTCGGTTTATACTTTGTCTTGTTTTTATGAAGTTATAGTACTTATTAAATTATACTTTTTCTCATTATTATACTATAGTCATTCTACTATTCTTTTAGCCCAAGAAAACCTATAAGACTGTTATTGTCACTGCCCATTTATTGGTTTCTTTTTATTGGTCTGAGTTGCAGCAAGCATAGAGTGGCAATACACTGGTTGAGAGAAATTATATTAAAAACATTTTCTTTACTGATTTGTCTAATCGAGAAAAAAAACTTTATTAAAATTATTACTTGTTTTATTTATCCTTTATTTACTAGAATAGCCTCATGGACATTAAAACAAATCTATTTTGCAAGAGAGTACCTGGACACATTCACCAGATTTAACCTGGACACGTTACCGAATCGAATCGTTACCAAGTCGAATCACTTGTGTCATGAAACGCACAGCTCTGACATCATACCTCTGATGAATTTTTATCTTTTATTTGACTGCGTTTTTTAAAAAGCACATCAGTAAATAGCAGGTGAAGGCCGATGCGCCACAGCAGAGCGGTTCTATTGAACGGCCGCAGTATCCTCCCCCTCATAAGTGTCCCGTTGTCCCACACAAACGGCCTCGCTGACGGCACATCGAGGGAAACGGAATGAGAAAAAGTCAGAGCGGTGTGCTTCATGCTCCATGCACTCCCTAACGTGTGAAGGAACATCAAGACTCATTGATGGAAATCCCTGAGCGCGTTTGGGCTGCTGCACGGAAACATCCTGTGTCCGTGTTTGCTGTGAAGTAAAGTGGAGTCGGGGCGGGGGGAGGGGGGGGGGGTTGATTGAACTTTGCCAATGTTTCTAGGAGAGGATCTGACAGAATGAGGTTGAGAGGGAGATGCACAGCAGTAAGGACTGTCAAATCAAAAGGGGTGCTGCTGGTTCTTTTTTTCCCAGCATTTGATCCAAAGTTGGGGAAGTTTCTCTTCAGCCCCTGTGGCTTATGGGAAAAACTGTTTCCTACACTCCCATAGTGCTGGCCTGGAGCTGCTCTCGACTGCACTTGTTCACCTGGCCTGTGACAATAGCGTCTATCCCCCACCTGCCTTCTCGTGTCTTACTTCCACAGAAGAGCTGGAACCTGGCTGGCATGAATTGGAGACAAAGCTGTCTGACAGCGTGATGGCTTTTCCATTGCATTGCCTTCAACTAGAGCTAGTCTACCGCTCCACAACATCACAGTGAAGGCTAGCATTATTGAGACAACTGCCTGGACTGCACATGAATTCACAATGAAGACTGGTGTCATGGAGACAACTGCCTGGACCTTTGACTGCATGTTCTACTGCACATGACATCACGATGATGACATCACAATGATGGCTGGAGTCATGGAGACAACTGCCTGGACGTTTGGTTGCATGTTCTACTGCACATGACATCACAATGATGGCTGGCATCATAGAGACAACTGCCTGGACTTTATTTAGATAGCATATCTGGAAGTGAGATATTGCACTTCCAGATATGGAGAAAAAAAACAGCAAAAAAACCCCACTGCCATTCATTTTCCAATCTATCTGGTTGTATGAACTCAATATGTACTTCAAAGTCAACTTAATATAAACAAATTGACATTTTTGAACAGTTTAATGTGTACAGTGCGATACGAAATTTCAATACAAATGTTTTTATTGAAATATGAAGAGGGTAAATACAAGTATTTCATGGTCTGTAATCTGAAAATATTTCGGAATTGTTAATGAAATCTGGTTATTTCGCCTGTTAGAAGAAATGCAGGAAATCTGCTTCCTAAAAGACCCCCAGAGCCGTCCCGAACACACACCTCCTCTTTGCCCTGCCGAAAAAAATTAACCATATTCAGACTAGGCCTGTATTAGTGAAACATTGAAACAGGCTATATCCTGCCATATCCTGAAACGTTCCTTCCCAGAGCAAGGCGGTGGCCCATAATGCCTCGCTCCCCGGGGGTGCCAGCCAAGGTTGGCACTGGCCCAGGGCACAGAGCCACAGAGGATTCTGATATGGATTTAATCCAGTCAACCATCCACTCATTTAAATGTTGTTGATTTTTTTTTTTTTCACAGATTTTTCTTTTCATTTTTCGCCAGTTTTTTATTTTTTATTTTTTCCCATCTGAATAGGCCGTTGCTGGTGTGAATATATCCCTCCTGTGTGGTTTGGTTTATTGTGCCGAGCGGGGGCCATAAGCCCACAGTGCTGTTGTTTTCCGCTTGATGAGAGACTGTGCAGAGGAGAGTGGTTTTAATTGCCAGAGCCGGAGCTGCATAGCGATGGCGTTTCCGCCGCGAGTGGAGAGTCAGGTAGTCTGCCACGGTTCACCCCCCCCCCCCTCCATCTGCATGCACAGCGTGTGCCCAGACTTCAATGGGAGCCCCACCGTCACTACACACAGGACACTACTGTGAAACAACAAGCCACTTGTAAGTTGAAATAAACTTTTTGAGTCTTTGAACTGCCTCGGGTATTTAGGGGGCGGAGGTGGCATCAGACTTTAGGCACAGCTCGCCACGAACCCGCCCGCGTGTGGACAAGCTCCCCCTCCTGCTGCCTTTGTGGCACAGGGCCGGTGCCTTTCGGTTAAAAAATTGGGGCTGGCGGATGGCATAGAGGTCTAACGCACCACGCTTCGGAGTGGTGTGCGCTGCCCGTCAGGGACGCGGATCGAAACCCGCGTCTCTACCAGACCAGCCCTGGTCGTCAGCCCGATCGGAGGCGGCATTTGGCTGTCCGCCTCCAGGGGAGGGGGGAGGGAGAGCCGGCACGAGTCCGTTGAGGAGAAGGTTAAGGCGTCCGTGGAAGAATTCCCGTCTCGGAAGAGGCGGGAACAATCAACCAGGAATGTGTCTCGCTCCCGGAGGACGGGCGACGGATTCATGAGGGTGGGGAATTGAAGTAAATAGAGGGTTTAATTGGCAACCAAATTGGGAGAAAAACGGGGAAAAAATCTGAAATAAATTTATTTATTTTTTAAATCTAAAAAAATAATAATTAATAAATAAATAAAATCGCCTCTCTTTGCTTGAAGTGCTCCAAGTGGCTGCCTAAAAAAGTTGTGGTGTTTGCTTTCCTTGCACTTGATTCTGTGCAGGTTTTACTCGTGGTCCCCAAATGAGAGGAAGTGTCAGGGCAGAGGTGCATGCTGGGACGGCAGAGGTGGGGTCTGAGGAGGATGTGACAGTGCAGCAGTTTATTGGGTTGTGTTTGTGCTTCCCCATCTAGCATCAAGCGAGCATGAAGCATAGCGACCGACAAAGCATAGCTCAACTGAGAGGCATAGCCGTCATTCTCACGGGACAGCGTTAATAATTCACCTTCGTGTTTTGGTTGTGATATCCGCTCTGCCATTTTAACACCCAGGCCTTTGTCCATCACAGCTCTGGAGCTCATTCACTGCACTGTTATCTTTTTGACAACTGAAAGCCTTCCTGCTCTCTTCCTGCTCTTCCCTTTCCCCCTCTCTCTCTCTCTCTCTCTCTCTTTCTCTCTCTATCTTTTGCTCTTTCTCCCTTCCTCCCTTTTGCTCTCCTCTCTCTCTCTCTCTCTTCTCTGCTCTATTTCTTTTCCTCCTGCCCTCTACCTTCCCCTCGCTCTGTCTCTCCCCCTCTGCCTCTCTCTGTTTCTCCCCCTTTTCTATCTAACTCCTTTCCTCTCACTCTCTCTTACTGTCTTTCTTCCTCTCTCTTCTCTTTCTTCGCCCTCCCTACCCCTCCCTGCCCCGCCCCCCCCTCTCTCTCAACTTCAAATTCAAAGCTTCATTGGCGTGACAGTAGCCAAGCTGTGGGTCCGTCTCCCAGTAAGACCAATGACCTTTCATTATTCATTCATAATTGGTCATTTTTCATTCGTATCTCTCTCTCTGTCGCTCTACCCGGTTCTTTCATCTCAGACCTGCTGTTAAAACCACTCAGGTAATCCTTGCGCATATTTGATACAAATCAAGGCAGAGGGTGGGCACGCCCTTGTCTGTGGCGCGTGTTTCCGTGTCAGCCGTCAGCAATGTCTACATCGACAGCGCACAGCGCCTCGGGGGGAGCGAGGGAACGAGAGACTGTCAGCGCGTATCTCTGAGAGCTTGATTACCCCCCCCATACCCCCCATCACTTGTAGACACTAATACCCAATGATGTCACTTCCCCTGACAGACACAGTGTGCTACCAGATTAAAGTAGCTTTAATCTCTTAAACAGGCTGCGGGAGAAAGCCATAATCTTATACACAATATGCCAATTTACCCATAATTACTTGCAGCGATGTGTTGGTTAGTGTTTAATGCTCTGGGCGACATTTGTAGCTGCGCAGAACAAAACAGCGGGGAGCCGACAAACTTAATCACAGGCGATGCGGGGCTGAAAAGGATTTGACAAAAAGGGTGTAACATTTTTAATGCATTCGAATTGCCTCAAACAGAGGTTATGGCCTTGCTTTAAAACCGCTCTCTAAAAGACTAGCTCGGTGGCGCTTGGGTAACCTCTGAGCTTCATTAGAGTAAAGAAGTGTTCATTGGGATTGCTGATTGACGAACAGTAGCTGATTTGAGCACAAGAATGTCATTTTCTGAAATACTACTGTTCTCATTTAAAACCAAATTGAATGTGCATATGAACATAGTCTCTGGAAAAGAGTGTCTGCTGAATTAATGTAATCTAATGAAGTCAGAGAAGTTTCATACTTCCTGTTTTTGGTGATGTTTAAGTCATGCCATTACATTTCATAGCTCTTAATATGAATTCTTGTAAACCCCCCCACACACCCACTGCCACATTCCCCAATGAACTGTCACTCATTTTCCGTCAGCACCGTGTCCTAAAGCAGTGTGTGTGATGCAGAGTGTGTGTGTGATCCAGTATTTGTAAGGCAGCCTTTGTGATGCGAGTGTGTGACGTGGTGTGTGTGTGTGAGTGTGATGCAGTGTGTGTGATGTGGTGTGTGTGTGTGTGATGCTGTGTGTGTGATGTGGTGTGTGTGTGTGAGTGTGATGCAGTGTGTGTGATGTGGTGTGTGTGTGTGTGATGCTGTGTGTGTGACGTGGTGTGTGTAACGCTCTGTTTGATGCATTGAGTGCGTGACGTGGTGTGTGTGTGTGTCCCCAGCCTTCCAGGCCTTCCTGGGAAAGGAGGACGTGACCAAGGAGCTGGAGGAAGTTCACGCCGAGAGCCGGGCCCAGAACAACCTCCGCGCCGCGTCCGTCACCGATCTGTTCCGCAACAACGCCGTGCGCTGGCAGGTGATCACCGTCATCATCACCATGGCCTGCTACCAGCTGTGCGGCCTCAACGCTGTGAGTACCCTCTTACCTTCACCTGGGAAGGGCAGAAATAGCAGGGATCGGAGAAGAAATTATAATAATCATCATGATCATCGCTGGCGTTAATCCCTCCCTCTCTAACTCCACTGAGGTGTGTTGCGTGCTCTCGTGCCTGCCGTGCATTGCCCTGGTCTGTGCTACGCATCGAGGGGGCGGTCGAGGGGAGACACCTTCTCGCGTCATTGTGAAGCACTTTGGGATCCATTCCATCAAAGTGAATTTCTTTTACACAGTGCACTTTATTCCTTGTAGGAATCTAAAAGCGTTTTACGGTGAAGGACAGCGACTCACCTTGAACGACACTCTCCCGGGTATTACGCAGCGGCCATTTTGTGCCAGAACGCTCACACCACATGAGCCGATTTAACCAGTTGAACTGGGTAGCAGGCGGCATGGTGGTGCAGTGGATAGCACTGTCGCCTCACAGCAAGAAGGTCTCGGGTTCGAATCCAGGCCGGGGGCCTTTCTGTGTGGAGTTTGCATGTTCTCCCCGTGTCCGCGTGGGTTTCCTCCGGGTACTCCGGTTTCTTCCCACAGTCCAAAGACATGCACGTTAGGCTAATTGGAGAGTCTAAATTGCCCGTAGGTATGAGTGTGTGAGTGAATGGTGTATGTAGTGCCCTGCGATGGATTGGCGACCTGTCCAGGGTGTATTCCTGCCTCTCGCCCCAATGCATGCTGGGATAGGCTCCAGCCCCCCCGCGACCCTAACTAGGAATAAGCGGCTGAAGATGAGATGAGATGAGAACTGGGTAGCTGTCGAATGGCCAGATTTAGAGACGCATATTGGAATCCACCTGTAATAGTAGTTATTTTTGTTCTTGTAATGAGGATACAGTTGCGCTCGCATGAATATGGTGTCTATTGCATCCATTTTTGGTGCTCCGATTCATAAAATAATTCACTTGGCAAACATATACAGACCTTCCGCATATAATAGTACTGACGGAGGCTTTTCTGAACATTTCTACTGAGGAGTTTTCAATTAAGTTTTTTGTTTTTTTTAAGTTGTTTGAAGTTCAAAATAACTTTTTTTCTCCAGGATCCATCTGCCGATCTCTCAAACGAATGAATCCCCCTAATGTTGGTGCCTGGCTGAAGTTACCTCGTGCATCTAAATTTTGTTTCTCAGCATGAAGACTCATTGATCTGTAAAATAAAAAAAAGAGGCTGTTTGAAATCCTCTCAGTAATCAGGACTCAGGGGTATTGCACTGAACTGATCACGTGGGGGGGAAATACATCCATAACTCCACGCCTTTTCCTCCATTTAAAAAAAATATAAACTGTTTATGCTTTTATCCCTTTTACTCTCAATTTGTCATTCCCAATCATATCATTAAGCCGTGACCCCTACTGTCAATCTGGGAGGGTGCAGACAAGCACGCGCTCTCCTCCGAAACACGTGATGTCAGCCGTCGCTTCTTTTCACACCGCGGTCTACAAGTTAAGCTTGAGAAGACCTGAGTCGGAGGAAGACACTTCATGTGCAGCTTATACAGGCAGAATGTGGGCACCCGATTGACCTGCGGGGGTCACTGGGGAGTGGTGAGACACGGACAATCCGGCCAACTGAATCCTTCCCTGGGCGATGCTACCTCCGATTATCTGTTGCCCCGCAGGGCTGCTCGCCACGGTCGGCACTGGCCCGGTCTGGATTCGATATCAGACCGTGGGGCTCATCCACGCACTAAAACTGCAGGGTGACGTCTGCATTCTCATTGGTTGTTTATACGGTGGCCCTAACAGATAGATAGCCCCAATCCTCACCATGGCATTCTGATAGCTGCTCAAATCTATTCGCCAACAAAGGTGAGCTGTGCCAAAAAACTCTTAAGGACTGAAATCAATGTTTTTCTTCTTTTTTTTATCTAAAGAAGATTGTTTCAGTGTTTCTCCATCCTCCCTGAGATTAC
This sequence comes from Aldrovandia affinis, assembly GCA_029706075.1. Lineage (NCBI taxonomy): Eukaryota > Metazoa > Chordata > Actinopteri > Notacanthiformes > Halosauridae > Aldrovandia > Aldrovandia affinis. Next base: position 2,351,328 of record JAINUG010000095.1, read on the forward strand.
TGAGGTCATGACAGATCAGAGTGTGAAAAAGTGCCTCTTTGTGTAAGCAGTATTTATTTATTTTTGTTGAATAATTCACGATTAATTGCTTACATACAGCTGCCCCTGGAGAAAATGATATATTCAGTAGATTTGCCACCCACCTCACTCTCATCATAACTAATTTGAATAACCAGAGAGAGAGAGAGAGAGAGAAGGGAGAGATTCTAAGAGACTTGATTCAATCAATCAAACTTTATTTGTACAGCGCATTTTACAAAACATTTGTCACAATATGCTTGAACATGGCCTGAACCCCCACAAAGGCAAGCTTAAGGCAACAGTGGCAGGGAAAAACTCATTAGGTGGAACAAAGAGGAAGAAACCTGAGGAGGAACCGGACCCAAGAGGGGGAGCCCATCCTCCTCTGGCCAGCCCAGGGTCTGAGTTTTCTCTGATTCTGGCTATACAATTCTCATGTATTGTTAGGACAGACAGTGAGAGAGTTTCAAAATGAGTATTCTCTCCAATGAAAGGAAATGATTTATGTTTTTTGGGGGGGAATGAAGCTTTGCATACAAATGCAAATATCGAACGGATTTAAGAAATAGAAAGGGTTTCCGTTCCCGGCAGTGTTTAAAATGGAGATTTGTTACATTTAGTGACAGTGGCGCGGATAGCCTGCCAACCATTAAAGAGCAAAAACTTGCTTGGTAATCATGGGCTCTAATCCGCTTTCACCGACAGCGCCAGGAAAGCAATTCTGTCTGCTATTTTAAGCAGATCAAATATTCATGAAAGAGGTTTTTTTAAATGTTACAGACAGTCCTACTGTTTTGACAACGGCCATCTCATTGTGTTATCTGGATATTCCACGCTCATTAAAAAACAAGGGAAAAGAGAAAAAAGTTTCCATAAAATAAATTCTCCCCAGTTTTACCAAGTCAATGTATTTACTGGCAGACAAATATTTTTGGAGTTCCCAGCTTTGATGTGTCTAGATAGAAGCTGCAACATGATCGAATAAATTTTTTTTTTAAACTGTCTAAGCGTAACAACTTAAAAACCATACGTGAGCCGTACTGCTGGTCTCGGATTACAGCTGATGGTGGGGGTGACCAGGGAAATATCCCCAAATACCCCCCCAAGCCCCCTCCCCATTTGACTGCCGCCCTATCTGCTCCCTGACCGGCCCCACCACTTCAACAGCGTGTCCACTAGCCAACCCCCGGACTCTAATTGGCCCAAATGTATGCTCTTTCCAGCCTGTTAGCCGCCGAGGATATCGGGCGGGCCTATTAGCCGGCGTGGCGCGGAACATTGGTTTTTAGTGGATCAGCGGTAAAGATCACCGTGAGGTCATTACGATCGTTGTTGGAACTATGAAGGGACCAGTGATGCGTGCCTCCCATTAGCCGCCCCTGAAAACCTTCCCCCGTGGGCCCCAAAGTAGAGCTGACGAGCAAAGCGCATACGGACTTCCTGCTGCAGTGTGGCACAATCATCATTGCTACTTCTGCAATTACTGCCGCCAGCAACCAGCGGCCATTACGGCTCCTTCCCCCGCGACTCGTACAGCGCGCACAGACGAGCGGTTCGTGCTGTTCTCAGATGTTCTAGAGATAATACCACTCACAGACACTGTCAAAAAAATCGTCTTCGCTGGGTACAAATACACAGAATATCAGGGAGGCGCAAAAACGTTTAACATCCTGATTAATCCATCAATTTGTGAGGGGAAAATTTCAGGCATGAGTCAGTCGCCCACTACTGATAAAGTCTGCAAGCTTCTTCTGTTCTTAACCTTGGGGATTTTAACGTACGGATACTCTATCCGGCAATTGAAATTCATGCCAGCTTTTTTCTCCCCTATCCCCCCCCCCCAATTTTTTAAATCTTAAATCCTTCTCCAATCCAAGGCATTAAGCCGGTAGAATTTAGTTTGATATTCATCTGTGTATTGACACATTTAATAACTTTATTTATGGATGCAGTCGAGGAGGACTTGAGATTTGTATCTGTGAAGGACTGCTTTAACACACAGAAGCGGTGCGTGTGAGCAGCGTGGTAATTCAGGTGCAGGTGTACACTGTAGGGGCGTAGGGAATCTGGGCAGTCTGCTCATGCGTAATATATACAATTAATGAATTATAGAAAATAATCACTCACATTGCATTAAAGACACAAAAAACACTTGAACAGTTTGTAAGGATTTCTGAGATTTACATACAGTATGCTTGGAAGAAAATAAGCAAAATATCAGATTGGTGTAACTTCTGATAGTGGTTGTTTTAAAAGCACCCTGAACTCCTCATTTATTTAAGTATAGATTAGACTGTAAGAGTGTTTGGATACGTGTTCATTATTTATTCAGAAGTTCAAAGGAATTTCTTATTTTTCAAAAAGCTCAAAGGGATTAAAAATCTTTTATTTATTTTTCATTGTAATTGATCTCATTTGTTGTTCATTTGAAAATGTGAGTGCATTGAAGCACTTGAAGAATTGTTTGTGTTTGTGGGCCCCAAGAAGGCTAGAAAGGGCCTGCTTGACATCACAGTGAATCCTGACCTTGCACTGACGAACACGGCCCTTTTAGTGTGTGGGAAAATCACCAGAAACACTTTGTAGGGCATATATAATTGCAGCTATATTATTTTTCATTGCTATATATTTGAGCTCTTCGCCTGAACCTCTTCAATTGCGTGCGCTGACGTAAACCACTGGTTAAAAGCCGTTACCTAGCAACATAAGAGGGTGAAAATGGTTAGCGTTGCACTCTTAATAGAAAGTCTTCCGGAAGCCTTTGAAGTGTTGGAAACCAATTTGTGGGATTTTACACACCAGAGTTTCACGGCGTTGTGAAACAGTTCTCCCAGTTGACTGAGGAATCTCATTGGGATTCTGAAACACCTATGAACTTCTGCCCTCTCAGAGAAGGATATAAACTTATTAAATTCTTATATGTTTTTTATGTCTGCAACTAATTGTTTTCTTGCTGCCTGTCTTGGCCAGGACACACTTGAAAAATAGATTTTTAATCTCGATGTGGCTTTTCTGGTTAAATAAAGGTTAAATAAAAATAAATAAATAATAAATAAAGATGCTGCACATCCACGGGTGATGAATGTATATATTATTTCCGATCGCATCATTGGACGCTTTTATAATAATATAATATATGCCATTTAGCAGACGCTTTTATCCAAAGCCGCAGTACTGTCAGTACTGAATGCATATATTTTTAGGTATATGTGGCCCCAGTGGGAATCAAACCCACAACATAAGCGTTGTCAGCGCTGTGCTCTACCTACTGAGCCACACAGAACCACTTTGTTAACATGTTAACCAGCATGCAGTTTTATCAACATTGCTCATTGGGTTTCCACTGTTCTTCTCAACACTTCTGTCATGTATAGGCACACAACTCCTGTGCAGGGTTGAAGGGGTGGGGGCGGGGGTGGGGGGGCAATGAACGACGCCCAAGGGAGGAGATTGGGTAATGTGTGTGTTTGATTGGATGGGATTGGCTGATTGGTGTTCCTGCTTGTGTCGACAGATCTGGTACTACACCAATGGGATCCTCCTGGATGCGGGGTTTGCGGCGAGCGTGGTCCCTTATATCACTCTGAGCACAGGAGGGGTGGAGACTCTGGCTGCTATCTGCTCGGTGAGTTACATCTGCAAACAGAACAACTGATTACCTTACATGGTCAACTATTCTTAACATTGAAAGTTCTGTCTCTCTACAACTACAAGACTACAATTTGAGCACGTTATGAATAAAAAATGCAGTGCACCAGTGGCAATGGATGTTCTGTGATTGGGCTTGCCTCTTCATGACTATCCCCATAGCACCAGGAAACTCCTGTTATGAATCAGGAACCTGCTGAACCAACTTCTTCTCTTCATTATTTAACAAGCCCAAATTGTATCGTCTGGCAAAAGTATTGATGAGGTAAATTACATAAAGGAAGGGATGCAGGTCCCTAGTAGTAGCAGAGGTAGAAACACTTGGGTTATTCAAGTCCAGGCTAAGTACTCTTTAGATTTAACACTAGATGGGCTGTGTATATTATGTATTCTTATGTTCTTAGCTAAGTCATCGTAATTCACCTGTGTTACACGTAAGGAAGTAGAGAGGATGGAAGGGAAAACCAGTTACTATAGCGATTCTGTGATTTCTTTGCCTTTTGTCAGTAAACCATTGTGACAATTTTTTTGCAATATAATACAAGATTGCATTCTTTACAACAAACAAAATCAGCAATATAAAATACAAGATTGCATTGTGCTTCACAATTAAGACAAGAAATCAGGAAATGCTTTTGCATAGCTGTATGGATGTAGCACTCCTGGATATATTTTGCTATGTGTTATGCATTTTGACACGGTAAACATATTACATTAAACATATAAAAAATCCTAATAAAATGCATTCAAAATATATTCATATTTTACCATTTACAGACATGTATTTCATACTTTCATCCTGTCACACATGCTATGTAAGCTGCTGTACATAAACGCCCCCTTCCCTGAACGCATACTGAAACGCGCTGTGACAGGGACAGCGTTAAATGAGATGTGTGTAATCCACTGGCGTGCCGAGCCAGAGGCGTGTGGTGACTGCAGCGCGGCTGGTGGGCCGCGGAGAGGAGGGAGCCTGTGGCTGGTGACACGCACGCTCCTGTGTGCCCTCCCGAATTTACGGCTGATGTTGCAGCGACCAGACAAGCCTACAGCTACAGTTGGGCGATGCAAAGTAGGGAATAATTGAAATGCTACATACAGATACCCAAATAAAGAAAACACACAAATAAAGTGTCTTAGTATAGCGTCGGGCACCCACGAGCACCAGGACAGCTTCAATGCACCCTGGCATAGATTCTACGAATGTCTGAAACTCTGCTGGAGGGATGCAAAACCATTCTTCCATGAGAAGTTCTATCATTTGGTGTTTTGTCGATGGTGGTGGAACACGCTGTCTCAGGCATCGTTTCAGAATCTCCCGTAAGTGTTCAGTGTAGTTGAGATCAGGTGACCCATCAAACCATTCAGTGATCACGTGTGCCCTGTGGATGGGGGGCATTGTCATCCTGGACAACTCCCTTCAGGATAGAAATGCTTCACCATGGAACGAAGGTGATTATTCAGAATGGGTTTGTATTTATTGGCTTATAACTTGCCCTCTAAGGGGTTGAGTGGATCTAAATCAGGCCAGGAAAATGCACGCCACACCATAGAACCCTTAATTTACTCAAGTGTTTCCTTTATTTTGGTAGTTACCTGTATGTGCGGGAACGTGCTGCCTGGGTTATCGGCTATAGGTAAGGAGGTAAGGTGAGCTTAGTGGCCATGTGACCCCCTTAGCCAGAGATGTAGGGCGGGGGAAAAAAATAGATATTTTGGCAAGGGAACAGATTTGGGCACAACAAGGCTAATCCCTTTAGATCACTATGTTTGTGCAGTTACACAGTTGAATAAGCAAGACCTCAGTAATGCGTAATTATGTCCACACTGCAGTGCTGCTTTTCGAGAGAAAAAACCCGAAGGGGAAGTGTGCTGCTGCTCACAAACCAGGACAAAGCCGATTTGAAGTCGAGGCTTATCGACGAAACAAATCCCGAGGGGACTAGTCCATTACCAGGCAGTCTGGGAAAGACGGAATGGCAGTGTAGTCACAAACACGGGATTACGTCGTTCATCGGTTACATGTGAGAGGCGCAGACTGGATGTGTCAGCATCGCAAGGGCGAATGCGACAGGCATGTGTAATGAGGTATAACTCCAAACCACCGCGAGGTTGCGTTCACTGCTTTCACAAAGCCGAAGGTTTGGGCGCTGAATGGTGAGCCGTTTGCACAATGCGGGGAACTCATCTCGGAACGGATCCTTTTGGGGGGCGTGGCGCTTGCGGAAGCGGCTGACGGTTTGACGAGTGATATTTAGCTCTCCCGCGGGCTTTTCATCAGGCCCGGCATTGTGCCCGTAACCGCAGCCCACCGCAATCCATTCTTCCCTCCCCTGGGGCGAGCTGGAGCGATGTGAATCTTCCAGAGCCCCTCAGCCAGCCTCCCGGACACAATCGAGGAACGATACATCACCGTGACGATCCTCTCCCCTCTCACACAGCGATGTTCAATAACAAGGGCAGCGCTGCGCGCGTCGGTATCGGAAAAATGAGTTTGGAAACCGTCCAGAAGATTCTTACATTGTGGGCGTGGGTGGGGTGGGGTGGGGTGGGGGAAGGGACGGGGGTTTCAAAAATCTGCAAGAATGCGGCTCTTCTTTCTCATTCTGGATTCTGGGTCGGGCATGCTGTTAAAAAGGAGCGTGATTCATACGGACACACCATAAAGCGGTAGTCCCTCCCTTCCATTCCACGGCTTGCGTGTCCATACATTGTGACAGTAACTAGACTGTAAAGGTTGGATGTGGTAGGTGGAATTTAACCTCGGCCCACCCTGGATGTGTAATTCCCATGAATTACAGCGCCAACATGCATGATAAAATAAAAAAAGGAGGTTTGAAATGCACTCATTTATTTATAGAATTGAATATTTATTCATTTATTTCCACCCAAGGCCCGCACCCACAAGGTCATATCCACTGCATGATATATGATGATGTATACATATTTTTTGTTAAAGCTTAATTAATCTGCCTGGTATATGCATAAGTAGCTGTAGCCTCATTATCCCCAGCATGCAGTATATCACCTTGATTCAGAATATCCCCTGCATGCTAACAACTCCATGCCTCTATCCACATGTAGCACCCTTGAACACTCTAACACTCGTGGAACAACCTGTACACAATTATGAAACTCGTGGCTGTCATTATCTGTGATTATATACATTTGCATTTACATTTTAATCACAAGATGTGGATTAATACATGGTAGGAACAATCAGTTCCCGCAAGAGATCAGTGCAGTAATATAGTTATAGGCATCATTGTAGGCAGCTACATACCTGTAACACTGGGAAGGAAAAGGTTAGTAAAAAATTTTAAAAATTTTTTATTATTATTTTTTTATTTATTAAATGAGTAGGCAGGGATACATATACAAGACGTATTGAGCAAGTAGGCAGTGGTGATGACAATTGGGTAGATTGAGTTGAGTTCAATTCAGTGGTAGTGGAGTCTGAAAAGGTGGGTTTTGAGTCTCTTGCGGAAGATCGCAATATCTTATATCTTATTATTATTATATTACGTGATATGCTATTATTATGCTAGTAATTTATTAGTAATTAATAACATACAGTATAGTATATAGTATATATTATATGTTATACATTCATCAGCTGCTATTGAAATGTATTTCGGCATTGAAGCACAAGAATCAGTATTGTGGTGCCACACACTGCCAGTGGGACCCTGTACTCTGCAGCCGATGGTGTAATACCTGTGTGGAACACTGCTGCTGAACCTTTGGGGAACATACTTTACCTACATACCTGCGTCTCTGTCGCAGGTATGTGGAGCAGATAAGGTAGGGATGACGTCATGGTCACGTTTTGTCGTCTGCAGTTAATTCTCACCGATGACCCAATTGCCAGCCCGTCTGCTCTTCACAGAGTATTGCAGTGTAAAGCTGAGCTTTGAGTTGTGTTATCTTTACGGTGTGGGGTGGGGGGTGCTGACTGCCCTGGGTGGTCATTCTTCAGAGGCACCCTGACACAGAGCTGCCCTAAATCTGCCCCTGTGAGTCAGGGAGGGCTTTGTCAGAGGCCTTAGCTTGTCCCTCCTTACCTGTGCCCCTGTAATGAGCCTGCCCCTTATCTGGGCTTCCCTAATGATCCCGTCTCAGCAGTCCCAAGTCTGACCACAGGAGCAGAGCTGAATGGGGGTTATCACAGCAGCTCATTCCCTGTCAGGCTCATTCTTGTCCCTGTCAATAGAGCTGTGCCCATCAGGCTAATTTCAATAGAGCTGTGCCCATCAGGCTAATCTCAATAAAGCTGTGCCTATCAGGCTAATCTCAATAGAGCTGTGCCCATCAGGCTAATCTCAATAGAGCTGTGCCTATCAGGCTAATCTCAGTAGAGCTGTGCCCATCAGGCTAATCTCAATAAAACAGTGCCTATCAGGACTAATCTCAATACAGCTGTGCCCATCAGGACTACTCTCAATACAGTTGTGCTCATCAGGCTAATCTCAATAAAGCAGTACCTGTCAGTTCTGTGCTCAATAGAGCAGTGCCTGTCAGGCTAATTTCAGTAGAGCAGTGCCTGCCAGGACTACTCTCAATAGAGCTGTGCCCGCCAGGCTACTCACAAAAGAGCCCTCCCTGTCAGGACTGTGCTCAACAGAGCTGTCAGCCAGACTAGCACGCACGTCCTCTGAAGCATGATTTTCCAGCCACTGCTCATTTTCACTCTGTAACCCGCCAGCAGTCGGTTCTGGCACGGACCAGACTCAAATCCGGACAGTGGGGTGCGTCCCTGTAGGACCTAGCTAGGGCTAGCCCACCGCACCATCCCGGAGGCCAGAGAGAGCTTCTCACGCCAATCACTGAAGTGCCTGCTGGTCAGAGCGGCTGTCACGTCTTGCTGATCCTAAAACTGCTGTGGAGGACAGGGGCGCTGGCCAAAAGCTGGAAGGAGAAAAGGGAAAGTGGCCAATGAACGATTGAAGCAGAACACGATAATCGTGTCTTTAAGTTTCACCTTCATTTCTCCCTGAGTGTTTATATTCTAGGCCTCTTTCTAGGAGTCTTGATCAGAGCATTCGTTTTTGGCTCTCCTCGGAAGCCTCCATGCAGAGATTAATCCCCCTCCCCCCCAGGTCACCAGGTCACCAGGTCACCAGGTTTTTCCCCTGCCCCACCTCTGCCACAGACCACACCCCTGCTGCCCCGCTGTGATTGGTGGAGAGTGAGTGAATTAGCCAGGCGGTGGCGCATCGAGCAGGCGAGCTCTCCTCCCCCAGGAGACGGACAGAGACGGGAGCCATCTTGTTTCTCCCTCAGACGTGCCTTCGCCTTCTCATGTTGTCGGGCCGGTTAGGCTCGCTGCGGCTTTGCTGTCTTTGTCAGAAATACCAGCATTCAATTTGTTCTGACATTGAATTCACAAGCCTCTCCTGCTCTAGTGTGATTACCTTTTTTATTTTTTTTTTGATTTTTTTTTGGGGGAGTGGGACAGAAGTTCAGTCAAGGTCGTTTTGCTTTTGCAGCCATTTTTTTTTCTTGTTTTTTGTTTTTTTGGTTTCAGTGAAAAGGAGGCCACTTCATTAAGATTTTTAATTGTTGTGGGATGTTAGCCTGGAGAATTGCAAATGCATGTCAATTCACCCCTCTTTTGGGAAAACGAGACAACAAATTCATATTTTAACTCTGCAAGGGTGGGGAAAGAGAAGAAATTGCATGTGGTTGTGGCGTTAGATCATTGTAAAGGTTCAGGTTGCATTGGCAATGTACAACCTCTTCTAAAATGGCTTCCATGGGGAAGGGGGGGACAGGGCCGGTTTGAGTGTCCTCCTCCCATTGGTTTTGTGTTTTTGGACATTTGTTCTGAATATCTTTCCGTGACGGATGGACAAGATGAAGCGTATGTAGTTGATCGCGTCGCGCGTTCAGCATCAACTACGTTGGTTTTCACTGTGAAATGTGAGATTTTAAGGGGATATGAGCTTCACTTACAGAAGTAAAGTTTAAACAAGCTCGCCCATTTATTTATGGGTCATGATTTTATGTGGTGGTAAATAAAATCTCGACTTTGTCTTTGTGGCCAACGTGTGCAAGATTTTAATTTGTATTCCTTCAACTACTTTGACTCTGCACCTTACGCCAAGATCTTTCTGGAGTGTGTGCGTTTCTTCTCCGACTGACTTGCACTTATGAAAAAGTGAGGAAAGTACTTATACAGGACAGGAACTTACTTACAGGAGATACAGGAAAGTATTTATACACTTCTTTTTATATTCCTTTCCCTCCCTTTTCTCCCAATTTGGAACACCCAATGGTATACTTGAGCCACGCTCGCTGCAACCTCCGCTGTCAATTCGGCAGAGCAGACAAGCACGCGCTCTCCTCCCAAACATGATGTCGGCCATCGCTTCTTTACACACCGAATCACAACCTCGCTTTTTGTGGTTGATTAATGCTGCTTATTTGTGCATATATTGTAGAATATTGTAACGCGACATATGTTGCAAAATATATGTGTATGAGAATATTGACATAGTCAAGAACATGATCCTTTGTATATTGGTGTTATTTGGTATACAATGTACTGTGTAAGTGTACAATATAAGTTTTTAGGAGCAGGAGAAGAAAGAAATAGCCAAGTGCGAGCTGTAAGGGGAGAGGTATAGGATACATTTAGGATGGAGTTTAGCGGGATAAGATATGAAGTATACCAGGCACGAGTGAAAGGTGGTGTGGTGTGTTAGTGCAAGGTATAACATGCTTGAGAAGCATCAGTTTACATTTACATTACATTACAGGCATTTAGCAGACGCTCTTATCCAGAGCGACTTAACACAGTTTACATTTTTCTTACATACAATCCATTTATACAGCTGGATATTAACTGAAGCAATACAGGTTAAGTACCTTGCTCAAGGGTACAATGGCAGTGCCCCACTTGGGAATCGAACCTGCAACCTTTGCGTTGCAAGCCCAGTTCCCTAACCATTATGCTAACACTGCCACCTAGTTTAAGGTATAAGGTGCAGTCTGAGGTTTAAGTAAGAGGTATAGAAGACAGGTAGCAATTTGTCCATCTGTATTCTCTCTCTGTGCTACCATTTGATAAATGTCATTTTCTGGCTTTCTTTAATAATGCCAAAGCAGAGCACAAAAATGCAAAAATGATAATTGTCTGAGGCCAGTGTGGCTTGCAGTGGGTGTACTGTATCAGATAGCAGAATATGCACATGCAGTCCTTATTGAAATGAAAATGAATATTTCAGTGGATATGCTGGGGGGAGAACTCTGCTGCTATAGTGTGGGGTGGGCATCTGCTGAATAATTGATGGGTACCATCGCGATTCTGGGAGGGAGAATATAAAAGTTGTTTGCTCGGCTTCTGTTGCTGTTAATTTGTTTGGGGGAGAGGGCTTGTCCCGGAACAGAGGGAGCGGTGGCTGTCAGGGGCCCGGGAGTCTGGAGCAGCCCCATCTGTCTCTCGCATCAGGGGCCTAATATACAGTTGAGACCAAAAGTTTACATACACCTAGGCTAAAGACATTCAAACAAACATCTCCACACATTTCATGTTACCATACATTTCCTGTGTTAAGTCAATTAGGGCATCTACTTTATTTCCATAAGAGGTCATTTCAAAATAATAGCTGGATATATTTCAGCTTTTATTTACTATATCAGATTTTCAGTGGGTCAAAAGTTTACATACACCAAGTTAACTGTTTCTTTAAACAGTCTGGAAGATTCCAGAAATTGATGTAATGACTTTTTACCTTGATTTTACCTTTTTTTTTAACATACAATATAGCTCATAACCTCTATTGTTTATTTTATACAACCTTTTTTTTGCTCATGTTCATCAAGGGTGCCAACATTTCTGGACCTGAGTGTGTGCGTGTGTGTGTGCGCGTGTGTGTGTGCGCATGTGTGTGTGCGCACGTGTGTGTGTCTATGTGTGTATATATATATATATAATAGATGGATATTATGTAAAAATGTAAGCTGGGTAAGTCAACCTGAATAAGGGTGTCCGTATATATATATACAGTATATAATATAAAGAGATATCTTGGAGGAGAGCTTTACGTTTAGTGAGTGCTTGGGGCGGCCAAACAAACGGGGCTGAGTTCTGTATTCCGTACGCACCGCACTGACGGCTCTCCCAGAGGAAACATGGTGATTTCTGGGTTATTATTATTTTATCATTTATTATTCGCTCAGCGGACACCCTTATGCGGCTGGACTTACCCAGCTTACATTTTTACATAATATCCATCTATTACTGCTGCGGGTACCCTGGTGTAATTGGGGTTAAGTACCTCCTCCCGCTGGTGAAACAGTGCTGACCCAACCCAAAAACAGCACACAATGTTTCACATAGAGGCTCAGATCGTCCAGCATTAATCAGCACTTATAAATAACTTATTTACTACTCCGCCCTGCTGTCTAGTTTTTAGAATTTCAGATTTTTTTAAAAATATGCTGTCCTCCGTCGCTATTGTAGCATGAATATGATGGTTTAAGCATATTTTTTTGCTCACATGAGAATTATTTGAAGTTAAAATTGAACATGAATAAAAGTTTACTGGAACCACTACCAGAATTGAAAAGTTTAAAAAAAAATGGATTGCTGTCCGTCTTCTGTAAAAATTAACTAAACATTAATGTGAAGTGCTTGATCCGTCCGGGACAACCACGCCCATGTGACCCTACTCTACACTCTGATCCGCTGACCTCAAAGTCAAAGTTCAAATCCATATCTCGGCTGGTGTGAAGGATGATGATACATTTACATTTACTTTATAAGCATTTAGCAGACGCTCTTATCCAGAGCGACTTACAAGATGTGCATAAAGACATTGTAGGAACAATCATAGTTCACGCAAGGTGTCTCATCTAGATAAGTTGTGTAGTACATCTAAGGATTTTTCTCATGTGTCTAAATTAGATTTTTGGGTAAAGCTACCCTTTAAGAGCTACCTCAAACTTCAGTATAGTTTTTAGTTAAAATAGTTATTAACTGGACGTGCCACCGCTTTCCTTTGGCCATCCTTAACCTGTGACCTGAAGTCAACTCCGTATGCATGTCTTTCAGCCACCTCACCACCGTCACAACCTGGGCTCTGTATAGGGGTCGCATGCCTGTGATGGACGTCGCATGAGAGAGGGGATTCTGTGGGAGATATGTGTGACAGCTGAACTTGGTCTGCGCATGCAAAGAGAAAGAGGGCAAAATGAGCAACTGTCTTTCATCTGAGGGTGTCAGGGCTGTGCCACGCATTGTAGAGTGGCAACAAGCCCAGTCTAACTCCATGGTTTTAATAAGAATTATTATTATTATTTATTTATTTATTTATTTGTTAGGAAGTCTTTTATTATTTAAAAGGCCAAGAAGATTTTAATTTTTTACATTTATTTATTTATAATTGTCATACTCATTTTTTTGTTGGAGGGGGGGTTACTGTGGGGTACTGCGCAAAATAAATATAATAATCGATTTGTTTAAAGCTGAAACACTGCAAACCCCATCAGGAGTTGTCTGGACTGCACTGCTCTCTAAAGTGCTAATGTTTGTCTCTAAAGGCTACACGCCAGGCACGTGACCGCTATGATGTGCGGGGTCCGATGGCTCCCCGTCCCCTCTGGCAGTGCAGCTCCTAACTGGACGTGCGGGGGGTGTGCGTCTTCCCTTTCTTCAGTCGGCGTGTATTTCTGTCCTGGCACAGAAGCCCTGACAGACAGCTCTCGGTGCTGAAGCCGAGAGGACGAGACCGCAGGCCCCCCACGGGCGTGACGGACGACTCGCCAGCGTGACACAGGGCCAGCGGGCAGCGGCGTGTTCCGGGGAGCACGGCTTCACATCAGTCACTCTCAGGTTCACATTACTCGAGAGGGTGAATTAAAGGGTGGATCGGCTGTCTGGGCTCTACGGGCGCCGGCCACAGCTCGGCTCCAAAGTTCCGCGTGGTCAGAGAAGCGCTAATGCTTATGTTTGTTTCTTTTTTCTTTTTTCTTTGCGAAGGAGATTTATATGACTAGGC
>JAINUG010000095.1:2367500-2462500 GCA_029706075.1 Aldrovandia affinis
GACCTGAGCTGCAGCAGGGCGTATCGGCCGGCTCTGGAGGACCGATCACCCACGCAGGGGGTAATCACAGAGCCTTTTTACATTCCACCTTTTTCCCCCTCACTTTTCAGCATTCGGTCTCTTGTGATGGAGTGAGGTGCAGCTACCAGCAACTTGCCGATTTGAGCCAATCGCTGTGTTATGTTGCGAAGAGCAAAACATTTTGATTGGTTCAAACAAGTCCGTGATTGACAGATAATTGTAGCAGCACCCATTTTTTGTGTCACGATGACTCATTCTCCCATCACTACTGCACAGCCCTGTATTGCTGGGATTCCCTGCCCAGTGGGGCACGGTGAGTCATCGATGAGTCATATTTCTCAAATCATAGATAATCACATCCAGTACACTATCCTAGCTATCCACCAGTACACAGTATATTTAATTACATACAACATTTCAAAGTAAAAGAAATTGACTTTTTAAAAATATATATATATTTCTTGTAAGGTGTTCCAATCTTCTCATACGCGGAATACGAATGTATGGATGCCATACTCCGCAAGATGGCAGATTTCCATAGCAACAAAACAACACAAATGAGGGCAGCCATTACTCCCGAGATGTGAGAGAGAGAGATATGCACGCTTTGCATCATGAACAAACAAACAAGGAAGATATAGAAGGGCAGCTAAACTGATACCTGGTATGAAAGGTAAAAGTTATGATGATAGACTTAAGGCACTCAATCTATTTAAGCTTAGCAAACGGAGACTTAGGGGGGATTTGATTGAGGTTTTTAAATTCCTAAAAGGGATTAACAAAGTGGAATACCAAAGATTTTTAAATAAGTGGGGTCAGCAGAACAAGAGGCCACAGGTGGAAATTAGTTAACAGCAAATTCTGCACATTATTAGGAAGTTTTTCTTTACACAGAGAGTTGTCAATGCCTGGAACAGCTTGCCAGGTTGGGTAGTAGAGGCAGAAACACTTGGGCTATTCAAGTCCTGGCTAGACGTAGTACTTTGATTTATACTCAATACTTTTTGCTATGTATCCCAGCATCCTGTTGGATTTTTTCACTGCTGTAGCACACTGCTTTGATGCAGATAGGCTTTGATCAACTACAATTCCTAAGTCCTTTTCAAATTGAACACCTACTAACTTTTCTCCTCCCATAAAATACTCCTGTCTAATGTTTTTATTTCCCACATGCATAACTTTACATTTAGCAATATTGAATGTCATCTGTATGTGTGTGTGTGTGTGTGTGTGCGTGCGTGTTTTTGCATGTATGCGCATGCGTGCATGTGTGTGTGTGCGTGCATATTTTTACGTGTGTGTGCATGCATGCGCATGTGTGTGTGTGTGTGTGTGTGTGTGTGTTTGTGTGTGTGTTGTGTGCACGTGTTTGGGCCGGCTTGTAAGCTAGAAATGGGGAAAGCAGACATAAATCAAACAATTAATATGATGAATAATCCATTCCAGTCAGTCTACAGATGTGCAGATGTGTATATGTGTAGATGACTGTGCCTGTCTCAGTGCCAGCCGCAGCCAAGCTATGTTGCTGATGTAAAGAGCAGCTCACCTGCGCAGACTCTGCAGGTTAAATGCTCATCAAAATGAACAGTTTTTGACAGTCCTGTTTACTAGCCTTCTTTCATGTGTGACTTGTGCTCAAAGCTGCTCTGATATGCAGTGAAGTGCGTGAAGAGACGTCAATTAGGAGAACAGGATCACCCGCCAATGGGTACGGATTTATACCACCGGATTGTGCGCTTGTTAATCAAGCAATAAAAAAAGGATAACAGGCTGAAAGCAATAATCTGTTCAAAGGTAAGGTTTAAGCCTTCTCCCCTGAGGGACCGTGTGTGTTTTTGTGTGTTTAATGGTGTAATGGGCATCATCATTTACCCACATCTACAGTACCTACTTTGATGATCACACAATGGGAAGTTTTTTGCTTCCGCTTCACATTAAGTGGCACTAATACCTGTGCAAGTGTAACGGAGTTGGTTCTGCCTGCGGTGAGTTTCGAACCGAGGATCTCGACGCGACAAGAGAGACGATTAACCCGCTGAGCTAAAGACTCAAGTCCCTAACCTTGGGAATTAATCATACTCTTATCGACGTCACATTCTGTAGCGGATGCTCACGTGTTAACGCACCGTACCAAAGCTCCACCGATACACAAGTACACTGTAAATACCAACTAGGTACAGTGTAACTAGTATGCATGTTTACACATTGTACTTACAACTGTAAAAACCTCTTTGCAGATGTATTTGAAGTGTTGTTTTATACTGCAGTCAAAATCAAGTCCCCATTTTCACAATTGTAAATGCTAGCTAGTGAATTCATTCTCCATTTCCCCGCAATCATAATATTAATAACAAAACATGCAAAGCTATACGTTCAAATGTTGAAATAGTTTTTACAATTGTAAATACAATGTAACAGTACAGCAGTTACACTGTACCTTCTTCTGTAGTTACACTGTACTTACACAGGTATTCAGGCCACTTCTGTAGTTACACAAGTATTAGAGCCACTAAATGTAAAGTGGGACCCATTCGGTATTCAGTTTATTTAACTATTTATTTTAATTATTTATATAGTACCTTTCCAGCAATACAGCACAAAGTGCTTCACAAAAAAAGTACCAAAAATATAGTTTAGCCACTTAAATGCACTGGAGCACCAACGGCGCAGTTAACGGTTTGTGAAAGAGCGCTGCTCGTGCGTCTGCCGCGATATGACGGGTGCTGTGGGCTGGCGGGAAACTTTCCCGACTCATTTTACGGGCCGGTGAGATGGGACCCAGGAAGATGGCGGTGCCCCAGGAGCTGCGATAGCTTAAAAAGAAACACGTTTACATTTCAGAGCATCAGTCTGCCTTTTTGCGTACGTGCTTTTATCTGCACCAGCAGTTCAGAGCTGTTTAATTAATGATCAGGTTCGTTCGCTGAAAAAATTCATCGTTCAAGCGGGCTGGCGTGTCTCCCTAAAGGAGAGTTTTCCTTTTTCCACCGGTCTTTCTCATCCCTCACTGCAACCCAGAGTAAGACTGCAGCATGCTTTTACACTACATGATTGATACACACATTATTTTGTGCTATAACGATTTGTTTTATTTTGAACTCTACAATATATGACTGATATACTCTCCCGTTTCTGTCTAACTGTAATGATTTTTTACCACGTTTTCATGCTGGGCGATACACAGTGTGGTATCCATCTCTGTCATGGAAGACTGTAACTCCATCAGAGTTTCCATAGGCCTCTTGGTGGCCTCCCTCACAGGTGTCCTTCTCGCACTGATGCTCAGTTTTGGAGGACGGCCTGTTCTAGGCAAATTCACAGTTGTGCCATTTCTTTATTATGGAGTTAATGGTGCTCCAGGGGTTTTTTCAAAGTCTTTGAAATATTCTTATATCCGTCCCCTGATTGGTGCTTTGAAGAACCTTTCCTCAGATTTGCCTGGTTCTTTGGTCTGAAGCTCTTGATTGGAAATTGACTAACCAACAGTGTCCAGTGTCCACAAAGTGATTTGAAACACCTTAATTGTACACGAGTGGACTCCATTCAAATATTGATGTGACCGCTGAATTTGACATTGTAGAGTATTTTTTTTAATTTTTTTATTTTGTTTCTGATTTTATCCCATTTTCTCCCAATTTGGTAGCCAATTAGACCCGCTATTTTATCAATCCCCCTAGTAATGTGAGTTCGCTGCCGTAGTCCTGTGACCAGTAGTGATGAAGGAAGTGACGCCTCTTACGAGACGGCATGCAATCGACCGTACCCGGTACTACAGGGCCACTATACGCAGCGAACGTCACGTCGGCTCCCCTCCCCTCTCCTGGGGCGGACAATCGCCGCCCCCTGGTGGCACTCCCGGCCAGAGCCGACACTTTTGAACCCGGTCTCCGTGGCCAGCGTCGGACGTTGTAACCACTGGACCACGCGGGAGGCCCCCATTGTAGAGTATTTTGATCAGTGGCAAGAAAACTCGATTCCATGAAGTAAGAAAATAAACTGTGAAAAATGCCAAAGTGGGTGAATACTTTGTGTACCCACTGTACATATATGGAATGTTCCATATTATGGGATGTCATTTCAGAACATAATGGAATGTTCTTTTGGAATGGAATTGAATTTCCTCTATAACCATGTATTCCCTCCCCATCCTCCTCTCCCTCGCAGGGTCTGGTCATCGAGCGCGTGGGGAGGAGGCCGCTGCTCATTTTTGGCTTCAGCGCCATGGCCGTCTCGTTCGGGCTGCTCACCATCTTCCTCAACTTTCAGGTACAACTGGCCAATGCCGGCCTTCACAGTGAAACCTTACACCAATGGGGTGTCAGGACCACTTCCTGGGGGCCTGGCCTGCATGCTCTGTGGGGTTTGTTTGTTAATTCATCATTATTATAGTTGGATACTTTTGGGTAATTGTTGATGATCCCTAGTTCTCTGGGCATGGGGAGTTTTGAGATGTTCCCTAGAAGTTCCGGAAAGGTTAGAACAGAGTAGTGCTGCTAGTTTGTACAATGCTTATTCCAGTTTGATTAAATGGACAGAGCTTTTGTTCCTCATTGGTGGGCAATATTACAATGGTGCAATCAGCCCATTAACTGCATGCCTTTGCATTGATGCTTTTCCCGAAAACACACAACTGTAAAATATTGGGGAACAGGGCAAACACAACTTGTGCACTCTGAAATGTATATCTAAAAGGTATCACTGGATCTACAAATGCAAAACAGGGGGTACATGATTTGCCTGCATAATAAACTGGCGTGCGAATATACAGGTGACACCTGAGATGAAACAGAACACACACACCTTTTACCTGAGGGTCGTGAAGGCAAAGCCCTGATGAACGGATCCGTCTGTGGCACAGAGCGACACCCGGGGCTTGTTTCCTCCAGGGGCCCTGGACCCTGATCCAAAAAAGCGTGGAAATGGCAAGGGCCGGGGTTTTCTTTCTGGTTGTTGCTGTTGTTGTTGTTGTTGTTTTTTTTAGGAAAGTTGTACGGGTTGATAATACTGCAAAGTGAAAAAGCAGCAGAGCTTAAGCCCTCCCAGCCACATGAAATATGAAAGCCTCTCAAAGCAGGTGGAACAGCCTGAGCTCGAGTGTCGTTGAGTCATCCATCGAATAATGCATTACAGCGCCGGGGGGGGAGGGGGGGACTTTCTTTAGGGACATTGAGAGGTTTTTTGAGGCTTTTCAACTTTTTTTTTTTAAACAATTTTTTAGCGAAATTCATAAAGCCTGAGCACTCAAAGTATCATTTGAAAGGCCTGACCTTTTTGTCCTTAATTTTCCTCGGTGGCAGCTTTTCAGACCCGATTGTGTGTTTTTGTGTGTTTTTTACCCCCTTTCCAAAATAGCACATTTCCATAGCCTTTTGAAAAGGCATCTTTTCTGTAATGAGTTGTTTTTGCGGGAGTGCCAAATGCCAGCCTTTTTCTTTTTCTTTTTTTTCATTTAACCTTTATTTTAACCAGGGGAGTCTCGCTGAGATTAAAAATATATTCATCAGGAGAGACCTGCCTGGCAAGAAAGTAGCCGTGCAGGCAAATTGAATTATGAAAAGGGTTCATATGTCACGATGAGCAGAGAGAGACACACGATTACACAGGGTGTGCGTAATCGCATAATGAAGACAACAGGACGCCGTCGCCATGGATCACCTCCAATAGACCCAGTGTTGTTTTTCTCTGTTCTATGTTGTTATTTAACACCCTACGTATATATATATCACCATTAAGCCCTATGTTATGGTTCTCTGTGGTCTATGTAATAGGCCCTATGCTATGGTTCTCCATGGTCTATGTAACACGTAACACTCAAAGAGCCATTTGGACCCGGTTTCTCGGAAAAGAAAACACTGGGTCTATGTTCAGACCGACGGGGGGTGTTAGGTGCGACCAGTTCATTTATTTGAGGTCTATGTAACGCGAAAATAATTATTGCGCCCAATTTTGCGCCCGATTCTGTGGATACTTTTTATTTATTTTCCCAAACCCAACATAAGGCTGAAACACCTGCGTCTCCTCCCAGGTTTGTCCCTCCCCAGGCTATCTGTCATTTGTAACCCTGGTTATGGTTCTCTGTGGTCTATGTAACCCCATCACACCTGCGTCTCTCCCCCTTTGTCCCTCCACAGGACCGGTTTGTCTGGATGCTGTATCTCAGCTTCTTCTGCATTCTGGCAGTCATTGCCTCCTTCTGCTCCGGCCCAGGTAGGCAGAGAGCGCTCAAAGGCTGACATTCCCAGCAGCCACAGAGAGTAACCGATCTCTCCATCCCTGCCTTTCCACAGTAACGGCTGCCTGTCTTCTCAGGTTTTTGGTTCGGTGCATCTGACCACTTGTGACCTTATCACGCTAAGAGTAATAATGGCCGCCTGATAAGCCATCGACATAAGCAATCTGTTACTAGCTATCAGTCACACCAGCAACGTTTTAAATACAGTCAATATACAGTCAATTATTTTGCGGTGGTCTCTCTCTGTCACAACCTCTGTCATAAATTATTCATGGGTGGGAGGTGCATCACGGTCATTGAGATGTGTGGTGCGGTTCAGCACCGTGTGCCAGAGAGGACTCTTGAGTTCTCATCGAGGACATGTCTGAGGTAAGGGTGTGGGTAAACTCATACATTTGCATATATTTGAATCCCAATGTATGCTAGGATCTGATATCTGAGCATCTCCTCTCCCATGTACGGTGACATTCAGGCAGCCGTGGGGCAAGGTGTTGTTCAGGGCTCAGCGGTGATTTATTTCCCTATTATATCTACTACGCAGCATAATTACAAATGAAATGCATAAGGTGCAAAGGCTCCTGGGAATCGTAGTCTCGCAGGGAGTCCTGAGCTGTAATGCATATACAGAGCAAAGCTGGTCCTCATCCAGTCACTTAACCATGGAAACAAACAGTGTTGTAAAGGTCAGGCGTAATAAAACCAAACAAATTAATGTGTACTCCTTGGCCATTGTCTGAGCGTGGGCACAGGAGCTGTTTAATCTTGCTGTGCTATGGCAGGTTTCTGAGGCAGTGTACTGTATATGAAATCCATAAGGTGCGCTGCTTGCTCAAAGTTAAATGCCATTGATCTGTTTCCAAGGGATAGCATATGTGGTGAAGCTGATTAATTATGTAATTTAGAAATTAATTAATGACGGAGGTGCTGCCAGGTTGATTGGCCTTTCGGGCACCAGATGCTAAAATGTACGCCACTGTCCTAGTGTGTGGATGAGCCCCACGGTCTGCATCCTGTTAAGGCACTGTTCTAGTGTGTGGATGAGCCCCACGGTCTGCATCCTGTTAAGACACTGTTCTAGTGTGTGGATGAGCCCCACGGTCTGCATCCTGTTAAGACACTGTTCTAGTGTGTGGATGAGCCCCACGGTCTGCATCCTGTTAAGACACTGTTCTAGTGTGTGGATGAGCCCCACGGTCTGCATGCTGTTAAGGCACTGTTCTAGTGTGTGGATGAGCCCCACAGTCTGCATCCTGTTAAGACACTGTTCTAGTGTGTGGATGAGCCCCACGGTCTGCATCCTGTTAAGACACTGTTCTAGTGTGTGGATGAGCCTCACGGTCTGCATCCTGCTAAGGCACTGTTCTAGTGTGTGGATGAGCCCCACGGCCTGCATCCTGTTAAAGCAGTGGTCCCCAACCTTTTTTGCACCACGGACCGGTTTCATGCAAGACCATTTTTCCACTGACGGGGGGGGGGGGGTACATGGAAAAAAAAACTGAGACAAGTGCGGAAAAGAGGCACAGACGGAAGTGATAATTTTTCAAAATAAAACACCCTGCAGACTGTTTAATTAAAATTAAAACGTTTTTATTATTTCTGTGCGTCCCGGGACCAAATGCCTCATTTGGCATGTGGTTGGGGACCGCTGTGTTAAAGCACTGTTCTAGTGTGTGGATGAGCCCCACGGTCTGCATCCTGTTAAAGCACTGTTCTAGTGTGTGGGTGAGGCCAATGGTTTGGTATCACATCCAGACCGTGCCAGTACCAACTGTGGCCAGCAGCCCTGCGGGGCGACGCATAATTGGCAGTCGTGTCCATCCTCTTCTGTCTTCCTCTGACTCGTGTCTGTGCGAGCTTCACTGGTAAACTGCATTGTGAAAAGGAGTGGCGGCTGACACCAGCTGTTTCAGGGGAGAGCGCGCACTTGTCTACGCTCTTCCGAATGAACAGCGGGGGCTGCAGCGAACACGGCTTAGAACATGAATACCAAATTGTGAGAATAAAGGGGAAAAGCATTAAAAAAGCAGGTGCCTGTCTGGCTGGCTATAGCATCCCAGGGCCACATTAAAGCTAATTCATTTATGATTCATTTTATGATTCATATTGGCAGATCATATTCCCTTTTCACCCAGCTGTCAGGGTGTTAACCGAACAGGCTCAACAGCTTCGTGTTCAACAGTAGACTCATTGCAGGTGAAACTCGATCAGGTTAAAAAGAAAAAAAACTATCGATCAATTTTGGTCAGTTTCAATCAGGTGAGAGCGACTGAAGACACAGAATGCGTCGGCTTGAATCCTGAATCTCTTGAATCGTGAAACGCTTGAATCGGGAATCACTTGAATCATGAATTGCCTGAATCATGAATCGCTTGAGGCAGTGAGCATTGAGTGGGGCCTGGTTCGGCTATCAAATCACTTGAATCCGAGTCTGAATTGCGCAGGAGCCTGTTAATCAGGACATTGCCCGGGACGCACTGTGTGTCAGGGGTGACGCTGCTGGAGGCCACGGGAATTCATGCTGTAATTATAAAGAGACGATTGGCACCCGTCTGGTCGGAGAGAGAGGTGACCGCAAAGGAAGGAATGAATCTCCCCCACTGTCCTGTCTCTGCTTCAGTCTGTATCTCTGTATCTGTCTGTCTGTCTTTCCCCTGACCACCCCCACCCCCCCCCCCACCTGTTATTCTGTATGTCTGTCTTCCTGCCTGTCTGTCTGTTGATCTTATCCCTGGCACCTCCACCCTGCCTGTTAGTCTGTCTGTCTGTCTCTCCCCTGTTTGTTATTCTGTCTGTCTGTCTGTCAGTCATTCCCCCACCTGTTTGTCTGTATGTCTGTATGCCTGTCAATCTGCCTGCTGCCTCTGCCTCACTGTCTACCTCCATGCCAGACTGTGCTGGCAGCCAAAAGTGAGTATCTTAGTAACAAAGCACTGCCTTGCATGTGACCGTGGCCCTGTGTTAGACACAAAAAAATAACGTTTCCATTTGTTTTCTGAAAGTGAAGGACATAGTGCATAGCAGGTAGACTGAAGAAAGAGCGGAGTCTGTCTCGATGGAGTGTGTGGAGTCGGGGTTTTGGGGGTGGGGGGATGTCCCTGTGGTGTTTTATGACCTTCACTTATTCTACTTTAACAAAAGTGTCTCTCTTGCTCACTCCCACGGGAGTTAGAGCCAGCGAACCACCCATATAAATCTTCCGTCTCGTCCTCCCCTCACCACAACTCTGTTCGGCGAGGAAGTAGGGATTTAAATTGAAAGCAGACTTTCCCATTCCCGGAAGAGTAAACTTTGTCTCAGCAAAAAAAAAGAGGAAAAAAGTCAATCTGCCCATCTCCTCTCGTGGGGGTGGCTGTAATAGCTTCAGTAGCTAAATTAACAAAATGACCTGCCATGAACTTTTACCAAATTCAGTTGCCGTCTTCTAAATAAAAGCTTCTTTCCAGGCAGACTAATTGAATTGTCCTTAAGTAATACAGGCTTGTGTCACTATCTGTGGCTGGCTGGCACCATATTGTTAGCAGAAACATAGAACCGTATCCACAGTCTCACAGCATTTATCTCAGGCTTTCATGGCCTCTGGTGAGACACATTGCGTGTCTTCAGATTTCTTTCCACAATGGAGATGCTGTCTTTCAGCACAGCTCTTTGTGAAGCGTGACCAACAAAGCTTTGTGGACATCCATGTTTCCCAGGTGGAGCACTGCTGTCGAATCCTTGAGCAAGTTACCTAACTTGAATCATCTCAGTAAATGTCGAAGGAAATACCAGCTGCATAAAATAGACATTTGGAGGGACCCTGGGTGAGGGAATGTACTAGACTGCAAAAATAATCAGTTGTTTGGAAAGAACTGAACTGGGACAGGATAGGATGGGTGACAGGTTTTTGCCATCACACATAGTTGCAGTGCAGTGATTGTAGAATGGGGTATCATCACACTAAAAATGGGTAAACTTGCAATAAGGAGCTACAATAAGCTGCTGACGACTGACTTGTCTGTATTCCGAGGCAAACCTGCTCTGACCAACATGTCTTCCAGATTGCAGTCTCTTAAAAACCAATCTTGGGGAATGTTTTAAAAATTCCCTTGAGGCGTGGATCCATTTCTGTGAATTATCTTTTGTGAACTAATGATCGATAGCTGGTAATGCAAGAAACCGGTTGTGTGGGAGATATACTAGTAGAAGTTACCTTGCCTGGGCTAATTGTGCTCTCTGCACTCGGCCTAGCTTAGATTAACCTCTGTTGTAAAATGTTGACTTGCTGCTTATGTCTTTTGTCAGCTTTGCAAATCCTGTGGATCCTATGAAACTGACTGACCAGTAGACACTTCTTCAGGGGAGTAGGGTGGAAAATGTCAGCTATAAGTAATGAATATCTGTCAGTGGGTTTCCAGGTTTGTAATCAGTTTTCCATTATCTTTAATGATTAAAATATCCCATCAAAAATGTATTCGGTTGCAGTTGTATTCCAATTCCAATTTTAAATGACTTTTGAGATATTGAGATAACCTTGAAAATCTAAAGGCTGTTTTGCACTACCTGTCCATTGTCACAAAGTCACTTTACAGGGTATGTAGCCATAAACGCTCTGAATGTTGTCTAGGGCAACAGTGGCAAGAAAAAAAACTCCCTGAAAGGCACAGGAAGGAAGAGACCTTGAGAGGAACCAATCCTCTTCCTGCTGACACCAAAAAGATTAAGGGAAGGGGAAATAGTCAATATACAGTGGGGGGGTGGAGGCAAGAGTACATAAAAGGCAGTGGGGGGGGCGGCAGCATCAGCAGGGTAGCAGTGAATGATCCGGTTGTAGGTTGTGGTCGAAGGATCTTCTGGTCGCAAAGGTTGTCATGCCCATGGGAGCGAGATGGAGCTGGGTGCTAGTCCGGACGATATATCTCGGATGTGCCGACACCGGACACACTGGAACGGAAACAGATCCATTCCACTTTCTCCATGATGTCCGAGGATGTTAACCCCAGCCCATCCATAGCCATCACTGTTGATGAGGTTTGCACCCAGTTAAAGGGTTGCCTAGAGACAAACAAAGCAGCCCCTTCAAGATGGAGTCAAGCAACAGACCCTTAAGGTCTGCATTGATTAACTCTGTCGGATACTGCACTACATTTTTATTTTCACATTTTAAAGCCCTTACTCATACGGGTTGGATGGTCTGCCCTGTCCACCCAATACCACTGGCATATCCTTATTTATAAAGCTATCCTTGGACTACTGCCAACTTACCTACGGATGTACATCTGCCAAAAAAGTATGGGATGGAAAACATCACATCTTTTAAGTGATATGGAATGCCTATATTGCCTGTTCCCAATCCCAGGACTTATTCATACTAAGCTAAATGAACCTGCAGGAGCTGGACTGGTTGCTTTTAAAACACTTTTAAGTGATATGGAATCCAACAGCAGATGTTTTGAATGATTATGAATGGTACTGTGATTTGCCCTTGTTTTTTGTTTTAATTGTCATGTTTGTTTTAATTTACTTTTGTCTGTAAACTTGTACTTGTAATTTAATTGTGCTGCTGCCTATCTTGGCCAGGACGCTCTTGTAAAATAGATTTTTAATCTCAATGAGACTATTTCTGTTAAATAAAGTTAAATAAAATTAAAATATGTTTTGCCCATAGCTTTAACTTCACAGATCATGAAGTGTTTTGAGATAGCGGTTCTTCGCCCACCAGAAGAGGATAGGTGTTGACGATAGCTCGTAAATGTTAAATAGTATTTTTGAAACTGCAAACAATCATATTCTTCGATTTTTCTTAGAAGTGCTTTTATTTTATAACACAATCCAGCCGCATCTTTTTAGCTAAGATAATGGATTTTAATCTACACAGCTCTGCCATTGTCTGGATCATGGGCTATCTTACCTACAGACCTCAGTATGTAAGAGTCAGCAATGATGTTTCTAAAACTATTGTAACCAAAACTGGTGCGCCCA
The DNA here is from genome assembly GCA_029706075.1 of Aldrovandia affinis. Taxonomy (NCBI): domain Eukaryota; kingdom Metazoa; phylum Chordata; class Actinopteri; order Notacanthiformes; family Halosauridae; genus Aldrovandia; species Aldrovandia affinis. The sequence goes on from JAINUG010000095.1 coordinate 2,379,712, forward strand.
GTTTTTATATATACACAGCCGACTGCAGGCACAATCAGGCATCTTATCACCTGCAGAGGTTGTCTGATGATTCTGCTATCGTTCGTTGTGTTACTTAGGGAAGTGACACAGCCTACAGGCAGGAGGCAGAGAGCTTTGCTAATTGGTGTGATGGAAACGTCCTTGACTTGGAAAGTCAGTAAAACACGGGAAATTATAATTGATTTTATAAAGAAATCTTTTCAAAAGGGCAGCATGTATAGTCAGTGATCTCAATACAACAAATATCTGGGTGTACGTATTCACAACAAATCAATATTGCTCTTCTTCAGAAAACTCGGGCCCCTTGATGTAAGCTGGAAACTACTACATGTCTACTGTCAGAGTATTTTAGCCAGTGTTTTACTTGATGCTGTTGTCTGTTGGTCCACCGACAGCATTTCAGTAGAGGATTGCAGCAGGTTCAACAGTTTGATGAAGAAGGCAGGCTCTGTTATTAGCCTGACCCTTGAGTCTTTAGAGGTCATCGCTGAGCGGACAACAGAGAACGAGACAGAAACAACACTGCGATATGAAGGCGATCCTCTGTGCGGCACCTTACGTGACCTCACGCGTGTGTTCAGCAGTCAACGTGCCAAAGTGTTCAACAGAGAGATTGAGGAGGTCTTTGGGCCAAACGCTGTAAGGTTTTTTTAATGACTCCGACACTTGATGCACTTTTCTGGGATGCACTGTAGGACCTGATACGAGTTTTGGTCTGCCATAGTGTAGTGATGTACTGTCTTCAGGTCTGCTATAGTAAAGTGATGGATTGATGTATTCTCCTTAGTTCTACTATAGTGTAGCAATGTATTGTGATAAGTGTATAGCATGTGATCACATGTTTTGACATTTACTTCAGAGGTATTGACATGCATGTGATCACATTTATGTACATGTGGTTTCTGGACATTTCACATGTACCTGAGTGGCTTCGGGGCGGGGCCAGCTGTATGAATGGATAATACGGCCAGAAAAAAAGAAAACTGAAGTCCCTTACAGGCAAGGGCATCCGATTGAGCAGATAGATTTCGCAAAGCAAAAATGAAAACTCCAGACACGTGATGCATCTCGTTTGAGAGGTTCTACCTCTGTGCTTCAGCTACTGTGTTGCATTTTCCCCTCTGGGGTTGGGGGCTGCCACTATTGTAACCCCGCAACAAGGTAATTAACCTGATATTCAATTAATCTACTGAGTTAAAATTACAGCATTCAGGGCTGGACTGGGAAAAAATAGGCCCTGCCATTTGGCTCAGACCGGCCCATAATCGGGTCGGACACTGCCCATCACTACGACATCCTTGCAGTCTGTCCATTTTGGGGCGGCCGTTCGATGGCAAAAAAGCGATTGGGCGGCCCAGTGTCAGTATAGAAAATGAACCAATGGGCCGCTGTCCATTTTGTTGGCCGTTAGATGACAAAAAAATATATATATTTATATTTTTTTAATTAAAAATAATAATTATACCGGCCCTTCGAATAGACTTTAGCCACCAGCCCTGGGTGCATTCCACAAAGGAATGCACAGTTGTATCGTATCATGTGTTGGGAGCTCGTCCTAGTGTTGTTCACATGACACCTCACCTCATTTGCTGTTTATTTGCCTTCCCTACACTCTGTTCCCGTTCTGTCTATTGTGTTCCGCTGCTGTTTTTCCCCTGGTACAATCTCCAACAACAAAAAATAATAATAATTTAAAAAAGCAATTTTCAAAAGAAGGCAAAACTAATGGGACTGCAGAGGGATGAGATTGGTTCAGCAGCATACTGCAGATGCCTACAAAGGGAATGTCACCAGGTGGCCATCGAAACGCTCCCCCCCTCACAGAATCCTTATAGCGTCATTACTCTTCTGCACACGCGCGCACTGTTACATGCGAAAACTGAGTCGGGAAGACAGTGTAATTTAAGGAGCTGACATCACGTGTCAGCACAACAAATTCCTTTACTTGTGCTTTCCCGAATCAGCTGCGTCGTGGATTCCGCTGTGTCGTTTTCCGTGCCTCGACAGATTGAGGATTGACCGGGGCGACGCTGTGTGACAGAAGCAGATGAGATGCGCGTGGCGTTCCCCCGATCCTTACGAGAAACGCAGTGAGAGAAAACGGCGAGACTTGTTTGCTCCACCGAGACAATTACGAATCAACGGGGCCGCGAGCACTGGTGAACCCTACTGCGGATGCCTCGCGCATAGCATAGGCCCGTCGCTCAGATACGCCTCTGTCCCGTTTGATGGGGAAATAAATATTCCGCTGGCGCTTTTCCTTTGAGTCTCAGCAGCGCTGCTGTGGAGGGTGCGTTTGATGATAGGGGGTAGAAGGTAATGGTGCTGAGTTAAGTGGAGAGTCGTGCGATTCAGGATCTCATAATCCCTTCAGATTCCCTCTTGTCTTCCGCATCAATATTTTAACCCCGAAATTCAGAAGTAAATTAATCATGTCGGATGAATTATGGAGCGACATTTGAAAAGCTAAAGTTAACCGTCACGTGTTTAATTAACCGGGTTCCATAGACTCAGAGAAGATTAATACAGAATATTTAAATCATCTGGTATTGCAGGAGTGTACTTTTTAAAGCGTTCCTTTATCGTGGGGCTGCGGGTCATGCCACGTTACTGTGGAACAGACCATTGGAGTTCCTGTGGCTTTTGTTATATATTTTAGAATATGGTCTGTTAGTGACCATGACTTGGTTATCTGCATCATTTTCATTTTAGCCATCAGTTCATAAGTTAAAAGGTAGCTTTTGAGTTAAAAAATATGGAATTTGGAATAAGACTAGATGTACTACAAGTCATGGCCAGTCACTGCAATCACTACAGTCACTGCCGCCATGTAAAATAAATCATAATAAGAGTTATTCATAATAATGATATTAATAATTAATAATGGATTGCACTTATATAATGTTTCCATCTTATGTTCTCAAAGATAACTTCCTTTAAGATCTTTTTAAAATGCTTCCCATATTAAGACTCTTGAAAGTACAGACAAAGTTAAAAGACTGTAAAATACATTTTAGTAAAAGTGTGTTTTTAGAAGGGGTTTTAAAAGAGGACAATTGTCCACAAACAGAGAAAATGGTTGTTTGGCCTCACCAGACAGACATCGAGGGTCAATAAACACCTTAAACACAGTGCATAAAAAGCCATTGTGCAATATATAAAGTGTGCGTTAACATAGTTTATATGAATAACAGAATGAGAACAAATTCAGTATGGTAATAGAATGGTCCAGTATAATAGTGCCAAAGTTAGTGCAAGAGGATAGATGTAAATAATTTATTGTAAAATGTAAGATTTATTTACAATTGATTTACGTAAATAATGAAATCATTGATTTCATGATTTATTCCTGATTTAAGATTCTGTGATGAATTCTCTGTTGTGTGCGTGAGCTCTAGAATCAGAGGCGCCAAGAGGAAGACAGGGCTGTGTTGAGCCTGCTGCATATTTTATATTATGTTTCGGAAGTGCAAAGTAATTTCGGTCCTCGTTAACGGACCGAAGTAAATATGGGATTATGCGTGTTTTGTTTATTTAGTTTTCATTTTATTTATATCTTGCAACGATAATGATAATAATTATGGGGGCCCTCCACAGAAACCTCCTTAGATTTGGTTTCTAATTAAAAATTGTACACTGTCAGGTGACATCTCCGTGCACAGCTTCTTAATGCGGCTTGTTGTTGATTCCTTTGAATTTGATTGGTGCCGTACTCCCTCCGCACCTCCCACCCCCACCCACCCACCCCTACCCAAATACATGCAGATGTAGAATTGTTATTCAGACAGCTGGATGTGATTGCATTCCTCACTTCCTCTAATCATGTTTCGTCGAGTGGAATTCACAAATGGTGCATATGCAGACTGGCACATACGTCATTTACGTATATGTTTTTACAGCCTAGCCTATAGCAACTTTGTGAAATTGCATGTATTTGTAACTTGTACGTCCAAACTAACCGGTGGATGATTTCAAACGTCTAGACTGAGGAAGTTGAGGTAGCACCCCCTAGCTCTACAATGAACATCATGGGATCTTAATGACCGCAAAGTGCCAGGATGTTGGTTTAATGTTTAATTCAAATGATGTCACCTCCTGCTGCACAGTGTCCCCAACGCTGCAATGAGCTGTCAGTTTTTCATTTGATCCAGAGGGAAGACTGCCCCCTACTGGCCAGCATCACTTCCAGCAGCTACCTTGTTTTCCCAGAAGGTGTCATGCCCAGTCACCACAGCAGCTCCAACAGCAGGTGGATGCTCCCATTTGGCAGCTTGCATGGTACCATCCATTTTAGCTTATTCCTGGTGGATGCTCCCAGCAGTAGTACCCTGGACAGCAATCCATGCATGTGCAATTTAGACTCTCCAATAGCCTTATGTCTTTGGACTTAAACCGGACGGAGGAAACCCACGCGGACACGGGGAGAACATGCAAACTCCGCACAGAAAAGGCCCCGGCCTGGATTCGAACCCGAGACCTTCTTGCTTACAGTGCTATCCACTGCACCACCGTGCCGCCGTTTGCATGTGTACATTTATATTAAACACATATTATATTTACACAACCTGGAAGATATATGTAAAATTGGAAAGGTACAAATATTTCAGCAAATCACTATATAAGTTTAAGATAATGATATGACTGTTGTAATTGTAGGTAACTAATACATTATCAGTGTACAGTAGAATGACAGCGGGTGGGTATATTAAGCTAAATTTGTGATATGCCAGCTTTGGATAAGCAGTCATAATGGCTCATTTTGGAAGAATATGGTTCAACATTTATATTTCCTTGTAATGCTCTGTTAACAGTCAATTTATTGTTACTTTTATTGTCACCACTCAAACTGTTCATTGATACAGTGCGGCTTTGTCTGGCATCTCGCATAGAAAAAGGTTTGAGACAAATGTGCAGGTTTGAAAAAAAATAAATGCAATGAATGCTTAACAATACCGCTTAGACAATGGTTTGTGGAATTAGCATAATTTTGTCGGCGGTTTTTAATCAGCAGAATTGACTAAGCAGTCCCATTGTGCCATTGTCAGCGGGCAGCTGGTCCCCTTTGATGTAATAAACTGTTTGTGAGAGACGTTTAATCTCTTTTAAAGTGAATGGAACTGCCTTTGTGTGGAAAGCGCGTCCCGCCCGTATCTAGATTGAAAATCTGAGATTGGTTCACAGTGGAATGCATTGATCTGAATGGGCTCCTGTGGTTTTTGGGGAAGAAAACCTGTCACGCTCTAATGACCCCTGGACTGTCCCGGGCTGATGAGGTCCGTATCGGTGGAGATTGCAGGGGAAATTAAGTCAGCTTAGTTTGAAAGGTGTTTTTATTTTATTTTTATGACTGAAGTACTTTTGTTCGCCAAGCTTTCATGTCCCTGCACTGCAGGGTTTTATCAGAAAGGACTCGTTGATGGGGTTCGGCACTGTCATTGTCACCTTGAACAAGGCTCTTCAGCATGATCTCAATCAACATAATAATCATAGTTGTCATAATAATCATGATAATCATAATAATAATTGTCATTTTTTTTATGAATGACGTTTTTTCAATGGCCGCTGTGATCAAAGGGCTTTACACACTCTTAATAACAGGACAGAGGGTGTGAATCGGATGGGAGATGTATTGCTTTTTTTCTTTGGGGGTGTCGTTTAATATTTTATCTTGACTTTAATGCAGAGCTTTGCTAAATTAGAAGCGAATGTGCTGCATGCTCACGACTGTTTCCTGTTGAGTGAGAAGAATGGCTTAGACAGGCCTGTGGCTGAATCTTACCATATCGTCTTGTGTGAGAAAATTGTTTTTGTTTTTTGTTTTCTTGTAAGAACCGGAATGACAGCAAAGCTTGGGGTGACTTCAGAGTGGGAGGGAGGAAGGGAGAGAGAGAGAGAAAGCAAAGGGAAGAGAGCAGGAAAGGGAGAGAGAAAGATTAAGTGAGAGGAAGAGAGAGGGAGAGAGAGGGAGGGAAATATAGAGAGGGAGTATGAGGGAAAAGAAAGAGAGAGAGGGAGGGAGAGCAAGAAACAGAGAGAGAGAGAGAGAGAGAGAGAGAGAGAGAGAGAGAGAGAGAGAGAGAGAGGGAGGGAGAGAGAAACAGAGAGCAAGAGGGAGGGAGAGCAAGAGAGAGAGGGGGAGAGAGAAACAGAGAGAGCGAGAGGGAGGGGGAGAAACAGAGAGAGAGAGAGAGGGGGAGAGAGAGAAACAGAGAGAGACAGAGAGAGAGAGAGAGGGAGAGAACAGAGAGAGAGAAAGCGCATCCCACGGAGAGTGTCTGCTCGGAGCGATAAGACACGCTCACCCACTGGGACCGCCGTGGCTGGTTTTCAGTTCTCATTAAGGACAGGAGACGTCTCCGCTGTTCCCACACAGTTCACCCGACTCCCACTCCGTCCCACATGCGAACCGTTCCGCAGCCAGCTGTCAGCGAGCGCGTGAGCGGCCGGGCGAGGCGAGGCGAGGCGAGGCCAGCCTGTGCCTCTGGAGGCCTGGTTATTCTGGTCCCTGTGTGGAGCCCTGCTCCTACCCGGTATTAACTCAAAGGGGGGTGAATACTTATGGAATCAATTATTGTCTGTTTGTTCTGTTTGTCTGTTATTGTCCTTTTTTTATTATTATTATTATTATTTGACATTATGGAGTATTTTGTGTTGATCAGTGGTAAGGAATTTAATCAATTTGAATCCAATTAAATCCATTTTGATTCCATGAAGTAAGAAAATGACGAAGTAAGAAAATAGCAGTTGGCGTTGAATCCATCAAGTAAACGCAACTGAGCAGCTAAAACCGAGGCTTTGCTCTCTCTCTATGTGTCATATGAAGTGGAACACGTACGATGTTGAAGTCCCGTCGCAGCCGCAAATCAACGTAGGACTCAGAGGAAGCATGGGATCACAAAAACCGGGAGAAAATAAAATGATGAACTACAAAGAGCGATTTAAAAAGAAATGTGAACGAAAATTGAGGAAATTGAAGATGAATCGCTCTTCAGTGTTCTGAACATTTCCATGCAAATGTGAGGCTCACGCTTAAACTTGGCTTCAATGACTTCAACAGAGTACATGATTGAAATGTGCAGCCTCACCAGTGTTCGCACTTTCATCCCATTTATACATATGCATAAGGAGGATTGCATTATGTATGAAGGGCAAAAGCGCATAGGGGTGTAACCCCCCACGAAAGTGTCCTTAATTGTCAATGTCTCCCAGTAAAGCAGTTTTTTCAATAAAACCCTCTTTGGGGGTTTTTTGTGGGCCTTAAATAAAAGCCCACTTAGGGTTCTTTGGTTTTTGTGGGCCTTAAATAAAAACCCACTTAGTGTTTTTTGTTTTTTGTGGGCCTTAAATAATAACCCACTTTTTTTCCTGGCCATTTACTGCCTGCATAGTACATGCAGTCCTTGAGCAAATGAGTGCTTGTCACTTGAATGAATTCTGACTCCAGGCTTGCCTTTTATATTATCATCATGAGGGCTGAGATTCTGGGTCTGGGCCTCTTGACATGCAGGCCCATGCTCTGTCTGGGTCATGTTCACTGTCAGAGGGCACAGCACCTCCCCCGAAATGTCCACACCTCTGAGCTCTGACCAGAAGATGAGGTGACAGAGGAGAAGGGCAGTGAGAGAGATGTCACAGTGGGTTAGAGACAGAGAGAGAGAGGGTAGAAGGAGAGAGAGGGAGAGAGAGAGCTACTTCCTGCTATTGCTGCTGGGATCCTGAGGAGAAAGGTAGCATTTAGCATAGAGTTTACCCTGGAGGAGATAAGAGATTGACAGTATGAAATTGATGGAGTGAGCTGAGGAAGATGGAGAGAACTCAACTCCAGGTCACAGGGAAAGAGGTAGAGAGATAATAGAATATAATTCTGCACCCAATAGGAAAAAACAAACAATATAATTCTGATCCAGCCTCACCCACACTCCAGCCACTGAAGACCAGCCAACTGTGCCCACAGAAAGATCGGCTGGGATAACTGGTCATGAACAAAACAGAAAATGCGTCAACAACAGTATTCATCATAAACAAATGACCTGGTAAAAAAAAATCATACTTTGATCATCAACTTACATTTATATTTTAAATTTTAGGCATTTAGCAGACGCTTTTATCCAGAGCGACTTACACAGTTGATATTTCTTTACATACAATCAATTTATACAGCTGGATATTTTTACTGAAGCAATTCAGGTTAAGTACCTTGCTTAAGGGTACAACGGTAGTGCCCCCACCTGGGAATCGAACCCGGCAACCTCTGAGTTACAAGCCCAGCTCCCTAACCATTACACTACACAGCCGCCCGATAACACTTGAGGAAACTAAATCAAACAACAAAAAATCGACATTTACCAGGGCTCTAAATAGAAACTACTCCCTGGGAGATGATCTTGTCAGAGTAAAAAATACTAAGCAGCAGCACACAACAATGTACTAGTCTTGACTCCAGACTCTCAATCTCTGATGGAGCAACTGGATAGATTTGTTAACTCATCTGGCCTAGGCTTCCTCCCAGTTGGTTCCAGCAGATTTAGTGAGCACAACCTGGCTGCTGAAACAGGCTGCCACAAAAAGACCAAATACAATCGGCTGTTGGATGATGATCAGAGGCCTGTATGAAGGCATACAGGCCCGTCCTTATCCGCCCCCGAGTGCCTCTTCATCGCAGGATTCAGTCTTTCCCCCCAAATTATCTGCATGAATGAACCAGTTTTCATCATCTACCAGATTCAGAAAAAAATTAATAGAGCAGAATAAAATGCTTCTGAGACGCCGGCCACAACTTCCACAGCCTGAGGGCCAGTCAGTAACAACATTTCCTAAACTAATGTAATATAATATATACCAAATAATAGGCCTAATCATTCCTATCATGTTTTTATTATTTAAAGCCTTAAACTCTTTATTTATTTTAGAGAAAGGGAGAGAGAGAATGAAAGACAAATCTTTGGTCTCAGTGCTGTTCTTTAGTTCTGGGTCTGAGGTTTGTCTTTTTTTTTTTAAACGTCACCATTAAAAGCTGCATTATGTCTATGCAAACATTGTTAAAATCCCTTCTGTGACATCATAATTCTCTCTCTGGACAAAGCCTGAAAATCCCTTCTGTGACATCATAATTCTCTCTCTGTGTGAAGCCTGGATAAACTTTCTGTGACATCATAATTTTCTCTCTGGGCGAAGCCTGAAAATCCCTTCTGTGACATCATAATTCTCACTCTCAATGTAATGCTTGTTACGATTCAGTATTACAGCTTTCAGAGCTTTACAGAGTGGTTCTCTGTGGCTCAGTTGGTAGAGCATGGCGTTGGCAACGCTTAGGTTGTGGGTTCAATCCCCACTGGGGCCACATATACTGAAAATGTATGCATTCACTACTGTAAGTCGCTTTGGATAAAAGCATCTGTCAAATGGCATATATTATATTATATTTATTTGGTGTTGCCTGTTAAAGTAGCCAATAATAAACAGCTGTGTATATACTCCCTTTGATGATTTTTTCAAAGTGATATATATATTGACTTGTTTTTCAAGTTTGGAAAGTGGACACAATCCAGCGTTTTAAACTTTGAAGTTTCTGCAGGGAGTAGAATGGGCAGAATAATTTGACTCCAGCGCGCAGAGAGGGGGTTCATTTTTCAAAACGGAGCAAACAAATTGTTTTTCACCAAGGTTACGCAGCACAGAGAATATCCTCATCAATTTTGATCACCGCGGTATCGCAAATCTTATTGCCTGAAAAATGAAACAATGCCATCGTTTCTTATTATCGGACTGAAATGCATCAATTGACCTTCCTGTTCCAACCGCGTCTCCATTTTATGTGGTTTTCTAGACCGTGTAGATGTCAGTGTAGCAAGCATGATATTGTTTTATGGACATTTCATGAAAAAGCCTTTTTAAATATTGATAGACTCACTCGTTCTTGCTCTTTGACACTATCTTGTTCCTTTACTCCTTGCTTGAATAATCCCTTATGACATGTCTATTTTTCCTCCATGGCGTAGTACTCACCAAATATTCTTTTTTGGGGGCTATTGTTTTTAGGGTGTTTTTAATGGAGTGCTCTGTGATGACAGCTTGTCACATTGTAACAGAGCGATCTAAGGAGCACCAACCGCTGTGGGATTCTGAAGTACCGGGGCATTTCAGGAGAGACCTTTTTAACGATGAACTTTATTTATACAGCACCTTTCACACAGAATGCAGCTCAAAGTGCTTTTACATTTCAGAACAATGAATACAGAAAAATAGTAATAATAATTATTTTAATTAAAATTATTTATATTAAAAAAAATCACACAATCCAAATGGCATAGAGTAATGAAGTACTAAAGGAATAGAGCAATTAAAAAATAATAATAATAAAGAGTCGATAATATAAATCAATACAATTATTAAGTGTGGCTAATTATAAGATAGATTAAAAAGGTAGGTTTTCAGTTTTCATTTAAAAATGTCCACTGAGCCCACTTCAATAGTACTTTTTTGTAGTGGACGAAAGCAGCTTCCCCAATTGCCTTTTGGGGGACCTTCAGAACTTTTAAAAGATCTGCTACAGAGGACCTAAGGGTTTGTGAAGTGACATAAAACAACTAGCAATCTGTGATGTAAGAGGGTGCTAGACCATTTAAAGCTTTGTATGCAAGTAAAAGGATGTTAAAATCAATTCTAAAAGATACAGGGAGCCAGTGCAGTGCAGTTAAAATAGGAGTAAGATGTTCTCTCTTCCTTGTTTTTGTTAAAAGTTTAGCAGCAGAGTTCTGAATTAGCTGTAGTTTCTCAATTTACTTTTTTGGAAGACCAGTGAAAAGAGCATTACAGTAGTCCAGTCTACTTGAAATACTTTGGCAATATTCCTTAGGTGGAAGAATGCTGTTTTGGTCACCTTGTTTATGTGGGTTTTAAAACTTAAATCAGAGTCTAAAATTACACCTAGGCTTGTGACTTCTGATTTATTCTGATGAGCCAAATGTCCTAACCTATTAGAAAGTGCATCCCTTTTGGCTTTGGGGCCAAGTAATAGTATTTCTGTCTTATCTTAATTTAGTTTACAAAAATTATTTCGCAGACAGAAGGGTAGTCAGGGAGCATAGGACATTTGCATCACTCGGCTCAACAGAAATGTATAATTGTGTATCATCAGCATAGCTATGAAAATTAACATTGCGTTCTCATGATATTACCTAGGGGTAGCATGTACAGTGAAAGAAAAAGGGAACCAAGACAGCTTCCTTGTGCAACACCAAAGGATATGTCATATTTCTCTGACACGTGATCTCCAAGACTGATATAAAACTGTCTCTGTAATATACTGTATGTTCGGAACCAGCCAAGAGCACATTCAGAGAGACCAACCCAGTTTTCTAGATGATCGATTAGAATTCTGTGGTCAATTGTGTCGAATGCAGCGCTAAAATCCAAGAGAATAATAACCGAGACCTTGTTTGCAGCAACACTGAGTCTAAGACCATTGACTATTTTAGTTAGACCAGTCTCTCTGTACTGCGATTGGATCTGACACCTGACTGGACTTTAGAATATTGTTTTCATTTATAAAACAATGGAATGCCCGTTCCCTCTCTGTGCTGGCCAGTGTTAAGAGACATTGATTGGCTTGGGCGTTCCTGCCCCTGATCAATGGGTAGAACGCTCGGAGCAGTGCTTGACCCACTTAAGCACTACTGAATGCCCGTAATTCTCTGTTTATTCGGTCTGTATTGACAAAGTTGCACAGAATATCACCACATCGCCCGTGTGGCTCTGGTTCCATTGCTGTTAATTGATGTATCCATGGTGACATAAATCAACCAATCTCAAGGCACCTGAAGAATAACTTTTTTTTTCCCCCTTGAATTTTTTTTTTTCTTTTTATTTTATTGACGTTTTATTCAGTTTTTTCACCTAACTCTCTTAACATGCTTGTTTTTATATCTGTTTTATTTTGTCTGTGAACCACTTTGAGCTGCGTTTCAAGGTATGAAAGGTGCTATATAAAAATAATAATGTATTAATGGACATCTTGTAAGTCGCTCTGGATAAGAGCATCTGCTAAATGCTTAAAATGTAAAATGTAATAATAATTATTATAATAATTATTATTATTATTATTATTATTAATAATACAGGCAAATTCTGAAACCTCTCTGTGTCCCCACTGCTCCCCTTTTGGGCCTTATTTGACCTCTCTGAGAACTGCTGTTATCACACAGTCACATGTAATGCCTCATTAACCGAACGCATGTTAAACACCAAATGCCTGATTCTCACATTCTTTCATTGTTAATCCATTGTTAATCGTCCCACTGCGTCTGGTTGGCTACACAAATCCCTTGAATTCCCCACCCGCTCTGATTCCCCAGGTCGCCACCGTAAATGAGAATGGAGTTGACGCCGGACCTGGTTAAATACAGAGAAATTAATAAATAATGTGGCAATCATCATAATGACTGATGGCTCGATTACAGAACTCGGTTTCCAGCGAGATTACATTACCTCCACGTGTTTGGCATGACAGTGTTGCGTTTTCCCTCCTCACGCCGCAAGCCATTGACCCTGCTTATATATCGGCCGGGCTCAGGAGAACAAATGCTCAGAGCAGAGGGTGTCATTCTAACAGGCTGTCTTACTCCTGTTCCCCCTCGGTAACACTAATCTCGGGTCAGTGTCCGCATGGTGTCACCGATGCACTCGCCCACTCACGGAGGTCAGAGGTCAGCTCTGCAGTGGGGATTAAGGAGCGGTTCGGAAATGACCTCCGATTGTTGTCCGGTTTGTGCTGCTCCGTTTTCACTCAAAGTGCTCCTGGAAGACTGGGGCATAGAGCTCTAAAAGCTTGAAACATGAGATTCCATAAAGGAATGTTTTTCCTTTTCTGTTTTTTACATGGGAGGGCATGCAAAGTTCTAAAAGGGAAGTGCGTAGGGTTCTAAAAGGGAAGAGCATAGGGTTCTAAAAGGGAAGAATGTAGGGTTCCAAAAGGGAAGAGCACATGGTTCTAAAATGGAAGGGCATTGGCTTCTCCAAAGAGCAGGCAACTCATGTGCAATGTGTGCAGGGACACAGGTCTGTAAAACCGCGCCGCGTCCAGGTAATAAGAACCCAGCGGTGGCCTCTTTTCATTTCTTGCTTGTTGAAAAACAAGCTCCAGATGGCAATGAAGCAAATGGGCTACGCCACTACGGTGCTTACAGAGAAAATTGAGTCATTAGTGCCACTGAGATTACTTTACTTTATTTCCGTTAGGTGGTACTTGGTGGATGTTAAAAGCGTCGCGCCGAAAAGATCAGTTTAGTCCCTAATTAAGATTAAAAGACAGCATCTTTTTTGCAACGGCAGCGGACTGCAAAGCAGGAGAGGTCCTCATTCACACCTCCAAACAGGCAGACGGGGGCTGAATGCCACCATCGCTGCGTGTGTTAAGAGAGATTGAATTGGCTGCTCCTCTGTGTTTGTTTGTTTTGGCCGTCACAAACAGCTATTAGCTATACTTCAATATGCCTCTGCATCTGAAGAGGTCAAGAGCGCCTAACCAGGTGCCATATTACCTTTGTTGTTTTGTGTCCCGGCGTTGCCAGCAGTTATGTAATTAGGTGCTCATAGTGTCACACGCTTCTTGTTACATAGCAACAATAGCCGCTAGCGCTGAAGCCCACTGAAGTAGCGCTAAACAGGAAGCCGTGCCACGCTGGAGCTCCCCGCGCCTGAAGTGCAGGCTTTCGCAGCGGCATCTGAGCCGAAACGTCTGTGCGACGCTGACGTCCTCCCTCGTTCACGCCTCCTCGCCCCGTTTCGGGAACCTGGTCCCTGCCCCTACCCCTACCCCCACAAGGGCAAGAATGAGAAGACCGTGGTGGTGGGGGGGGGCATGGGGTAGTACAACTAGTCCAACTGTGCACCACGTCCTCACCGCAGTCTTCTGGAAGCATCTGTTGGCGCTGCGGATACCGCAAACAGCTTAATTAACTGCACCGGTCCCTGGTGTGTTCACAAACCCGAAGAAGCTGTGAATGAGAATGAACTCTGCGTAACCTCTTGATATCTGATATCGGGCTCCAGACTTAATGTAACGCGCAATCAGCCAGACCCCCCAAGGTGTCTTTGTCAGGTGTGGCATGTCTACGTTTGTGCATATCAATTGGCACCCCTGAAAAATTAAGAGTTGCACGCGCACAATTCGGAAAAGGGTAGTCGAACCGATAACGTTGCCAGACTATGAATTGGAAGTGCTTTTTCCGGTGAGGACGGACGTGCTCGGATTGAAATGAATTGTGAGCGAGGCCGAGACATGTGGGCGTTATTCAGGCTCCAGCATTTCAGCATCGCCAGCGAGCCAAAAGGAATGGAACAGTCTGTCCATGGCAAACTGTACATATTTTGTACAAAATCACTGTTTTTTCAGCCTGGCTTTTAGGTGACGTGCACTCTATACTCTCGTAGTTCTCTCTCTCTTTCACAGTTCGCATTGGTGTTCGTAGATTTGCACCTTTTTGTTATATGGTTGTTGGTCGGACCTTGATGAAAGGCTTTTACAACGGGCTCTATGAGTAGTCTTCACCTGGTTTAAACTCACCTTCGGGATCCCGCTGTGGCTTCGGCCGAATCTTCGGACTCCAGGGCAGAATTGCGTTGATTGAGCCCAGAATGCTTAAGTGAATGGCACCAATCAATTTCTCCTTCATACAAGCTTAAAAAAACGGACGTCCCTAAAGCAGCGATCCGAGATGGTGCCGTGACTGAAGACCATGATTAGCTGATCGTGTTGCTGGGTGAGAACAAAAGCTTAGACCCACACGGGCTCTTAGGGCTGCCCTAAGGGGGGGAGGGCGGCGATCAGGGGTGCCCTAAGGGCCAGTGTGCCTAATGGGTCCGTTTTATTCGCTTGTGCTCGTCCTGATTTATATCAAAGAATGGACTCGCCTCAAATGATCCCTCCGTAATCAGCACTGGTGCAGTGAAGTGCAGCGCCCTGGCAGTTGCTGAAGGTGCTACCTCACGGCATCGCGGCTCTGACCAAGAAATGATTGACATCTGGATTAAGTTATTTGAATTGGCTAGATAAATCCCCTTCTATACGCCTCAGCTACTACGTGATTAGCGTGCAGCCATGAAAAGGTAGCTGAGCATTAGACAGGTGGATGGCACACTTCGGCAGATGTTGAGGTGTCTCACCACCCCTCCTCCCCTGTCCCCCTCCCCCACCCCACTGTCACACTCAGTCACATTTCTCAGCTCTAAATAACAAGACTGAGGCCTAGATTCAATCTGCATTTGTCCTAAAGTTGGCAAACTGAAAGCGTTTTTTTTTTTCCCCCACAGTTTGGCGAGCTCATTTTGGCAAACGCTTTACATGCCAAGCTGTGTCCGTTCACGAAGAAAAAGCGAATGCTTGCATTTAACCGTCAGTCGATATTAAGGACACATTCTGATTGAATCCTGACCTGAAACTGTTTCGTTGTAGATATCAAACAAAAACCCAACTCCATTAGAGCCTAGACTGGGAAAGTGCCCACTTTGTTTAAATGGAACAAGCACAGAAGGTACAGAAATCCTTGGTCGGTTATCGCTCATAAATAACTAGGTGCTGAATCCCAGGAAAGTTGAAAATATCAAAGATGGAAGAAGTGGATATTACTCACAAAGCGCAAGGCCTTCGTCGGCGTGCCCAAGAGTGTGAAAGAGGATTTTTTTTGCAAGCGCTTTTTATCATGCTTTTTCAGTTCTCCTCATCTCTTCATTCAAGTTGCTGCTGATGACTCAAACGTTTCCTGGAGAAGCCCTCGCACAGCCCATAGGAGAAGCAGCGGTGGCCAGAAAGACATTCTGTCCTGTGCAGCCAAGCATCTTGTTCCTATAAAGACTCATTACTCCGTCGTAGAGTCTGTGTGCCATGATAGTCCTGCCTGATATAGACTATTTTTAGCAACGGTTTGGGGCTCTGCCTCTGGATTATTATTACAAGTGACATTAAGGGCCAGAAAAATACATTTGTATGTAAGTGTGGCAACATCATAATCTCCAACAGTGAACAGCTACAGTCTACTTTTTCCAAAGTATTTGTCCCCTTTTCCTTCTTCCTCTAAATATTAATAACGGCCTGTAGCATCAGATGACTAGCCTGCTCTGATGTATCGCTGGAAATTACACACATGGGAAATTATGGAGAAGCCGGTTAAATTGCCTAGGGTAAAATAATGTGGCTTATTCAGTGGTGGAGGGGAAGGGGGATCCGTGTTTTTGTCTTTTTTGTTTTCCATTTACAGCGCATGTTATCTAAAGTGGTTTCACTTTCCGTGGAATTACTGTATATTCCCGTGTCAAAAAAGATAAATACGTTTGGGCAGATCTCTTGAGTCCCTACATGAAAACAACATAAAGGGTCGCAATAACCAAACATATGCATTTCATCACAGAACACACAAAGCGGATAATGGTGCGTGTGACTCAGCAGTAAGATGGCTGACTTCCTGTTTTGTCGGGCAAACACAGGAGCCCAGGAGACAGGCACAGGTGCTCATGAATATTCATTAGCAGAGAGGTTATGACTGGTTGGTTTCTTGCTACTAATGATTGTCCATGTGTGTAGAATTGCCCTGACCGCCAATCACATAGAATCAGAATGTGTGTAGGTGGGGGTTGGGGTACGAGTGGAGGGGGGGTGCCAGAATGTGCTCTGGATGATGGGTGGGGGTGGGGGTAAGGGTGGAGTGGAAGCTGGGTACTTGACAACCATGCTGTGATTGACCTAGGTTAACCTCTTTGACCTCAGATCTAGGCTGCGTGAGAGCTCTTGTGAATATGTCATTTAAAGGGTAGGATTAGGACACGTTTGAGACACTTAGAAGCTGAAGAGGTGTTTGCAGCACCTGATGCTGCCTATTTTGGGAACATCAGATCCACATGAGAGCCTAACGCATCTGCATCTGTTTTTTTTGTTGTGAGAAAATCACACCTTTTCAGCAAGCGCTTCCTGGGAAATGTGTTCCTCCACTGTACTCTCCATTCAAGCGCTGCACCTCAATAAAAGTGCTATTCTGATTTTATACACTCGAAGGCAAATAGAAAACTTAGAAATACAAAGGAAAGTTTCACTGGGCTGTGTCGTGGAATGCTGCTTTTGGTTGCTCTCATGTTTGCCGTGGAAATTGTTACTGTATCGATGACTCGAGACACCATTTCTGTACCACACACAAATCCGTGCACCTGAGCAATGTCAAGAAAGTGTTATTATTCATTTCTGCTTTTTAGTTTAGGCTGTTTATAGATTAGCTCTTTGGATCAACGCGTATTTAATTCGGATCACGGTGTGGGTGTGACCTCCGCCCCTTAAAGCGTGATTCATTCCTCTTAATTAGCCCTGTTGCATAGACAGGGGCCTTGTTAAAGAAAAATAAACCTTCAATTGAACAGATTGAACTAGATCAGTAACCCCCCCCCCAGCCCTTGCGGTGTAATAGGTATGGACCTTTCAGTCAAACTAGCCACTGCATCTGCCCCATTCCACCCTCCCCACACCAATTTCACCCTTTTGTTCTCATTGTCTGGCTTTGTATATTTATTCATCTTGGTCTGCTTGTATTTAGACTATATCTGGCAGCATTATCCTTTGAATTGAGAACCTTGAGCGATGTTTTTTTTATATCTTTTTAACATACCTTTCTAAAAAAACATTTTTTTAAAACAAACATTTTTTTAAAAAGGTAATGGGTTTGTTTGAGACTTGATATCAGACCCCTAAAACGTGCCCAATGTGATATGATCAAGTGTCAGAGTTTTAAAAGGGGCCGGGGGGGAGTCAGTCAAACCCGAAGCGTATGATCGAGGCTGCTCTCTATTCAGAGTGCAGGAATTCCCTCCGGGGCTCGCTGGTCTGACAGCTGGGCTGAGAAGATGGAGCACGGCTGGAAAAACGGGCCAAATCAGTCTGCTAATCTCCACGCGTACGAACACCCGAGCGTGCTCGCGCTGTGCAGAGAAAGGCAAGTGGTTCAGAGTTTTAATAAACTCCATAAAGTAAAGAGCTTGAAGCACGGCCTGCTGAAAGTCACCAGAAGTGGAGCGTGGTCAGAATAGCGCAGCGTTAGCGTCCTCGCAGGTTCAAGCCTTGCTTTCTAGCTGTCCAGGACAATAAATGGAAAATAACGTGAAGAGCGAGGCGCCGTACAGGGATAAATTATTCTCTCGTGCCGAGCCACCTGAAAACGTCAACACGGCTCACGTCAACATGCTCCCGTGACCTTGCGGAGCTGCGAGCCTCAACCTGTCGACGCCGCGATGCGATATCAGTCTTCCAGGGATGCGATTCGCTAATAATCCGCTCGGTCAGTTAGGCTACTTCCTCAATAGCGTCCCCTGTAAAATGTCCACTGTCGCACCTGCCCCGTTGCCATTTCATCCTTTGGGGAAACGGCCCTGTGAAGCGACCGGCTTTGTGTGACCGCCCACGCGGTGCCGCGGTGTCCAAAGCGTGTCGGCTCGTTCCCGCCGACGGCCTGCGAGGCGGGACGGACGGACAGAGTGAGTGAATAGTGGACGGGGCATCCCTTCGGGTCTGGCTGAGTAATGTTGCGATGGTTTACGTCCGTGCGGGATTTATGTCCCCCCCGGCTCACAAAGGGGAACTAATCCTCCCGTGAAACCCCAGCGCAGTGCAGACAGACGGATAAATCAGCTCCCTTCCCTGATTCCCTCATTCGTCTTGAGCTCTCGCCACCATCTCTCACTACCCGTCACTGCTGTCTGCAATATTAAACACATACTGTCTACTGCAAATGCACATGACAGTACATTATATATATATATCAAAAGCAAGTGGATGCCCTGTGCACAGCTCTGTCAGTCCTTGGTGCAGGTGATGACAGGAAAAACGTAGATAAAAATACAAGATTCACCGCGACACAAGGCTGAAAAAATTACTTATACTTTATTAAGCTAAAACGAACAGCTTAATAAAGTATAAGTAATTTTTTCAGCCTTGTGTCGCGGTGAATCTTATTTTTATATATATATATATATATATATATATATATATATATATATATATATATATATATATATATATATATATATACAGTAGACTCTTATTTATACCCTTGATAAAGATGAACAAAAGAGATCGTATAAAATAAACTATATAAGTAATGAGCTTTATTTTATGCTCCAAAAATGCTGAAAATTATATTTTTTAATAACAATGCATTGGCACAAACCACAATTGAACGTTTCACAAATTATATTTTTTTCCAAGAAAAATCAAGAACCTAATATCAAATGTTCACACCCCTGTTATCAGTAGGCCATGATAACAGCAAGTAGAAAACAAAATATTATTAATAAAGCAAAAAAAAAAAAATTCTGAACAATTGTATTAGTATTGTAGGTCTGAATTTTGTGAGCATAAATGTTATAATGTCATTTTTTAAAAAACAACTCTAAAGCTTTTTCTTAATGAACGATGCGGCCAGGAGGTCCACACCTGTGGAACGCGCTCAGTGAGACTACGGTCCTGTTATGTCTGAGATTACTTCATAAATCCACGTTGCTGTACGCACACGCAGAATCCCTTCATTCTCGTCTTTTCTGCACCGTTTGTTTCCATCGCCCTCTCCATCTTGGAATCGGGTTCAGAAACAAACAGAAGATTCCAGCAGGGTTCAGGAACTCCTTAACAAACACAGCGACATGGGCGCAGGCTTCAGCTGACGTCACACTGACGCGCGAGAATTCCACGAGCCACTCAAGTCATCGAATAATGCCAACGGCGTTTACTTTGCCTGATTTTACATTGCTTTCAGGATAACTAGAAGGTCATGCTTTTATCCTAATAGTGAATTATTCCAGTGTGGCACAGTGTAAAGTTTATCAGCTTGCTTGGGTTTTCCTCTGAGAAAAAAAGTGTGTGATGTAGTATATGTACATTTGAATATGTAGACAAAGGAATAGCTAGGAGCTGGGAGTTTCATAATTGAAACTATATTTGTGTTTTTTTTGTCGAGGACAGCAATTCCCTTGAAAAATGTTTACTTTAAAACTGAGATGATGCTTGCAGTTATTGCCCTGACCAAGGAGTCTTCTCTCTCTGAAATGCATCAGCTTGGCCACAAATAAACCTTTATCAAGTGAGTCGCTGTCCTAAATCTTTATTCAAGTTTGAAATTATCCCAACGGACAAAGGCACCCCTAGTGCAAGCAACCAAATACTCATGTCCCTGTCTGCTTGTCTCTTTTTATGTTTATATATATATATATATCCTTTCACTCAATAGAGAAAAACTCAGACATTCAGCACCTTGTGCCACCTTGTGCTCAACCTTTTGGGGAACGAGATTTAGCGGTTATTTTTCAATCTTTTATCAATTTGCTCGTTTTATAAATGTCTCATCTTTCCTTTGCTGTGAATCCTTCACCAGTGAGTGAGGTGGTCACTGAAATGAAGGAGATGCACAGTGTAGTGTGGAAACTTGCCGTAACTTATTCATCAAAGTTGACGATATAGAAGTTAGACTGAAGTTTGCGCCCCCCCCTTTACACACATGCACTAAGTCTGATAGAAAGCTCTAGAAAACCACGTCTCTGGCTCACAAAATGGACTCCGCGGTGTACCGCCGCAAAGCAGCTGCTGATGAATATTCATTAGCGGCAGCACTGTTCCTCACTGGGCCGTGACGCCCTGCCCCTCTGTGTGTGTGTCTGTGTGTGTGTGTGTGTGTGTGTGTGTGTGTGTGTGTGTGTGTGTGTGTGTGTGTTCACTGCAACCACCAGTCATTCTGGACGAAGCTGCTCCACAGGCCTGTCTGCTCATCAATATTAATAACAGAGGCGCCAGAGAGCTGAGCTCGTCAGGAGGTGGACGAGGGTTCTGTTTTACACCAGCGTCTCTGTAATTGGCCTGCTTGCCCAGTCGGGATGCCTTCCAAGAGAGTAATGCTAACAGTATTGGGTTACCTGAGTGGCAGAGTGATGCTAACGCTATGAGGTTACCTGGGTGGCAGAGTGATGCGAATGCTATGGGTTACCTGAATGGGAGAGTGATGCTAATACTGTGGGGTTACCTGAGTAGCAGTGTGATTATGACATCACTGTGGGAATGTGTGAGGACTGTGATTATGTTGGATGTTGGATGATGGCAGTGTGATTATGACATCACTGTGGGATTGTGTGATGATGTTGGATGATGGCAGTGTGATTAGGAGATCACTGTGGGATTGTGGGATTATGTTGGATGGTGGCAGTGTGATTATGACATCACTGTGGGATTGTGTGATTATGTTGGATGATGGCAGTGTGATTAGGAGATCACTGTGGGATTGTGTTGGATGGATGTATGTTGGATGGTGGCAGTGCTCTTGTGACGGGGCTGTGGGATGGTGGCAGTATGACTCTGTGTAGTACAGCACTGACGCTGTGTTTGTCTCTTGTTTGATATGCAGGTGGGATCCCCTTCATTCTGACAGGGGAGCTCTTTGAGCAGTCTTACCGACCTGCGGCCTTCATGATCGCCGGGACTGTCAACTGGCTCTCAAACTTTGCCGTGGGGCTTCTTTTCCCTTTCATCCAGGTATGTGTGTGTGTGTGTGTGTGTGTGTGTGTGTGTGTGTGTGTGTGTGTGTGTGCGTGTGTGCGTGTGTGCGTGTGTGTGTGTGTGTGTGTGTGTGTGTGTGTATGCATGCAAGCGTGTGTGTGTGTGTGCACTCATTCGAACTGGGGGATGAGATGCAGGGCCCTGCCTGATTGGCCCAGAGACACTATTGTTACAGGACCTCTCCTGGCTCAGCAAGATGTTGGGGGACATTTCCCATGCCTCTCTAATGCACAAACATAATCCTCATCCACGTGTCCTCAGAGCAAATGTCGTGTTTCTTATATATAGTAAAAATTATATTCTTTCAGCGGTGTTGTAGCTTGCCCTCCAGTGAACCCAAGGCACATGCTCACTGAATCAGGAGTGTAAACAGGCTGAATGAGGCCTGAATCTCTTATGAGACGAGGCATAGGGAAGGAACTAACTGACAAAGAGAGAGAAAAGAACTACCGTGTGCCAGCCAACCACAGTTTTGAAAGCGCTGCCTGGCAACCTAACATAAACAACACGCTCTCTTTAGTATTTTAGCAATTCGGAGTACATCAGAGATTCGTTTTATTCATGTTTTATTCAGGTCGGACACCACCCCCCCCAATTAATCCAATTAATGTACAGTCTTGTTTAAGAGGCGTAGCTGGAATTAGTTGAGTGGTACTTGTGTATCCGCTCATTATCATCTTTCCATCAGCTACAGTGTTTAATTTGTCGTCTTCTGCGTTTTTCATGGAAAAGCACATTTCGTTTTGATTATGATTGTTGACAGTCTAATGAAGGCCTGATGTTGCCATGGTTTCTCACACCTGAAAGGAGTCAATAGGCCAAACTAAAAGTCCCTTGTGGCACCATTTAAGAAATGAGACCTTGAAATGTACTGAATAACATGATTAGATCACAAACCACAAGAAATGAGTCAGCTACTGTATGTTTATGTTATGAATTGTCTTTTTGAACATTTGCTTTTCCATTCGGTTTTTTTCTCCCCTATTTTGAATGGCCAATATTCCTTCTCTGTTCCTTTGAGCCTTGGCTATTACATGCAGATTCACAAGTCATTCATTCATCTCTTGTGCTGCTCTTAAGCTGCCAGCGCAGCTCAGGGGGACCTCTTAAATGCCTGACAACGTAGGGCACAGCGCTCTTAAGGATAATGCTTTATGACAAGATTTTATCCCTCCTCTCATAATTAGGCCAAATTTGGCACAGCTCTGGGAAATTTTATCGCACTTAGGGCCAACCTTTCACTCTCAGCGTTTTTTAGTTTTTGTTGAAAAGAAAAAAAAACTATTAACAAGTTCTGTAATTTAGACACAAAGCCCAAAAGCCAGCAGTAATGTTTCGTTCTCGGCAGATAGCCTGACTCGTTAATTAGTGCCGGTCGCATTAGATTGCTGTCTCCGCGCCTGCCGGTGACTCATGGGAGTGGTGCGCTCCCTGGGTCTCTCCGCCGTTTGGCGTCGCCAAAGTGGGCAGGTGCGAAAGACGCCTCCGCTGCCTGCTCTGTCCCGGCTCCTTCATCATCTCATCATCTTCACACCTTTGAGAGAATAGATAGAGAGAGAAAACAACAACAACCCATTCTTTTCTCATTAGTCTTCGTCTCTGGTTAAATCTGTCAAGAGCGTCCACATTTTATTTTCTTTTTATTTTTACTTTCTTTTTTTCCCTTCCTCAAGCAGCCAACCCCCCCACGTGTTTACAGTTGACTTTGGCACTGGTTATCAAATCGTGGGCATCAGTCCCTCCTGGCCAAGTTGTGAAACGCTGCGTCAATAGCTAACGTGCTCAACCGAAGCCATGCTTTTAAAGGGCAGCTCTAACCCAGCACCCGGTCAGTGTAACAGACTGGTACCCAAAAATGGGTGGGACACTTATGGAGCCATGGATCTGAGTGTTCAGAGGGCTGTTCCGGACAGCTTTGGGGGCCTGTTACAGAAAAGGATGAAGGGATGGCGGGGGAGGGGGGGGAGCTGGTGAAAGAGCAGGAGAAGGCCCACCACAGGACAAGAGGGAGGGGGTCACAGCTCGTATCATATCGCCCGTGAAGCAACCGATCCCTGGAGTGGGGCGCGAGTTCTGGCACCAGAGCAGGGTTGGTGATGGGGAGGGCTGACCCCCACCCCATCCCCCACCCAGCCCACCATGCGGAGTCGCCAGCCGCCAACAAAGGCGTTTGCGTGTGGGAAAGAAGCGCAGGAGAGGGAGAGAGGGAGCGGGAGATGGAGAGAGAGAGGGATATTTATAGTGAAAGAGAAAGAGATAATGAGGAGAAGCGGGTGATCGTAGCCCTGTCGGGGGCCGCTGGGGGGCTATGGTAATCCCCTCGTAAACCCCCTCCGCTCATGAAATAATGAGGGTCTCAGTTCGCCTGTGGGGGGAGGACACCAAGGTGACACAGATCAATCGGCTGCCAAGGACACGTCCGTCCTCCCTTCCTCCTCCCCTGCGTTCTGTCCATTTCACCGTTAGCCGTATATTCCCCACCAGTCCGCGCATGGGCACGAAATGAGCACCTGCACCCACCAGTAAACAAACATTTACACCCACGCCTTGCCTTACAGGTGACCCGCAGGTGAGCTCTCTGTTCACACTGTCCTAGCGCTACCTTTTATCTTGTCATTCTTAGCCACTTCTGTACTACTTGTGCTCTTTGCTATTAATGCCATCACTCTTGTACTGTGGGCAATGAATATTCATATTTGTCCTTTAGTATTGCGAATGTTCGTGTTTTTATTATTAGCGTTCTTGTTGGGTTTTTAATATATTTTTATTTTACAATGATTTTTTTATTTTGTTTTTGATTGGTACATTTTTGGATAAGAGCGTCAGTATTTGAGACTAATGGAAGGAAAAGACCACAGGAAGCCAAAGCTAGGCTGGTTACACATTGCAAGTTATTATTACAGCCCCTAATGAGAAAAGAGGGAGCTAGAGCAAGCAAGCAACCTTGATAGCACAGCCAGAGCCATTGTGCTTTTTGTGCAAAATGACGCAGGATCAAGCTAGCTGACAAGCGCTGGCAAACTCTGCGGCGTGCGCGTGAAGACCCGCTCCAAGCGTCTAATGTATGCTTGTTCGTTCCGGTTGTGCCTAATGATCAGGGTAGTGTCATACAGTATTGTGATCATTAGGCAGCATTGAGTATTATGGACACAGCAGTAATTGTCCAGTCTTTCATGTTTGAAGAGGTGGAACTGAAAAGGACCCCCACCACATATACATACTGTACATACACACACACACACACACACACACACACACACACACACACACACACACACACACACACACACACACACACACACACACACACACACACACACACACACACACACACACACACACACACACACACACACACACTTTTATGTGATTAATTGGCAGTCAGCAGTGTTCAACACAGCAGCTACTCACGACGCACACTACCCTAACTCAGGGGTCGCCTCTCCGTGCCGCCAGGCATGCTGGGTAAATATCGCCGACTAACACCCAGCTACCTATACCAGGGATAATGACTTACAGGCATCCTGCCGCGAGCTATGTGCTAACACCTGTAGACACAGGCATCTAGAGAGCATTAAACTGTCAGTAATTTCAGTCCATCCCTAAAAAGCTCTTCATGTGATGCAAACTAGTGTATCCATGCAAGATCATTTAGCTTTGAACATTGTTCAAATGAAACCTATGCCCTTGCCTCTACAGCCTCCGGCCTCACACAGGAAAGCTGTGTGTGTGTGTGTGTGTGTGTTTGTGTGTGTGTGTCGCCCACATGGACAGCCCCAAGGCACATTGTTAAACACGGCTGAGGCTGCGACATAACACCAGCTGGCTCTCTCTCTCTCCCTCTGGCTTTATTGGAGGAACACACAGTGCAGTCATGTTGCCATATGTACCCATGGCATATATATATATATATATATACACATATAACAAAAACGCACAATCAAATATTAACAGAAGTAAGAAATCTGAGATAAGATGGAAGCACATGAAGAAACATAGAGAAGAAAGAAAGCGATAATAACAACAGTGATTCATCTGAAGTGACAGGTTCTGTTTTAGGCCTGAGGTGTGTTGGGTACTCACTTGTACTCCCTCGCTGTCGACCAGGTCGTGGAAGGTCATAACAAACTGTCTTACTCACTCACTCACTCTCTCCGACACTCAGGCTTTTGGTTTCATCAGAAATCCTGATATCCAATGCTTCTGGGGCCTCTCTTCTCTCTCTCTCTCTCTCTCTTTCTCTTTCTCTTTCTCTCTCTTAACAATGTAAGGACTCTCTACCAGAGTCCCACCCCCCTCCAGTTTTTGTAGAAGTAGTCAGAGACACAAGCTTGCATTGAGCACTCTTGTGGGTGGAGGGTCCCTTCAGGGGCCATTAACTGCAGGGTGTATTAAAATGCAAGGTCACGCACGGGCATGTTGTGCTACAGACTTTACTTGCTATATTGACTATTTTGTTTATCTTATTGAAGTTGGGTATGGAGAGTGAACTGTACCAGCTGAGGAAACAGAATGTTAAAATGCTCTCAATTAAGGTTTTATAAAACAGGTGCAATATTTTATTGTCCACATTGAATTTCCTGAGTTTTTGGAGAAGGTAGAGTCTTTGTTGTCCTTTCCTGAGTATTGCCTGTGTATCTGAGTCCCAGTCCAATTTTGAGTTGATGATGGTGCCCAGGTATTTATATTCCGATACCCTTTCTATTACAGCTGTGTTGATATTGACAAGCCTTAGATCATTAGCCTTTATCCGAAAGTCAATGATCACTTCCTTTGTTTTATTGGTGTTGAGTTGCAGTGAGTGATTGTCGCTCCATATTGTAAATCTGTTTATTTCCATCCTGTAGTTGTTCCATCATTGTTTCCAGAGATGAGTCCAACTATGGCTGTGTCATCTGCAGATTTGATGGTGTGGCAGGCTTGTGACAGACTTGTACAGTTATTGGTGTACAGTGTGAACAGAACTGGAGATATGACACTGCCTTGTGGTACTCCTGTGTTGTTGGAAATGAATGGTGATAGAATGGAGTTGGCCCATTGGCTGGCAGTGTAGTGTAATGGTTAGGGAGCTGGGCTTGTAACTCAGAGGTTGCAGGTTCAATTCCCAGGTGGGGCACTGCTGTTGTACCCTTGAGCAAGGTACTTAACCTGAATTGCTTCAGTAAAATATCCAGCTGTATAAATGGATTGTAAAGAAATGTAAACTGTAAGTCGCTTTGAATAAGAGCGTCTGCTAAAATGCCTAAAATGTAAATGTAAATGACCCAAACTGTTTGACAGCAGTCATTCAGGAAACTGTCTACCAAATGTATGATGGTGCTGTTAACCCCCATGTCCAACAGTTTTTGTAACAGGAGATGTGGCTAAATGGTATTAAATGTGCATGCACACACACTCACACATACACATGTGTGCACACTCTCACACGCGCACACACTCACTCTCACATACACACTGACACAAACACACACACGCTCACCAAAACTGGACAGTTGAAGATTGGAAAAACGTTGCCTGGTCTGACAAATCTCGATTTCTGTTACGACATGCAGATGGTAGGGTCAGAATATGACGTAAACAACATGAATCCATGCATCCATCCTGCCTTGTGTCAACGGTTCAGGCTGGTGGTGGTGTAATGGTGTGGGGGATGTTTTCTTCGCACAGATTAGGCCCCTTATTACCAATTGAGCATCGTTTAAATGCCATAGCCTACCTGACTCCTGAGTCTTGTTGCTGATCACGTGCATCCCTTTATGGCCACAGTCTACCCATCTTCTAATGGCTACTTCCAGCAGGATAATGTGCCATGTCACAAAGCACACGTCATCTCAAGCTGGTTCCACGAAAATTACCATGAGTTCAGTGTACTCCAATGGCCTCCACAGTCACCAGATCTCAGTCCAATAGAGCACCTTTGGGATGTGGTGGAACGGGAGATTCGCAACATGAATGTGCAGCCGACAAATGTGCAGCAACTGCGTGATGCTATCATGTCAACATGGACCAGAATCTCTGAGGAATGTTTCCAGCACCTTGTTGAATCCATGCCACGAATAATTCAGGCTGTTCTGGGGGCAAAGGGGGGTCCTACCCAGTACTAGCATGGTGTACCTAATAGAGTGGCCACTGAGTGTGTGTGTGCATACAGATATAACTGTATCAGGCCCCTGACGCCACAGAGCAATGCTCCTATGCGCTGTTAGTCCCAAATCCATAAATTCAATCCACTGTGTCACATCTAGAACTAATTTGAACTTTTTTATCCATCAGGGAGCACAGAAATCTCATTGGTGCAAAGTGTGAAAACACCTCTGCAAATCCATGAAGGCATGATCCATGAGCGCACGTCACCGGCTGAAAGGTGCTGGAGTAAAGGGTTCCTCAGGGCATCGTATATCCCTGCAGACTTCCACTCCATGTCACAGACACGAGCGTTCAAATCCCAAAAGATCCCAGAGAAGGAGGCTTCAACCTCAATTCTGGCACCAATTGATTTTGAAGGCGCATGCACTTGTATGTATGTATTTTTTTACATACATTGCTTTGAGCTCCTCTGCCGTACACTACTATGGTGTTCTGTGTGCATTCTAATGTATGGTATTGCATGGTCCTGTGCGCAGTCTAAGTCCCACTACTCGCCATCACTGTGTGCATTCTAATGTGCACTATGTGACAGACTACTCTGTCTCTCTAATGTTGTGTGCATTTAAAACATCCGCTACCCAGCAATGCTGTTTCCATTCCATGGTATTGCAAGGTCCTGTGTGCATTCTAACTACCGTGCTCTCAGGTGCTTTGTGCATCCACTACACTACTGTAGCGCTGTATGCATTATAATGTACACGTTCCTCCCAATTCTGCGTGCATTCTAATGTCCCACTACTCTCTAATGCTGTGTGCATTATAATGTACACGTTCCTCCCAATGCTGTGTGCATTCTAATGTCCCACTACTCGCCAATGCTGTGTGCATTCTAACGTGCACTACTCTCTAATGGTAATGCTCTATGCATTGTAACGTGCACTACTCTCTAATGCTGTGCACATTCTAACGTGCACTACTCTCTAATGCTGTGCACATTCTAACGTGCACTACTCTCTAATGCTAATGCTGCTTGCATTCTAACGTGCACTACTCTCTAATGCTGAGTGCATTGTAACGTGCACTGCTCTCTAATGCTGTGCACATTCTAAAGCACACAACCCCAGGATGCGGTGCTGATGGTGTGACTCTTCATGTTACTGTTGTACATCTGTCATCATGTCATATAGCCGTCATATTCATCATCCCGAGATTTCTCTCCTCAAGGCCTCAAAATGTGCGTGTACACCAGAACGATCTTTCACTGTGGAAACAGCTGTGGTGACATACGATCGTCATTTAACATGATTTTAAAAAAAACTTTAAACTAGAACTAGAAGTTAAGAGTTACGTTTCTTAGTTGACTAACTTTTAACGTTATTAAGAGTTTGAGATTCCTAAGTTAACCCGAGTTCCCAAAAAATTGAATTGAAGTGAATTCTGATTATATCATAAAAACATATTTGAAGTGTATTATAAATAATTTGAATATACTTCAAATACATTTCAGCATATTATTTTTTCACCAGGGGAGTACAGCTCTTTTGTCTTTAGTAATTAGCCCACTTTGCATGTTACTCGCACAACAGAACTTCATTCATACCAACGCAAAAAGGGAATGACTAACATTTTGCACAACATTGCTACTTTTACAATTTCCCTGTATCTCATTATCAAGAGGCAAATAAAAACCTCAGAAAAATTAGGACACAGATCTCCAGGTAACAGGAACCTGACCTGTTTAACGCTGATAGCCTGGCTACGTTCGTCTTTGAGACGTGTATCTAAATGGCATACACATTTACTAAAAAGTAAAAACAATAATACATTTTAAATGTGAAAGAACAATACTCACAGCTGTCACAGGGAATACCGATGATGAAACCTTTGAAGGACAGGCTCATAAATCCATTGAATGACACGTGCTAGGAAAGCCCTCACCTATGGGGAACGCTGACCCATTTCTGCGTTTAAATATAGGAGCGTAATTCTGACACTACAACCAACCTGTTTCTTAGCAGACTGTTTTTTCTTATTATTACATTCTATTGCCAGATGCAAAGAGCTATTTCAGCGAACTGCAAGCCAGCAGCTCTCCACGGTTAAGAATAAAACAGCTGTTAATATGAGCGTTAAACCAGGTGTTGTATCTACCTATTCGGGGAGTCTCCACATGTTGGTATGCGAATCCCAGGGCCTATTGCCTGAGACGGAGAGCGGAGGCTACGTATTGAGCAGGTATAGATGCTCCTGAGAATAGGACGATTCCCTGCTGCCAGTTTTTTCCTCTTCCGTTGTGAGGTGGAAGCAGCCTATCTCCTGTACCAGGCCGCTGTGCTGAAACCTCCTCCAGTGTTCCTCCGTCTCAGTGCACCAAGGGGGGTCTGTGTACCCTTTTTTGGACATGGCTTGTGCAGATGGGAATTTCCAAATATTTATTTTTAGTGTCGTGGAATCCAATCTGTATGTGTGTGTATATATATATACAGTACCAGTCAAAAGTTTGATTACACCTGCTGGAAACTAGGTGAGTGACTCACTGAAACTATGACAATGACTGTATATATATAATTTATTTTTCTTTAAAGCATATTTTAATTCAAGATATTGTTGGTAAGGGTTATCATTATCAAATATTAACTGGTAAAACTGATTTTTTTTTATGCTAAAAATATTTAGCAAACAGTGAGTTTGGCGTAGGGAAGTTTAGTTCGAGAGGATAAGTTAGCTTGAGGAAAAAGGTGCTCTGTCCTTCACTTCGAGCGACACATAATTATGAAGGTCACGTGAAGGGCAGTCCTTTTGAAGGTCGCTGAGCCTCATTTAATGAGACCAGCCGAAGGCGCATGGACTTATCAGCCTTTCAGCTGATCGACGGCGTTTCCTTTGTGGAAAGTCTTGGTTAAAAATAGGGTGTCCGCCCTCTGAGATGATGTTTACCTTTTCTTAGAACGTGAAAGTCTTATATACGCAGATGGAGGGTTTTTTTCCTATTTAAATATGAATATATTTGAGTATTTATGTGATATATCGGGCTCTTTTCTGTGAGATACCTCTATGTACCTCTCACTATATAATACCTCTCTCTCTTTCTGCCTGTTTGTCTGTCTCTATCCCCCTCTCTCTATCTCTCTCGCTCTCTCTCTCTCTCTCTCGCTTCAAATTCAAATTCCGAAACGCTTTATTTGCGTGACAAGATAACGTGTGTTGTATCTCTGCGGTAAATGCAGAGATGAGAAAATAACATTACAACCTATCAACCTACCCCCTCTCTCTCTCCCCCTCTCCCCTCTCTCTCTCTCTCTCTTTCTCTCTCTCTCTCTGTCTCTCTCTCTCTCTCTCTCTCCCCCCCTCTCTCTCTCTCTCTCTCTCCCCTCTCTCTCTCTCTCCCCTCCCTCCCTCCCTCTCTTTCTCTCTCTGTCTCTCTCTCCCTCTCCCCCTCCTCTCTCTCTCTCCCTCCCTCTCTCCCCCTCTCTCTCTCTCTCTCTCTCCCTCCTCTCTCTCTCTCTCTCTCCCTCTCTCTCTGTCTCTCTCTCCCTCTCCCCCTCTCTCCCTCTCTCTCTCCCTCCCTCCCTCCCTCCCTCTCTCTCTCTCCTTCCCCCTCTCTCTCTCTCTCTCCCCTCTTTCTCTCTGTCCCCCTCTCCCCCTCTCTCTCCTCTCTCCCCTCTCTCTCTCTCTCTCTCCCCTCTCTCTCTCTCTCTCCCTCTCTCTCTCTCTCTCCCCCTCTCCCTCTCCCCTCTCTCCCCCTCTCCCTCTCTCTCTCTGTCTCTGTCTCTCGGTCTGATTATCTTACATAGTAAATAATCAGCTCCTGAGTTGTACGGCTGATCCTAAGGCAAGCGTGGTGTCACATATCAAGGTCAGCCACAGCCCATTGGAGTACTAATCCACTGGCCACAACTCGAAATGAAGATTAACTTCCAACCATGTGTAAAATTGCTTGTGGGGGAAAAAAAAGAAGAGATTCATTTAGTCGACAACGGAGAACAAACAGACACTCTTTCCCATCATTGGACGGCCGAGGATGGTTTTAAGCTGGCTGACTCTGAAACTGACCTGGAAAAAGAGACACGTCTGTGAAGTATTAGGGACGGGACGTGTTTTCTGAGACGGAGCTTTGAGTGGCACCGTCGTGGGCGGAGCCTCATTCCAGTCACGAAAGTCCTCACAGTTCACTCTGTGACTTCTGGTAGTTGGTAGTGTGGTATAATGGTTAGGGAACTGGGCTTGTAACGTTAAGGTTGCAGGTTCAATCCCCAGGTGGGACACTGCCGTTGTACCCTTGTGCAAGGTACTTAACCTGAATTGCTTCAGTTAATATCCAGCTGTATAAATGGATTGTATGTAAAGAAATGTAAACTGTAAGTCGCTCTGGATAAGAGCGTCTGCTAAATGCCTGTAATGTAATGTAATGGTTTAATGTGCCGCGTTTAACCTCAAACACCCCTTCCGATGAAGGCAGGCATCCAATGCTGTGATTGGCTGTCGCTTGTTATAGGCATGGTTTGCAGCTGTCTACGGTGCTGTCTGTTGTGCTGTTACTGTACTGAGCTCTTGCGCTAGCTGCGATGCTATTTTAAACACATTCATTGTGAGTCGCTCTTGATAAATGTTTTCTGCTAAATGCCAAAAATGTCAAATATATGTTGTGTGGAGGTGCGTCTTCGCCGCTCACTGCCTCGTATCAGGATTCATTTTTTTACACTGGGCCACTCCAGTCTGCAGCTTATGAACTGGTTTGAACTGAATATTAGCCTGGAGGGTGCAGACATAACGGTGAGAGAGCTGTGAAGTGGTCGTGTGTTGAGTTGAGTTGCCTTACGTGCCACGCACTAAAATAAGCACCCAGACATTTTTATTACAGAGCCACCATTCAGTCACTTGGATACAGAACAATAGATTTTATTATGAAGGCAGAATTTGGTCAGGTAGATCCAGAATCATAGATGTTCTTACAGAGCCAGGCTTTGATCTCGTAGATATAAATTAGAATCACAGATGTTCTTACAGAGATAGGCTTTGATCTCGTAGATATAGGATCATAGATGTTATTACAGAGACAGGCTTTGATCTCATAGATATAGAATCATAGATGTTCTTACAGAGACAGGTTTGATCTTGTAGATAGAGAATCATAGATGTTATAGCAGAGACAGCACATGGACACAAATATAGAATCACCGATATAGCTCGTTGAGTTATCTTTTTAATGAATGAATTAGTCTTAATATACAGAACTCTTTGTTCTTTATGTCATTTAAAAAAACTAAGTATTTAAAGTGAGAAAACCACCATGACCTGCTGGTGGGCGAGGATTGTTCAGCTGTCTGCCACGCTTCCTAATTAGGCAAAATAAATGAAAACATGTTGAGGGCAACGATCAATTTTAAGGTGAGAGCCGTTCATTGTATAAATCGAGCTCATCCACCACCACGGCTCGTCCTCCACTTGATTGATGGCCTTGGTAGGTTTTCTTTTCTTTTCTTTTTTTCTTGTGAAAGGCTGTTGTCGTGAAAGGGCCCCATTGCTCTGGCGCCCTGGACCGGGAGGTGGACGGGTTGTTCTGTGTTGCTTCTGGACGGCTGTGTGCTGCTCTGCTCCCACTGTGGAGCGAGGCTTGTGGAGGCCTTCTAAGGGCAGGATGGCAGAGTGCCACTGCAGGGAGCTTCATTCTGCCTGAGCTCACACGGGGCGCAAAGGTTCAACATGGCTTCAGGTGTGCAGGAAGTGCAGCAAGGAGTCAGTATGGCAGGAGAGATTCCTGGGGAACTTTGAAGTTTCCAAAAGCAGCAAAGGAGACGTCTCACTCTCTCTCATCCTGTCTCTCCTGTAAAATGCATTAGTTCAAGGTTCAAAGCTAAACAGACAAGCGACTATAAATCAATTGACTGCCAATTTTAACGTAGGGCGTGAGCAGGCAGTGTGGTGAGAATGGTCTGTCGAGATCCTCTTCTCCACTAAGAGTCTGTTCTCAAAGTGCTGTTTCTGTTTTCATCGATCAGCACTGCAAGGTTCCCTCTGGAGGTCAGGCCCCTTATTTGTAGCTGGAAAAGGAGTACTCCAATGGGTAAGGTTTGGATCTCTCTCTCTCTCTCTCTCTCTCTCTCTCTCTCTCTCTCTTTCTCTCTCTCTCTCTCTCTCTCTCTCTATCTGCCTTTCTTCCACCTCACACACTCTGTCTCTCTCACTCTCTTTTCTTTCTTTTCTTTTCTTTTCGGTTCATGCTAAAATACAGGCTCCCAAATGTCAGTTGATCCAAAGCCAAGGTGGACGGGTGCAGTGGTGCGGGGGCTAGCCCTGTCACCCCCCCCTCCCCTCAGGGTCCCGGCCTCCCTCAGTCTGTGTGCAGCCTGCTTCTCATCGGTGATGGGGGAGTGAGGTTTTATGAGCCCCCATAATAGGTGGAGCTACACTGAGCTGTCAATCAATTACATGTTTTTCACCAATCAGAAAAATGTTGCTCTCCACAGCAAAGCACAATGATTGGTTCAAATCAATGAGTCACTGACAGCACCTAGTTTTGGTTCAATGAATCCTCATCAGTAATTCTCATCTTCCTGCCGGTGTGGAGTTTGGGAAATCACTTTTAAGCCTCATCTTAATTAAAAAAACATTTGAGTGTGGATCTTTTATAAATGCAGGGACGTTCCAGAACCTCAGAGAATTCATTTGATGAAAGGGCAAATTGTAAACGATGGCAAAAAATGCTATGGTTGCACAGGATGGGTATCCGTCAGCCACATTTTTATGAAGCTTGATAAAGGAACTGGAGTTTGTAGGTTCAAATCCTGATTGGGGCAGTGCCATTACAACCCTGGCGCAAAATACTTAACCAGAATTGCCTCAGTAAACTATTTGCCTTTATAAATGCGTAACATATATAGTAGTATGTGTGAGTTGGGCCTGCTCATGACCATAGTTACTACCTTGGGCCTTTCCCCAACCAAAACATCCACTCTATGAAAATGGAGAAGCAATTCCAATTCAATGGTTCGTGTGGGAATATTAAATCTCTGCAAATCACCAATGATTGACACCAAGTAAATGCATAACAAAAATAATGGCCATAATAATAAGGGGGAAATATGTTTGGGAAATGCATACATACTGAGTAGCTCTCAGGATCCTCACACTTATCCCCTGATGGCTGTGTCCTTCCTGCTCTGGCTCCAGATTTCCCCCTATTCCCGCGATTCTTATTCAGCCCTTAATAATGGCTTAAAGGCCAGGGAAAAGCAGGGTGTGAGTGATGGCTATGGTGAGAGATTTCAGAAAAGCCATTTTGTCAGAGGCGTAGTCGGCAAAAAAAACAGTTCGGCGTAATTTAATTTGGCAAGAGCGCTTTGCCGCAAACCGAAACGGGTAGGCGGACGGGCCTTGGTCATACCACCGAGCTAATGGGTAAAATTGAGGATAAAATTAAGGATAGCACAAGAAATGAAATTAAAAAGGAATGCTGCCTCGTTGCCATGGGGTGAGGTGTTGAGTTGAGACTGAGATGGAAAGACTTCAGGACCAAACTCCGCACCATGTGTCTGAATTTAGCTTTAAGGTTTACACTGTACAGTGCATGTCATTTATAATTCATGGGATTATACTATGGCTTGGTTTAAAACTCGATTCTGATTGGTCGAGAGAGTGTTGCTTATTTTCCTGTAAACCTCACGGAAAACTTTACTTGAATAATGCACAGCTATGAGGTAGTTCCAGTGTAAGTGGCATTGTCGTCGTTTCAAATTAACATGTAAGCTGCTCAGCATTCCATATCGGTTGTGCATTCTATTTATATCCGAAAATAATGGCAAATAAGTAACAAGGTAACAACAACAACTACTTCTATACTTTCCAAATGAATTTTAACTGAATGGTGCCGGCCAGAGTGAGCAGTGCTGCCAGTATTGTAGAGAGAGAGACTTGTAGAGAGAGTGAATTTTCGGGAAATTGAAAACAATGTGTATTTTGTCAGCTGGTGAAGCTGACATTTGAGAACTGGAAAGAACAAAAACCTGTGTGCGTGCTGCTCACAGTGGCGCAATAACTACTTTAATCAACTTCGGGATGGAGGAAGGAGGAACACGCTAATCCTGGAATTAGGAGAGGACACGAGGACAATGAAAGTCACGTTGTGAATGGCAGAATGTCAGAGAAGCATCAGCATAGGCTGTTTGTGACATTTAGCCTAATGCTACATAATGTATTCACAAACATGGCTGTGACCATACTCACAGCCATGACAGACCAACGGTCAGCACAGCTGCATAAGAACCAGAGAGAGAGAAATCTAGATTATTTGATGTCATTTTCCTTATGTGAATATCAGGTGACTGATTTGACTACAGTTCCTGTGTTCAAGTGCCAATGTTTTACTTACGAGTCAGTTATGTCACTTTGGAAGATAATGTGGACAGTTATGTTAATTGCATGTTATTGCAGATTCTTTCACGTCTCAATTTCTAGTCTACAGGGCCCTGTCTTTATTTTGAGCCTTTACTCAGACATCTGTCATGGGCTCATGTGTTTGGTTCCCAAGTACTAAACAGTGGGTTATAATCAAAGGAACAGGGATGACTTTGCTGGCAGCCTATAGGAGCCTCGCAATTCTTTTCTGGAAATCAAGGGAAAATGGCAGCTGTCCATAAGCCGGCAGAGGCTTAAGGCAACTCTACAGGGTTTTAAAAAGTACATGAATGAAACCAATGATTTAAAGGCTCTGTTTAAAACTTCAAATGTATCTTGTCTTATGTTCTGTTCATTCAGTCAGATACAGCAGAGAGGAATAATAGGGTGGGGCTTCAGGGCATAAACCCCTCATTACACCTAAAAGTGCGAATTTGCGAGTGGTCTACTGAGGAGTGGGAAAAGGTTGTGTGGTCAGATGAGTCATCCTTCACCCTGTTCTCAATGAGCGGAATGCACATGTAACACACACCAGAAGAGGGCTTGTTTCCCACAGTGAAGGGTTCACTGTGCTCTGTGATGGTGTGGGTGCATTTTCAGGGCATGGTGTAGGCCCATTCTAGAGTGATCGCTTTTGTCTTGTGGTGATGCATTTCCATCCTGATTGGAGTGGTCTCTTCCAGGATGACAATGCCCCCCATCCACAGGGCACGAGTGGTCACTGAATGGTTTGATGAGCATGGAAAGGATGTAAACCATATGCCATGGCCGTCTCGGTCAACAGATCTCAACCCAATTGAATACTTGTGGGAGGTTCTGTAATGGCGCCTGAGACAGTATTTTCCACCACCATCAACAAAACATAAAAATGATGGAATTGGAACAGCAAATGATGGAACCTGAAAGTAGTCAAAGGAATCCTTCATTGAACATTGAAAAACTGAAGCAGCTTGCAATTGAAGAGTGTGAGAAATGGACAGCAGAAAGGTACAGGAAGCTTATTGATGGTTACTAGAAACGTTTGAAGCAGTCATTGCCAAAGGCTGTGTAACTACGTATTTGAGAAGGGTGCCAATAATGTTGAGAAAGTCCATTCTTTCTGTTTTTTCACTGAAAACCTAAATTTAGGTTTAAACAAGTATTTTTGTTCTATAATGGTGGAAATCAAATAAAAGTCTTGTGATGGCCAAAAGTTGATTGGAATTTCCAATTACTTCAGAAGATATTGCACATCATAGGCATAAAATGCAAGGGGGCCAATAACGTTGGCCAGAACTGTAGGTATGGAGCTTTAGGGACTGTAGGGTAGCAGAGGTGAGCTGGCAGCCCGCTCGAACGCCACTGTGGCAGAGCTGGGGGAATCAGATCACTTCATCCACAACAGGCCCTCTCTGCTTCAGACCTTGACTCACAGGAAAGACTCTTCAAGCCCAACCAAATGGACGGACACAAAAGCTGACCAAGAGTCACAAAAGTTTGGGTGCAAAGACAACGAGGTCCCCCCAAACTACAACATTTCAGACATGCCAGTTAAAGGGAACTAACATTCTGTCAAAAGCATACATCTTTTTAAATGTATTATCTGGACTATGTAGCGCTTTTATGATGAATTATTATTACACAGAGTTCAGTTCAGAACATAAGCACCTCTTGTGCTTTTTAAAAACATTTTTTCCTTGGCCCTCTGTTACCCAGAGGTCATCGGGGAAACATCTACTGCTGTTATGTAAACGCATACAAATATACTGAGCTCTAGGGAAAGGAATCTCAACAGCGATGATAATCTCTTCACCGTGGAGTGTAATACAGTGAGCTTTGACTGACAGAACTCTTGGGATTGACGCAGCACGCATCAGATTCAAGTCACTGGTGCTTGCTTTTCAAGCGCCAGAGGTACTCCCCCATACCTCCAGTCACTCATCACGCCCTACACCCCGTCCAGACCTCTCCGCTCCGCCTCCGCTGGCAGACTGACTGCCCCATCCCTCCGGGCGCCTGGCAGCCGCTCTCCGCGGTCTCGCCTCTTCTCTGTCCTGGTCCCTCGTTGGTGGAACGACCTCCCGCAATTGGTCAGGACTGCGGAATCACTTCCAATCTTCCGCAAGAGACTCAAAACCCACCTCTTCAGACTCCACTACCCCTGATCTCTGTCCATCTAGCTAAATTGTCTTCACCACTGTCTACTTGTTCAACACTATACTCTTTATATAAAAAAAAATAAAAAATAAAAAAAAATTGTACATTTTGTAAACATTGTAAAATACCTTTTCCTTCCCGGTGTTACAGGTATGGTACGCAGATGCCTGCAATGATGTCTATTGCTGTATTCCTGCACTGATCTCGTGCGCTAACTGTGATTGTTCCTACCATGTATTGATGCACATCTTGTAAGTCGCTCTGGATAAGAGCGTCTGCTGGGATTGAGGCCAGAGGCATGGATAGTTTGACTTGGGGGGGAGGTTGCCATGGCAGCCCCCAGATATCAACAGCCCTTGTTGGTGTTGATGTTGTTATTTACATGATCTCATTTGGCTAATGGTTCAATTTGTAAAGACAAATCATGCATGACTATGTTCTGCCTCTGGGAAAGGCTTATACCACCAAAAAATATATTTTTTGAAAGGGCACATTCTTACATAAGTCGACATAACAGGTAGTTAACGCTGAGCATCAATGTCAATTTCAAAGTCTGCCTGGGGCCTTTTTCAGTCATGAATTATGATTTATACCGTGTCTCGACTTTACATAAAGTTCTGCCGTTGTCCTACTGGGTTTCATTTAGGCATGGTCCTTGTGTACTATTGTGTGGCTACAACAGTAGGTCGAAGAGAAACGTAATATCAATAATAATAACGATAACAATAATAATAATGATGCCCATGGGACTCAGAGACTTACAGACAGTTGGCCTCTCCTCTGATTGGACTGTAAATAGTCTTTGCTGTGCAGTAGGATGAGAGAGGATGGGGGAATAATTCCTGTTTGATCATCGCTAAAGAGACCAGAGACTTTTATTTCCTCACATGCGGTAAGCCCCTTAATGACGAGCGGGGGTCAGTGTAAGCTGGGTAGAGGATTGCTTTAATCCCACAGAGCGAAGCGCCGTCGTTTGTGCACATATTTTTAATTCAATAAATTATTTTCTACACTGTGGCGGCATTTTTTTTTTTTTTTTTTTTTTTGTGACTTTTGTGCTTTTCAGAAGCGATTTTGGTCTCCTTCCGCCTGTCTCGCAGTAAAGACAGCAGTGGATTTTCTTCTCCTTTTCCTTTCTCTTTTTCTTTTTTTTTTCCGTGCTCAAGTCATCAGCGGTTCGCGCCGCACTCTGTAAATTAATGTTGTCCGTTACCATCCGTTACCAACCAGTGGCTGGCGCTAAACGTAAAAGTCTATGAAAATAGATTAATTATCATCATGTATCATTATTTTTAAACATATAATATGAACTGCATAGTGCTTTTGTTATACTCAGTCATCATGAAATTGTTTGAGGCCATCGCAAGCCGTCAGAGCGAGGCCTGCTTAGTCAAGGCCTCACAGATAGGAGTTCAGAGTTACCCAAAGGTCACCAGAAACATCTACTGTTGCTATGTAAACGCATACATATATAGATTAACGATAAGGGGGGTGAGGGGGGATGGTAATGATAATCTGCTCACATACAGATCGATAAGGGGGTGAGGGGGGGATGGTGATAACACAGAGCAATCTGATCTTTTAAAATTGTTGAAATGCCCTTGAAACATTTAAGCCTGGGTGTCAAACAGCACATAGATTCCGAGGCAGTGTTCAGGACCTGGAGGTGATAGTGGCGTGCCTGGTGAAAAAGTCGATATTCTTCTGAAGTCCTGTGGCCTGATTCGCACGCGTCCCCAGAGAGGCTTGTGATGAGCTGGCCTGCTCTTTTTATCCCACAACAAAGACAGAATGAAAGGGGGAAAAACAAGGCAGATTATAACGTGGAGCTGGCCTGTAAACAATCAAACAGGCCATTAAGCTGTGCAGTGAATTTTCACAATGCATCGTCCAGCATTGTGTGAGACTGAGTGAGGGAGTGAGTGAGTGAATGGAGGAGAGTGAGACCATGAGTGAGTGTGAGTGAGTGAGTGAGTGAAAGAGAGTGAGTGGGTGCATGGAAGAGAGTGAGACAGTGAGTGAGTGACAGTGAGTGTGTGAGTGAGTGAGTGAGAAGGAGAATGAGTGGGTGAAAAAGAATGAGTGAGTAAATGAGTGATTGAGTGAGTGAGTGAGTAAAAATTGTAAGAGACATGAGTAAAAGGAAAAGAAGTAGGGTGGAAGGGAATGGAAAATAGGAGGCCCGTTTCACCGCTGAGACAGATGAAATTCCACCTTCATTCAGCACCCCTGACACCTGACCCCCCCCTGACCCCAGCCTCCACATTCCCCCGCCTGCAGCGTGTAGCCTCAGGGAGTGGAAGAGAACACCCCCATGCCCACTTCACCAGTCACACGCAGAGGGTGTGTGTTAGGGGAAGGGGAGAGCCCTGCTTTGAGGAGACATGAAGGAGCAATAAACCTCCTCCAGCACACAGCGATGCACACGCAGGCAGCAGGAGCTTCACATGCCCCTGGCAGTCCAGAGCGTGAGCCTTTTCTCAAGCGCTCTCTCACAGGTGTGAAACCAGGCCCAGCAGAGCCCGCCATGTGCGCTTCAGCATGGCAACCTGTGCTGTGCAGTTTGCTTTGTGGGCATCGCATCCCAGACACTTGTAGAATTGAGTTTAATTCAATTACATTTTTATAGTGCTTTTTTATGGAGCGCTCTCACAAAGATGCTTCACAGAAAACAGAAAATATGAAAACAAAAAAACACAAGGACTGAACCCTCAAAAAGCCAAAAAAGGAGGCAAAACAAACTTCCCAGTGGGAGGAAGTTGCCCTATTAAGACACTTTATGTTGGTGTTTCCTTTATTTTGGCAGTTACCTGTACATGAATGACATGAAAACACAGATCGCAGTACATTTAACAGACGCTTTTATCCAAAGCGACTTACATTAGTGAACGCATACATTTTTCAGTATACTGTATGTGGTCCCAATGGGAATCGAACCTAGCAACCTAAGCATTGTCAATGCCATGCTCTACCTACTGAGCCACACAGACCCACTAGCAGTATTTAAGTAGGCTGCAGTTTGGCTAATTGCAAAAGGTGGATATGGAGTAGGAGGATGGGGACTGATCCAGCGCCAGGGTTAGTGCTTTGGGCCAGTGAGGGGGAGTGTGACTCCAGTACAGAACAGCAGCGAGGGCGAATCCTGCTCTTCCACGGAACCCGCTCGCTAGCTCCGGGCAATCAGGGGTTCAGGCGAGGGGAAAAGCTCTCCCTTTTATGTTGCGGCCCACCTCTGTGCTTTCTGTCCCTCCAAGGACCCTTACCGTGACGGGCGCCACGTTACCGTGACGCCGGGCGCACGGCTCAGGGGGCTGTTTCTGGCGTCGAAATCGATTGGCGCCCCTCCACCGCCGCGTGTTTAATTGTCCCCTTGCCCAGTCAGACACACAGATTGTTCCGGAAAGGGATAACCTTGCCGAGGTCTGTCGGAGTCGGGCCAGCACTTCAGAAAATAATTTATAAAAATGTTAAAAAGATTGTGAAACAAAACCACTTATTTTTGGGGGTTTTCGCCTCAAAACATTTTACATTTTTCATTCTTGCGTATTTGTCCATTTTCTTCATTGTTCACATCACGCTGGAGAAGAAGAGAAAGCATTCAACATCAAAGGACACGCAGGGCTCATGCTGTGGTTCTGATGGCAATATATAAAAACACAAAAACTAATAAAGGGAAGTTGAAATAGAAGCCACAGTCACAGACTTTTTATTTTTGCATCATTATTATATTATATTATTAATTTTATGAACCA
Organism: Aldrovandia affinis; assembly: GCA_029706075.1. NCBI lineage: Eukaryota > Metazoa > Chordata > Actinopteri > Notacanthiformes > Halosauridae > Aldrovandia > Aldrovandia affinis. The sequence goes on from JAINUG010000095.1 coordinate 2,421,673, forward strand.
GTGTTTGAGGGCCATTGGTTATCCTGTTGTATTAGTTCTCCTGTAGTTATTAATATGTGCCCAAATGTTCCAATGGGGCACATATTAATATTTGGGCTGTATAATGTTGACCTAAGACAGCAAGTCTTGAACATTTGAATGTGTTGATAAGTGTAATAAGTGTTGATAAGTGTAATAAGTGTGTGGGTAAGTGTTGATATTTGGGGGGGTCTGTGGTGGGGGGTCCTGTAGATGGTAACGCTGTAGATGTGTTGTGTGGGTAAGTGTTGATATTTGGGGGGGAGGGGTCTGTGGTGGGGGTCCTGTAGATGGTAACGCTGTAGATGTGTTTAGGAATCTCTCCACAGACAGAGCTGGATCAGGGCTCTGGCAGTGACATTGTGAGGGAGATCAGCTCAGGTTGTCGACCCCCCAGCAGTTATCTGGGTCCTCTCCCGTATAATCCATCACTAAGCTGCTTCATTGTTTAAGGTCATCTTTCAAACATATATATATAGCTATATATATTTGCATAGATTAAAAGAACCCTTTTCAAATGGATATCTGTCTGTTATTGTTTATCTTTTGTAATTTATCGGTGAAATGTTTAACGGGTTAAGGGATTACAGCGTGCCTTTTAAAAATTCGTTTATGAAATGTCGCTGAGTGACTTTTGCGTGACACCTTACCCCATTGGATGGTTCTAAACCTGCCGGCGATGGTTTCAAGTTGGTCTTTTCGTGGTTGGTGGTTATTCCGTTGTTCCGCCTGGCGTCTGTTCACTCCTGGGAGATCAGCAGCTGACCGAGGCTGGATTATGGAATTAAACCGTAATGTAAAATATGGGTTAAATTCTTCAGTGAAATTCTAAAATGTAGTTTAAAAATGTTTTCAAAAATGAAAATAAAGGTCGAGGGCCGAGCGGTCTAAGGAGCCGAATTAAGGGCTATATATTTTTATTTAGATCTTTTTAAGAAAATAAAACTGGAGAGAAAACCGATGAAAGGGCTTTTCGTCTGGTGGCCTTGGCGATGCAGGCAGTGGTCCCATGACAGCGCAGTCACGCTTGGCATTCTGGGCTATCTTGTCCTGCTCATGTGCAGAGGTAGCAAAGTTTAACAACATCCATCATCCTCTGTGCGTGATGGGGGAGGTCACATGTTCTTTTGTTTTTTTGGGGGGAGTTGTCCGGCACACGTAATGGGCTTTGTGGTTTGTGTGAGGCGGTGGGGGGATGTGGGTGGCTGTCAGTGTTTTACACGGAAAAAAAAGAAAAGATTAGATAGTTTTTTGTCCTGTTTCTCCTTATCGAAAACGTGTGTGGGATTTTTCCAGCTGGCTCGGCCTAGGAGCTGAATTCCCCTGGCTCGTGTTTACGCCACCGGCAGGGAACCAAACCGTGTCAACATGACCCGGAAACATGTAACCGCTGAGCTTGGCCATAAAAATCTTTAGTTGTTTATTATTTGTATTATTTTCTCTATCAAAGGGTGATTCATTTGTGGGTGTCATCGCACGAATCAGAACAACAGTGAGTGAGCAGTGGACACAGATATGTGCATGGGGCAGTGAGCAACGGAGCTCCAGGCTGTGTGACATCACACGTGGTCACCAACAGTAACCACACTACAGAGAGAGAGGGGGAGAGAGAGAGAGAGAGAGAGAGAGAGAGAGAGAGAGAGAGAGAGAGAGAGAGAGAGAGAAAGAGACAGAGACAGAGACAGAGAGAGAGAGAGAGAGAGAGAGAAATAGAGAGAGAGAGAGAGAGAGAGAGAGAGAGAGACAGAGAGAGAGAGAGAGAGAGAGAGAGAGAGAGAGAGAGAGAGAGAGAGAGAGAGAGAGACAGAGAGAGGTAGAGAGACAAAGAGAGAGAGGAGAGAGAGAGAAAGAGACAAAGATAGGGAGAAAGAGAGAGAGAGAGACAGACAGAGAAGAGAGACAAAGAGAGAGAGAGAGAGAGAGAGAGAGAGAGAGAGAGACAGAGATAGGGAGAAAGAGAGAGAGAGAGACAGAGAGAGAGAGAGAGAGAGAGAGAGAGAGAGAGAGAGAGAGAGAGAGAGAGAGAGACAGAGACAGAGAGCAATTTCAGGCCTCTTTCCCACTGTTCAGCTGTATCACCTAGTGCTTGCCACAAACATGCATTCCAAGGCTGTGTTTTCCCTGAGAAAACCTTGCTGCCTATAACTCACTCACAGTCTCTGTGCTCATTGAAGCTCACAAAGCTCTCGTTTGCTCTTGTTCTAAATGTGATGATACAGTATAAACAGACCCGTGGGCCCTGCTCAGAGCGTGGTTCTGTTGGTAAAGGCTCTCGCCACAAGCTCAGACTGGACCCCACGATGATCAGCAATGGCAGCATGGAGGCCCTCCTATGTTCTAAAGCTGTCAGAATGTTGAGTAACTTCTGCCCTCCGATGTTCTAAAGCTGTCAGAATGTTAAGTAGGTTCTGCCCTCCGATGTTCTAAAGCTGTCGGAATGTTAAGTAGGTTCTGCCCTCCGATGTTCTAAAGCTGTCGGAATGTTGAGTAGGTTCCGCCCTCCGATGTTCTAAAGCTGTCGGAATGTTGAGTAGGTTCCACCCTCCGATGTTCCTAATCTGTTGGAATGTTGTGAAGGTTCCATTGATTCTCCGTGTTCCGTCTGTGTCCACAGGAGGCCCTGGAGACCTACGCCTTCCTGGTGTTCCTGGTGGTGTGCGTGCTGGGAGCCGCATACCTGTACGCCATCCTGCCCGAGACCAAGAACAAGACCTTCATGGAGATCAGCCAGAGCTTCGCCAAGATCAACAAAGTGTCGGGCTCCGCCCCCGACAAGGAGATGGAGGTGGTGCTGTCTGTCAAACCGGGAAGCAAGGAAATGGCAAACGGGATGGTGCCCAACGTCATAGAGATGGAGAGTTCGTTCTGACGGGACTGACTGGAGGGAAAGCCGCCAGGATTTTCAGCCAGTGTCTTTTTTTTTTGTTTTTTTTTTGGTGTAGATATGTATAGATAATTGCACAAATTGACTGAGCCATGGAGCAAATGAAATGGCACTTTTTTAGATCCTTTTTCTGGGGATTACATACTTTTTTGTAGACCTGTATTAGGTCTGAAGTCTCCTTTTTGAATAAAATGATAAAATCGAATTTAGCATCCTCCTTTCTTTTATGAATTTCTGTTTAAAATGGGTTTATGCTACTCCCGCATCCTGGATAGTGTGAAAAAATGGATCCATGTTAGATCATTAAAAAAATTAATAATTACAACGTCCGACGCTGGCCTGGGGAGCGCCACCAGGGGCAGCGATTGGCTGTCTGCCCCAGGGAGGGGGGAGGGAAGCCGACATGACGTTCGCTGCGCATAAGAGTGGCCCTGTAGTACCGGGTTACGGCAGACGGCTTGGCGAGTGCCGTCTCGGAGGAGACGTTACTTCGCCTTTGTCACTACCGGTCGCAGGACTACGGCAGCTAACTCACATTACTAGGGGGGGATTGACATAAAAATAGCGGGTCTAATTGACTATCCAACTGGGAGAAAATGGGATAGAATCAGAAACAATTTTTATTTTATTTTTTTATTTTATTTAATTAATAATAATAAAATGAACATATTCTTGGCATAAGTCAAAATATACTGCATACACGAGGAAATATGTGAATGAAGTACCATTATGCACGTAATGTAGAACATGTTTCAAATATGACATATATTGTAGAATATATTTCACAATGCATGCATGCATCAAGGCAGGATAATTGAGATATTCCGTGATGTGAAATATTAGCAGTTACATTAAAGGTCATTGTGTTTTGTAATAGATCCCAGTTTGCCACATACTGAAGGGACATGCTCTTCTGTGTGTGGTGTCCTGACACACATTATAAAACAGGATTATGCCATGTACCAGGTATTCATTCACAGAAAAGCAAAAACAGAAGAAAGCCCCTGCAGGACTGGTGGGGGGGTGTTATCATGCACTCCCCCCCTTTTCATGATTCCCCGAAACGCAGGTCACCGTGGGGAAAGACCTTTTTATGGGCCCCATATTCACCTGACAGCTATTGGGCTGATAGCATAACGTAGCAGTTAATCAACTGCATTTCCAGTCATGCTCTCGCGTAGGGCACTAAAGCTGAGCTGCTTCAGTAAATCTGTCCAGCTGTATAAATATGTCAAAAAATACCAGGTATCCACGCACCCAGACTGAATGCAGTTCCACATCTTCATTTTCACCGAAAGGATGGAAACAGTTTGGGGTCAGTGAGGGACACAAAGTACATTAAAAGCAGAAAACTTGTTCCTGAGTTCATTTAGCAATTAACATCCCAGCATGCTCAGGGTTGTGTACAAGAATGCTGGGCAGGCCTGGTTGCCTATAATTATGGCTAGCTTGGCTCGAAGACCAGACCTCGGGGACTTTGAAAGAGGGGTGATTGTTGGGGGCACGTTTGGTAGGAGCTTCAGTGATGAAGACCGCTCAACTTGCTGATGTTTCATGAGGAACGGCGTCAGGGTGATGTCAGCAAGGTGATGTTAGCATAGGACTCTGAGGGAAAGACGTCATCAACAAAGGGCAACCGTGGTCAGAAGCGCATACCCCTGGATTGTGATGTCCGTGCATTAGTTCAAGGTTCAAAGCTAAACAGACAAGCAACTATAAATCAATTGACTGCCAATTTTAACGTAGGGCGTGAGCAGGCAGTGTGGTGAGAATGGTCTGTCGAGATCCCCTTCTCCGCTAAGAGTCTGTTCTCAAAGTCCTGTTTCTGTTTTCATCGATCAGCACTGCAAGGTTCCCTCTGGAGGTCAGGCCCCTTATTTGTAGCTGGAAAAAGAATACTCCAATGGGTAAGGTTTGGATCTCTCTCTCTCTCTCTCTCTCTCTCTCTCTCTCTCTCTCTCTCTCTCTCTCTCTTTCTCTCTCTCTCTCTCTCTCTCCACTCTCTTTCTTGCTTCCTTCTTCCATCTTCTCTCTTTCTTTCTCTTTGTATCTCTTTGCCCCCCTCTCTCTTTTTCTCTCTTAGTCTCTCTCCCTTCCTCTCTTCCTTCTCCCTCTGTCCCTCTTCTCTCTCTTTGTCCCTCCCTCCCCTCCCCTCTCCCCCCTCAGAAGCCACTGTAGGATCACAGAAACAAGGTCTTGGGAGAATCACACAGTTTTACTCAAGCCCTTTGTCACCCGGGCTCCAGCGGTCTCCTGTACAAAACGCCGCCTCTTATTAGGCTCCCAAAGGCAGTGGAGCGGCCCCTCTCACTAAATAACCCTCTCCTGCGTCCGAAGGCACATTTCACCTGATGTAAGCTGGAAAGCCATTACCAGACTCAATGTCAAAGAGCTGGATAGAAATATCGCATTCCCCGTCCGGTTTTAGGTCAGCCAATCTCACCCCCTTCAGTTGCTGCTCTCTAGCCCTGGGTATCTTAAGTTGTCATTTCCACCTTTTCGGGCTTTCGTAGGATAAAGGAAAGTACACTTTTCATCTGCTGTGGGCAAATGTGTGTGTGTGTGTGTGTGTGTTTATATGTCTGATAATAACCCCATCAGTGAATATGCCCAGGAAACAGCAGGGAGGCGAAAACATCTGATCCAATTGGAGAGATCACAGAAACTTGGTTTGCTGGCATGACCCTATTTTAACATTTTAAATGTATTTATTTTTATATTTTGAGTACAAGCTCTTTTTTGGGGGGTTAAAAAAAAGAAAGAGAGAGAGAGAAAGGGATGACAGGGAAGACATTCAGGGGGATTCAAATACTAATAATGGAATTGAGGCTTTTTTTTTTTTTCTCCCTGTGACTGTGGCCCTGGCCCTCGACGGGCGTCAGAGATTTCACTGTCGAGGAGCAGATGGCGGGATCTGAGCGGTACAGGAGCGGCCCATTTTCCTGGCGGGGCGTGGGGGTGGGGGCGGGGCCAGGACGAGCAGCAGCTCTGTGGGACGTAAGCACCAGGGACGTCACCCCGTGGGGACTGAACTCAGGCTGCACAATCAAGTGTTCAATTGGGTCGAGATCTGGTCATGGCGTATGGTTTACATTTTTTCTTGTTAATCAAACCATGCAGTGACCACTGTGGATGGGTGCATTGTCATCCTGGAAGAGACCACTCCCATCAGAATAGAAATGCTTCACCATAGGATGAAGGTGATTACTCAGAATGGCTTTGTGTTTATTGGTGTTTACCTTGCCCTCTAAGGGGTTGAGTGGACCTAAACCATGCCAGGAAAATGCACCCCACCAGAAATGCACATAACAGAGCCACCAGAACCCTTCATTTACTCAAGTGCTTCCTTTATTTTGGCAGTTACCTGTATTTGGCAGAACTAGTCTGTGTAATGAGATGAGCGGCGTCAAATTAAACCACAGAGGGCCTGTTTTTTTAGTCTGTCTATGATGTGTCTGTAAAATTAATACAGACAAAGAACAGTATTCAGCATCGAATGGGTTAAGGTCCACAATCTCAGGGAGCACTTCCTTGTTTTGTGCTACACACACACACACACACACACACCATACACATCTGCACACACACACTCAAGCACATACATGCACATGCAGGCACACACACACATACAGACATGCACACGCACACACATGCGCAAGCACAAGCACAGATTCACAGAGACACACACACACATGCACACACACTGACACATGCACACACACATGTACAAGCACACACACACATGTTTTTCTTTTGATCATGGGTTCAGATCACATTCTTTTTGTGAATGGAATAAGAATGGCTGAGGCCAATTCGTTTTCTAATCCAGTGGGAAGAGAAACAACGATCCCAGTCTGGTACTGAAAGTGATCTTATCAGTATTCCTTTCTTGTTCAGACAGCCTTTGTCGCAGGTGTACTTCCCTCTCATCTCAACACTTCTGGTAATCACCGGCCGACGCAGCACCATGCTGACTCATCCCACCGGCCCGGTTAAGTCCTGGAGAGCCCTCGGTAGAAGAGGCTCTCAGAGAGCCGGCACTTGAATACAAATGATGTGTCTCTCTCCTCAAAACGTGGAACTGGATTCTGAGTCCCTCTCCTAAAGCACATGGAACTGGAGTCAGTGTCTCCCATAAAACACAGTGTCTCTCCCCTCCTCAAAGCATGGAACTGGAGACTGTCTACTCTTTTTTCTAAACATTGAACTGGAGTCTATGCCGAATGTTCTTGCAGGGTAACAGGAAATAGAGCCTCAATTTTTAATCTTTTTTCAATATTTTAATTTCAATTTAGGAAAATCAACAATTTTGTACATTGAAAAATGTGTACATAAAAACCATGTGCTGGGCTGGCGGATGGCGTAATGGTCTAACACATCGAGCTAATGGTGATGTGTAAGTGGCAAAAAATGAAAACCAGGGGCCTGGCGGATGGCGCAGCGGTCTAGTGCACCACGCTTCGGAGTGGTGTACGCTGCCCGTCAGGGACGCGGATTGAAATCCGCGTCTCTACCAGACCGGCCCTGGTCGTCAGCCCGATCGGAGGTGGCATTTGGCTGTCCGCCTCCAGGGGAGGGGGGAGGGAGAGCCGGCATGAGTCCGTCGAGGAGAAGGTTAAGGCGTCCGTGGAATAATTCCCATCTCGGAAGACGCGGGAACAATCGGCCAGGAATGTGTGTCTCGCTCCCAGAGGACGGGCAACGGACTCGTGGGGGTGGGGAATTGAAATAAATAGAGGGTTTAATTGGCAACCAAATCTGAAATAAATGTTAAAAAAAAGAAAAACATGCTGGGGTGCTGTGTGGCCCATCCTGTTAAGACACTGTTCCATTATGTGGATGGGTCCTATGGTCTGGTATTGAATCCAGGCCAGCGCCAGTGCCAACTTTAGGGCAACACATAATTGGCGGTAGCGGCGCCCAGGGAGGGAGGGACTCAATCAGTCAGGTGACCATGTTTCATCGCGCAGCAGCAACCCCCGCTGGTCAATTGGGCATCCACATTCTGTCTTAATAAAGCTACACATGATGTGTCCTCATATGACTTGATACCGCGTACGAGTCTAACTGCAGAGGAAAAAGAAGCAGCTTGACATCACGTGTCTCAGCCGTCGCTCTCCCTGGTCAGGCACAAACGGACACAAATTGGGAGAACATGTTTTTTTTAAACAAAGATTAGACAGGTGTACAAGAGCTGGGCAGAACAAAAGATACCCTGCAGGAGATAGAATCACTAAAGAAAGAAGAAATCTAAATCAAGATGCAATTCCAGAAACTCACTGAGAGTGCTTAAAAGCATGAGCTTCCAGGTGTTCTTTGTTCGCAGTTTTGAAATTCAACCCCCTGCCCGCGTGAAGAAATAAAATTGAGAGAAAATTGCAGGGATAATGTCTTTTCTAGCATTTTTATAAAGGCGCGTTGGAGAAGATCTCCTTATAAAATATCTGCAGTCCCTTGCCTTGCTAAAAGATGGCCTTTGTGTGTTCAAAAAGGTATTTCAGTGGCTTAAACAGAAGAACATATCAATCTCCACTCAAAACCGAAAATACTTTCCAGAGGTCAGGGAAACTTAGGGAAAAGTTCCCCTCCAATTAGTGTAAGCTCTTAGGGGGCTCATCAAGTACAGATATTTAAAATTCAGACTCTATATTAGTTTCGCGCAGGGAGGGGGGCGGGGGCGAGTGCCTCTGCTCCTGTACACCCCGTCACTGTGTGATTAATTTCCCTGTGTCTGCTTTGTGTCCGACGCAGCCATCACAGATTTGAAATGAGGAATGAGGAAAAAAATTAGGGGTAAAAAAAAAAAAAAGCCACAAACTTCTTCTGTTTTAATTAAAAGTTTTTGTGAAGTTACCATAGCAGCAAAACCGGAAGGACAGGTCATCGGTATGGTGTGGTGCGGTGTGGTGTTTCATGGTGTGCCGTGGCTGGTAGGTCAGACATGTGCCAGAGGGATACCCTGGGGGGGTGGATATTCCTGTTCCTGAAAAAAGGGATTAAAGAAGCGTATGTACCCAAACAGCATGCTTGTTGGTTGTGCTCGAATACCCCATCAGGGTACTGCATCAGAGTATTCAGCTTACGTGCTGCAGTCCGATACTCCTAATCGTGTCTTAAAACCCCTGGGGATTTTCTCTTTTGGCCCTTCAACTGATTGCTGTACACATGTATCTAACTCCCAGCATTGTTTCTGTCTGCCTCTCTCACGGCTGGGCCATCTTCCAAGCCTACTCCATCTTCAGAACCCACCATCTACCCGCCAGGCACTTGTCCCAGCTCACTACCCCACCACAGGACCACTGCTTCCAGTTGTCCCATATTGAGTGGTCCGCTGTTGGTCATTACAAACTGGGCTCCCCCTCTTGGGTCTGGTTCAGGTTGGGGTCTGCTGTAAAGCGTATTGTGACAAATGCGCTATACAAATAAAGTTTGATTGATTGATTGATTGGGGAAAAGGGGGTGGAAGGAATTTGAGTCCCTCCCTCACTGTTGAAAACAATTTAAATCAAATATTGTATTTTGTTGTCATTGGTGTTGTTGTTTGTCTGTGACAAACCAAAAATCTGTAGGTCTATCATGAAATGTGACTCCTTCATTGCTTTTCAAACATGAGTTTCTACACAAGAAAACTATACAGTGCATATTTTGTTGTGTCTTCGGTCCTTTAGGCTGTGTTGTGTTCGCATGCTACTTGAGCACGCCTCAATAAACTACAATGAGTTCCCTTTCAAATGATACCAAATTTAGGCACAGGTTTTTGAGCTATGAGCTGTTGTATTTGGGTATGTCTAAATAGATGGGAATGTCAAAAGTAGGGGGCGATGGCTAAGGGGGTTAAATTAAGATAGGACACAAGAGGGCATGGCAAACTAAAGATCCGCAGCAAGTAGGAACCTGATTGACCTCTTGCTACAGCTCCAGAGGGTGACGTCACTGTCTGTAACGGATGGTCACATGCTCAGTCGCACTGGGAAATTGGTTGAGGCAGGTGCTCCACGGTTACCGTGCCTGTGGGGCAGGGCGTTGATGCGTCTGACCGGTCTGAGCTGGTCTGAGCCGGCCTGCAGGTCATGTGCCCCGGGCAACTATCTGTCTCCTCCAAGTGTGAGGACATGTGGAGCTGAAGCAGCCGCTCTGACTCCGGGAGGGGAGGGGAGGGGAGGGGAGGGCGTCTTCTCTCTCCTCTGCGGCCCTCACTTCTGTAATAAGCGGCGGAAGTAGTCCCGCCAACGCACACATCGAATGGACAGCCTGTACCATGCCCTCAGCGGGTCTGATGCAGACGAAACCCAGGAAGTAAGTGGGGGCAGAGGAGTCACAAAAACAAAACAAAATCATAGGGTCTAAATCAAAAAGAACATACTTTTTTTTTTTTTTTTTTCCCTTAATAGGGAACATCACAATGGAACATTGTGGATGAAAACGTGACCAGACAGGTGTGTGTTCTGGCTGTCTGAGTGGGATGATTTTTTTCTTCCAATCAGGAAATCGTACAGCACGTTTTAGGCACTGTGATGCGGGGGCGTGTGGAGCAACGGCCCTCGGCTTCTAGTCCTTCTAGCGCAGCAACATGTTCAGCATTAAATAAAACTCCTAATAGAGGTTGAAATGAGTCCGATAGGTCTGAGTTGAATGTAGACCACTCCGTCGGTAGTCGATTCAGCACTAAACATTATGCAGTGTTCCTCAAATCTGGCCCATGAATCCAAATTCGGTCCTGGTTTTCCTTTCTCTCAGTAGTAAATTGAACAATTAGTGCAATCGATTGAGCCAGAGTGTCTACACACCTGACCCCCAGGTAAAAGGAGTGTGGTTAAGCAGCAGTGCTCGGCCGATGAGGATCGTGATTTGAGTAGCGCTGCTGTAGGGTCTTTCCAGTTCTACTCTCTTTATGTCTCTCGTCCTCCTGGCCCTTTGCGCACCTCTCTTTCTGCCTGTTTTTATGCCTCTTTTTAGTGTGATTGGATACAAGAGAAATTAATTAATCCATCCAGCGTGGCATTAGATGGAGTGCCGAGCACGGTGCTTTTTGAGGAGGTGCAGAGCTTCCCAGCAAGCAGGCATACGGTGGCCCAGTGGACCATGGGAGAACGGATGGTTTTTTAATGAGGCCGAGGCACAGGGTGAGTGTTGTGCACATTTACAAACTGTCAACTCAGTAAAAAAACGCTGATGTCTGTCATTCTTTTAAAGTGGACTGTTTTTCATTTTTTCGTGGCCTCGACAGTTCCAAATAAGATTAAATTGACTGCTTGGCTAAAAATTATGCGTGCATTTGTTTTGGCTTTGTCAGTGTCAGGGGAAAACGGTGGGATTGGTTTTTTTTTCAACCGATGGTGCGGCCTGAAGTTTTAAAGATGGGGAAACTCCACGTCGTGGGGAGACAGACGAGCTGAGCTGTCAGTCACCGCATCGCGTGCGCGTGTGTCACAATGACAGGCGTCGTCTCTCCACAGGGGTGTGTAAAGATCGGAGAGCTCCGCAATTACCAACAGTCTAATACATTTGTCACTTCTGCCTCTACAGACCAGACTGGGACTCCAGTCCACTCAATACAATACAATACAATACAATACAAAGTGATTTTATATAGCGCTCATCATGCAAACATCTCAAGGCGCAGAGTTTAAAAAATGTAATCAGCAAGTCTGACTAAGAGGAATAGGCACATGAAAACAGATCGGTCTTCAGTCCGGATTCAAAAGAATCAATTGTAGCCTCACCTCTGCTTGGGATTGAGTTTCAAAGCCGACGTGTAGAACAGCTAAAAGCCCCCCTCCCCCCTTTCATGCTTTCAGGCGACTATGAAGGTCCAACAGGTCAGTCTGAACATGGAGTGTGAGTGGGAGCGCAGGGTTCAGTCAGAGCTTGCAGGGACAAAGGCCCAAGACCATGAAGGGCTTTTTTGCTTAGCTTTTTTTTTTTCTTTGCTTTTTTTTCAGATTTTCCTTCCGTTTTTCTCCCAATTTGGTAGGCAATTATACCCTCTATTTCTTTTCGATTTACCCTCGCTCACAAACTCACCGCCCGCCTCCATGCGACAAGCTAATACCTGGAGGAAATGTTCGTCTCCTCCGAGACGGAACTCGCCCAACCCTGTTTATGATGTCGCCCTACCGCTTCTCGGGAAGCTTGTGCCAGCCCTCCCTGCCCCCTCCCCCTGGAGCAGACAGCCAAAACCCGCCCCTGATCAGGGCTCCCCACCAGGACTGGTCTGGTACAGTTGAGTTTCGAACCACGCCCGTGATAGGCAGCTCACACTCCAGCCAATACGGGTGCGTTAGACCACTACACTATCAGAGGCCCCCATGAAGGGCTTAATAGGCAGTGAGTAAGATCTTAAAAATCAACCCCAAATTTAACAGGGAGTCAATGCAGCAACCTAAGAACAGGAGGGATGTACACTCCAGAAGCCTGCAAGTTGTGCAATAACATAAAAACGCAATCAACCACAGCTGTGCTCCCGGATGCCATTATTTTTATTGTCTGACTGCATTTGTCACTTCTGCCTCTGTAGACCAGACTTCAACTCAAAAGCCTCCAAGTTTGGGTAATGCAATAAAAACGCAATCAACCACAGCTGTGCTCCTGGGCGGCATTACTCTTATCAAAATGTGCATCAATTTTTCAAAGATGGCTTTGAAGAAGCTTGTATTGATGTTTTTGGCAACTACTGTCAATTTTATTTGGACATGTTCAGTGTTACGTCTAGGCAGTTGTAACAATGGAAGGAGTATCATTTTTTTCCAGATTAACCTGAAACAGGAATCTCAACTCTCTGCCCCTACCCCCAGAAAAATATTTTATATGAAACAGCAACATAAATATTTATTATTTATTATTCAGGTACTTTCATTTTATAGGTTTAATTATGCTGCCTGAAATCAACACTGCGGAGTGTATACATGATGACAGCATCATTTGCAAAGAGCTAATTCCAAAAGAGTACAAATAATATATTGTGTATGATATTAATTGAGGTTTGGGTCAATAATATCACTTATTAAAGGTTTTCGAGGGCAGAAAACAACAATTTCTGAGGAGAATCCCATCAGATAGTGAAAGCAGCCTGCTGGAAATAATTAAGATTATTACCATGTGTTATTAAATTGTGTTATTTTCCTTCAGTTTTCCTTTTATCCAAAGAGACTTACAGTAGTGAATGCATACATTTTTCAGTATATTCCCAGTGGGAATCGAACCCACAACCTAAGCATTGTCAGCCCCATGCCCTACCTATTGAGCCACACAGAAGCACCAGCTCTTTTTTTACATTTACATTACATTTTAAGAATTTAGCAGATGCTCTTATCCAGAGCGACTTACAGTTTACATTTCTTTACATACAACCCATTTATAAAGCTGGATATTTTACTGAAGCAATTCAGGTTAAGTACCTTTAGCTCAAGGGTACAACAGCAGTGCCCCACCTGGAAATCGAACCTGCAACCTCTGATGTTACAAGCCCAGCTCCCTAACCATTACACTACACTGCCAGCCATGTTCTAGTAAAGTTATGAATTACAACATTGCTTACCAATGCTTTTCCATCAGAGAGGTTTGACTTACAGGGGACGGAGAGAGAAGAGATACCTTTTTTGGCTTAGACCGCTACGCTCTGCTGATAAACGAGGCCCTCTGGTGAATTTAGTTTCTATTTCAGGTCTAAGGACGTGTGCGCTTCTGTCCTGGAGTCCTGCCAGCCTTCCCTGTGTCTGACTCTCTGTCTGCCTCTCTTGTGTGTCCTCACATCATCCGTGTGTTTCCCTGCCTGGCTGTCTGTCTGTCTGTGGTCATCCATCGCTCCCTGTTAGCGTTGCCTGGTGTCGACCGGCTGCTCCCCCCCTTGTCACCGCCAATCAGCCTCGACTGCAGCCCGAGCCTACAAAGGAGAAAGTGCCCCCCTCACTGCGCCAATGGACCAGGTGAGGCCTCCCCCACCCCTCCCTGGGCTGTGGAAACAGAACCGCGATGAACCAGCATAGTGCTGATCCGGATTCCCGAGACAATGACGACGCCCTCTGACCCCCCCCCCAACCACCCCAACCCCCCACCCCCAACCCCGACACCGTCCGACTCATCTGTCAACATCAAAATGAAAACACAACATCCCGTTACTCAGGGGAGGGGAGGAGAGGCAGCCGCCATAGAAATCATACCAATATTATTTTTTAATTTATTAATTTATTTAATATAATTTTCTTTAATCCATATATTCATATAATACCTGCAACTATCATGAAGTAATCTTAAAAGCTTCATCATTTATAAGTAAATTTAGGTGAAAATAGTTTAGTTTTTTTCTTGCTTTTCCCCTTTTTTCTCTTTGACTCAGAAGACAGATCGGTACAAGACCTCTTAATACCAATATGAATAATGCTCCATCCCGCCCCCACCCCTCAGCTACCCTCACTAAGCCCGTCGCTGCGTGGTCTGTGTTCAGGCTCAGCGGCAGTGTCCTGGGACGTCCTGAGAGAGAGGCCCATGCCTCTCACCTGGGGACACCTTCTCAGTGCAGCGGGGAAACCTGCCCTTCAGGAAACGGCACCTTGCCCTGTAACAGCCCGGACACTGGCCACGCCAGAAAACTCTCCTTTACGTCTTTTTAAAATGTATTTCTTTCTTTCTTTCTGTCACTGTCAGCAGATTCCTGAGATTGCAAAAGTAAAAAGAAAGAAAAAAAAAAAGATCCTGTCATGACTTTAAGGGTTTGTGAGTTTTTGTGGGGGGGTTTATGGGGGTTGAGAACTATAAAAGAAGTGAGGGATGAAAGGATGGGGGGGGAAACTCTGTTGTACAGGAGCTTTTTTTGGGGAGGGGGGGTGTGAAGAATGCGGGCGGATCCTGTGAGGCATCTGGAGAGCCCGGAGAATGAGAGATATTCCACTGAGGAGAGAGTTAAAATCACTCCTGACATGAAACCAGCAAGGAGTGTGACTGGCATAATAATCGTTTTAAAAACATCAATGGGATTATTATTGCTGTTTGCTGTTGTGTTTGTTGTTGTGAAATTGTATTATTATTATTATTATTATTGTCAAAAGAGGAAGGAAGATAAGAGGAAGGAGAATCGTAACAATCTTGATCATGGTAATACCAGCATGAGGAGGATTAGCTGTGAGATTGTTGTGAGATCTTATATTTGCTCTTTGTCTTTGAGGTAGATTTTTTTGAGGGTGCTTTTTCCTCCATGTGCACATCAAACTCTCACCTCGCTTGACGTCTGCTTCTGCCTGCGGTTTCTGGGGGGAGGTTTCAAATTCAGACAGAACAGATTCGACGCCTTTTTTTCTGTTCTTCCTGTCTTTTGATCTTTTGTGAACAGGTAAAAATCAAGCATTTTCTTGGAGGTGTTAACAGAAGCTAAACGTTCAGTAGCGAGGACTAAGTCATCGTGCAATTTGCCCTCGCATGTAACATTTCCCTTTGAAGTTCAAAGAATGCTAAACGCATAATGTGGGAAAGATGCAACTTTCACTTCAGAACTTTCAAACCTTGGGATGGAGTCATTGATGTCAAACCTGCGCCACGGTGTCTAAACGCAACGCTTGTGAATGTGAGATAAGACGTCGCCGGTGAAGCGTTTAATTGTCTTATCCCGGCCACACTCTCACTCAAACCAGCCTCCTGCTGATTAAAATTATTTGTGGGTATTGAGTTCAATAGCACATGCCAGCATGGAACCCCATCTTCCATTGTTCTCTTAATGGACTCAAAATAGATAGTCTGCCTACGTATGGTGTGTGGGTGTGTGTGTGTGTGGGTGTGGGGGTGTGGGTGTGTGTGTGTGTGTGTGTGTGCGCATGCATATGTGTGTCTGTGTGTCTGTGAGTGTGTGTGTGTGTGTGTGTGTGTGTGCGCGTGTGCGTGGGCATGTGTGTGTCTGTGTCTGTGTGCCTGTGTGTCTCTGTGCCTGTGTGTCTGTGTGTGCGTGTGCCTGTGTGTGTCTGTGTGCCTGTGTGTGTCTGTGTGTGTGTCTGTGTGTCTGTGTGTCTGTGTCTGTGGGTGCGTGCGTATCTGTGTGCCTGTGTGTGTCTGTGTGTCTGTGTGTGTGTGTGTGTGTGTGGGGGGGGCATGCGTGTATGCAGTGTGTGTGTGGGGGGGGTGTGTCGTGTGTCTGTGTGTCTGTGTGTGTGTGTGTGTGTGTGTGTGTGTGCATGCCCATATGTCAATCATTAAGAGATATTGTTCATGCTGAGGTCTCCTCCCACACTAATGAAGTGCATCTTCCACTCTGGCTAAGAGTCACGCTCACCCGGAGTGTCTGTCATAGGAGGAAGTCAGGGAGCAGAGTCGCTTTAATCAAGATCTTCTGCCAAGCGCTCGAGTGAAGACGGCAATGTCGGAACGTACGCACACTTCATGACACCACTTCATGACACCACTGCAAGCGTAATTTTAAAAAGCGTGCTGTCAACAACAACCACGTCAACAACGATATAAAAAAAGAATGGGTCTTGTAGCAGAAAAAAAGAATTGTGTTGATATCTGGTGCGATTGGAAGGGTTGGAATTATTCAACAAGGAGGTTAGGGAAAAGGAAGTCATATGACATTTGAAAAGGTAAGAAAGGTAATCTACAGAGTTGTCCTTTTTCTCTGAGTTAAAGGCATCAGCGGAGGAGTGCCTGAGACAACGGTCTCTCCTCAAGGCGGGAGGGGCCAACGCTGGCTCCTGTATAGCCATGGGGTCCTTTTGGTTTTTGCTTTCACCTTGAGGTGACTGTGAGCTGAGGTGACTATCAGCCACTTTAATTGATCAATTAAGGACTGAGTCACAACAAAAACCAGCAGAACCCGCGGCTCTCCGGAACCAGGGTTGGCCACCCCGGCATGCGCTAAGATTAGACGCACTCCCATTATCGACGTGAGAATTGACTCACACATACAAAACAAGTGTCATTGTAAAAAAAACAAAAAAACGTAATGCTGTAATTAGCATATTGTTGTGCATAAGTGCCACACTGAAGGGGAGATATTAATGCAAAAGACACTACTGAATACTAAATATTAATAACCTCCATGGTTATAGAGCCGTAACGTGAAATCCGAAGAGCAGCAGCAGTGAATTAGTAGCTGAAAGCTGAAGATCTTAGAGTGGAGGGATAGTCAAGTCTGGGTTGAGAGACACAAGATTAAAAGAGGAAAAGAGAAAAGCCTTCAAGCCTCTTTAAACATCTTCAACCCTGTCCCTGACTGCAGAAAGAAAGGCATGTCTGTGACATGGCCGTTATAAAATGTTCTCCCAACTAAAAAAATAAATCCTTACCCTGTTTCAAAAACAACTATAGACAATGATCTTTTTTTAACCATAACACTCAAATTGTAGAATGACATCCCCGTCGTGTTGCTACAGCAAAATCCCTTATGTCTTTCAAACAAAACTATGATAATCAAACATGTCAACACAACTCAATAAGACCTCTAGCCTTTAGTGTTTTTTAAAGCTGTCTTTACTTGAATAGGCTTTTCTTCCACTCCCAGTTATTTCTTGAATTATTATTTTTAAATTTCACATTTTTCCCTGTATTTCTCCCAATTTGGTTGGCAATTATACCCTCTATTTACATCAATTCTCCCTCCCCCACGAGTCCGCCGCCCGTCCTCCGGGTAACGAGCCAGACGGCTCTGAGACAGAACCTGACCACGGATGCCCTCCGGCTCACTCTCTTCCCTCCCCCTGGGGTGGACAGCCAAAATCTGCAAGTTTTGTACCTTTAAAAAAAAAAATTGTAAACAAAATTCCTGTATGATAAACTCATAAATGAAATCAAATCAAATGAAGTAAAGGTGGCAGTGTGATGATGAGGAGGATGACGATGCTGGCGAGCTTCGTCGCCGGTGAGCACAACAGCGGAGGAGAGGATAGATCAAAGTTCCAGCTGCTCGGCGGCAGCTGATCGTCTCGCGCCACGCACCGCGGCCAATAATCCAGGTGTCGCGCTCCTCCGCGGAATCACTCAGAAAGGGTGTGCGTGTCTACTCACTCTCAAACCTCCAAAACTGCGAACACATCTCCATCTCGTTTGCATCTCCACCGAGCCAGAAACACCCTTAGAAATCCCTTTTGTTTGAAGGATGTCTTCACCTTTTTATTTCAAGCTTGTGAAGGATGGCCAAACTTCAAAAATTTTTGAAATGCATCTATTTTGGTGATTGAGTTATTGTCACTTGTCGAATTTGAGGATCCTGTCTCTGTCTGTGTCTTCAATTTACTAATCAACCCATAGCTGACTTAAATCATCAATTTCATTCAGCTGACTGATTGTGTTTAATTGCGATTGTGTTTAATTGAGAATTGTGTGTGAGACTGCCTGAACAGCATTAGCCTAAATGAGTTCACCTGAGCCATGTTAGGCTATTTAAACACAAGTTTGTAGCATTTGGGGAGTTCAATGTGATTTTTGGCAATATGTGAGTCCTTGTGTTTCTGGTTCAGGAGCTGAAAACCTGCAGTACAGTGTGCCCTGTAGGAATGGATTGAGAAACAAAGATTCCCAAAGTTCTTATATCAAAGCACTTCACACTGCACCATCTTTATTATTATAATTGTTTCGTTGTTTTTACCAAGTTGACCAAACCAATATTCTCTAACAAAGATTCCCAAAGTTCTTATATCAAAGCCTTCTGCGTTGACTACCCTCTGACTGAGGATGCCCACCTCAGTAAAAACGTCCGACACCTTTAATCGACGGCCGCTCCAGGCCGCAGTGCAGTGGCATCACGTCAGCGCACAGGCCCATGTGACGCAGCCGTCCGGAGCTGTTAGCAGCTCCGTGTTTTACCGCGCGTGTACTTTATGGACTCACCTCCTCGGCGCGGCGGGTAATACAGGCCCTTCTCAAAGGTCAGTGACCCATCCGGGGAGCTACGGTGGAGCTTTACCGCTTCATTTTCACGTCTGCCGATGGTCAATTGTTTCACTTCTGTGGTCACAGTGGGTATATGGCGCTATACGGCTGTTGAAAGTAATAAACGTCCATTTTGTAAAACCATGGGAGGGCATGCAATTCAACTACACTGACCCTTTGTCCTTTCATTTAACTCAGGTATTATTTTTTTCCTTTCCCCATTCTTACGCAATATTGTTCATTGCTCCCAGTGACCATCGAGCTAATGGTGATGTGTAAGTGGCAAAAAATGAAAACCAATACCTCCACAGAATTGCCCCCCCCCATAGGTGTAATGAGTGGGGGGGACGGGGGACAGGGGGCATCTCCATCTCCCAAATATTCAATAGTCATATTTGTCCCCCCCAATAATTTGAACATATAAAATATTCCCTGTCATTATGTCCCCCCCCCACCCTTGTTGGACATGAATGACCACCGTCCCTCTTCTTCTGCAGCAGCTGGTCGCCTACTTTATGTTTTGGCACCAATATCCCGTTCGTTTGCATGCGGTTGACCTGGAAACGGTCACCCGTTTTATAATAAATAATAAATAGCATCGAGGGAGGATTGAGCGCGCGCTGTTGAAATATCAGCAGCCACACAGAAAGGGTGCGGAGGACCAAACATAATGGGATAATATTCATCCAGATTCATCACATTTTTTCATCTTTCATCTTTTGTAAAAAAAAAAGATATATTGTATTGCATTGTATTTTTATATTTTACGCTTCAGAGAACCAGATGAATCAGGACGGCTCCGTCTCCCACGGCGATCTCCGTGCCGCGCGACACCCTGGGTTTTCGGTTTCTCGCTGTCCTCTCCATGAGGGCTGTCACAAACCCCCTCTCCCCCTCAAATTTGACTCCCCCCCAAATTTGACTCCCCCATCTTTTCACATCTGCCCCTCCCCCCCACCACCTATCAGTGATTTTAATTAAACATTTAACTCGGGGAGAGAAAGAGAAAAAGCAAGGCCGCTTTCGGGACATCCAGCAGCCCGCGTCGGGAGACCAAGGATCCGATGGGAGGCGGGGCACCAGGATTCCTGCCCCGTGGCATTGTGGGTCACCGTTGGAAGTGAGGGTAAAAGATATTCCATCGGCCGAATCAATGAGACTCTCCCCAAAGGGCCTGCCAGTGAAAACGTGACCTTGGGCTAGCTCTCCTCCGGGACATCTCAGGCTGATGTGTTTTTAATCAGAATGAATCTTTCTGCCTCTCGCTAGCCTTTCAAACCTCAGGGAGTCTGGGGGTGGAGCTCGCAGCAAGAGACGCAAGAGGCAGAATCAATCGATTTCATCTTAGCGTGTCCTGAGTGCTACTCATCTCTCACCTCCACTTTTAGGAATTTGTCGCAGTAATGCCGCACTGTCAACCTCCCGGTCTCACAGAGCTTCCACAAATCAACAGGTGATTTTTACCGGGTCTATGAAACAAATATATCATCCCAACCATGAGAAGTGGAGTACTGTTGTAGCCAGTTCTTCATTTGTTCCTGGAATTTCAGTTGTCCGCTCTCTGGGACCTCCTGAGCATCGGAATCTCATTGCAACATGAATAATTTAATATGTACATAGACTACAAATCTTGTTATTTGAAGCAGTGGTTTGAAAAATATGTGTTACATTGACAGTTGGGCATTATACGTATGATGTCACACTCCACCTCCCCCACCCCCCCTTTCTCCCATTCAATTTGACCTCCGGCACCTTGGGATTTACAATTTTAGCACATTGGTTAAAGCCAATGTGTGTCTGGGTTTTTTTCTCATCACATCCGGCACATGGTGTTTCTACACCAACATCCCATACAGCTTCATTCCATCTCCGTCTAATTGCTTGGGGGAATTTTGGCCCCTTGCCAAACCAGAGATTCTCCATAGTAACAAGACAATTAACCCCTGCGTTCTCGTGGTGCCATATTACTGATATTATTGATGAATATTCATGAAGAGGTGTGTCGCACGCCCCCCCTCATAGATCGTGCCCTTGTGCTCGTGCATAGATGTGGCTGAGGTGGCGTGGAGCGTGCTGTCGCTGGAGGTATCTCCATTAGGCGCTGGCGGATGGCGTATCGGTCTAACGCGCCACACTTTGTGTGGTGTGCGCTGCCCGTCAGAGACGCGGATCAAAACCCGCGTTTCTACCAGACCGGCCCTGGTCGTCAGCCCGATCAGAGGCGGCATTTGGCTGTCCGCCTCCGGGGGGAGGGGGGAGGGAGAGCCGGCACGAGTCCGTCGAGGAGAAGGTTAATGGCGTCCGTGGAAGATCTCCGTCTCGGAAGAAGGCGGGGAAATAGGTCCAGGAATGTGAATCTCGCTCCCGGAGGACGGGCGGCGGACTCGTGGGGGTGGGGAATTGAAAATAAAATAGAGTGTACAATTGGCAACCAAATTGGGAGAAAAACGGAAAGAAAAAAAAGTATCTCCATTCCACAACTGGTGATAGTGTAAGGAGAAAAGCAGCATCAGAATGTGATCCAGGGGCCTCCAATAGCGCAGCAGTCTAACACACCCGTATTGGCTGGTTCTTTACGAGTGTGAGCTGCCTATCACGGTTGCGGTTCGAAACCTAACTGTACCAGACTGGCCCTGGTTGGGAGTCCCAATCGGGGGCGGTGTTTGGCTGTCTGCCCCAGGGGGAGGGGGGGAGGGTGAGCCGGCATGAACTCGCTGAGAAGCGCGTGAGGGTGTCTCCAGAACATGGGTGGAAGAATTCTGTCTCGAAGGAAGCACAGTTCGCTGCCCTTTGAGAATTGGCTTGCCTCATAGAGACCAGTTCCTGTGGGGAGGGCAAAATGAAATAAATATAGGGTATAATTGGACACTAGATTGGAAGAGAAACGGGACAAAATCTGAAACAAATAAAAAAATTAATTAAAATGTTTTTTATCTGAACAGTTAGGTTTAATCAAGAGCTTTAGTTGAATTAATAACAACGAGACCATCTGGTGGAAATTCCCTTTTTTCTGTTTGCTCCCATGCAAGCAGATTTCATTCATGTGCACGTGTTAAAAAAATGAATGAATAACATAACCACAGATTATGTCAACTATGACAAATATCAAAGTTATGTAAACTTCTCTTTATCTCTATGTTAGTAATATGTTAGTAATGTTAGTTCTCCTCATATCAACACAAATTGATTATAGCACTGTGTGTGTGTGTGTGTGTGTGTGTGTGTGTGTGTGTGTGTGTGTGTGTGTGTGTGTGTGTGTGTGTGTGTGTGTGTGTGTGTGTGTGTGTGTGTGTATGTATGTGTGTGTGTGTGTGTGTGTGCTTTGATTTGGTGTTCTGAAATTTTTCATGAACTTGAGCTAATTAATCAAATAAATAGTGGATAATTGAAGAAGAGAATGTTCCTGTAATTGAACAGATTTAAATCTGATTACCTCCATAGAGGAACCAAGATGCAGTGATTGTTTTCATCAAACTTCACCTCTGATCCAACTTTCATCAGGAAGCAGATGAACCAGGGGGCTGTGCATAAGCCTGAGCTTCTGCAGCACTCCTTCTGTTGACTCACAGTTCCCACCGCGTTAATATTCATTGTTTTCTTCCAAGAACACCTCCAAGCCTCCAAAGTTTGCAGTCTCAATCCTTTCTCTGAATAAAATGCCAGTACTGCAAAATGGCATTGGATGTGTGTGAGTGTGTTTGTTTGCAATTCCCCCGTCAAAAAGAGAGTCAAGAACGAGTTTTAAATTGGTTTGTTCGCTGACGTTCGGTGCACCTGCTGTTCCTCCTCTCCTTCGCAGTGTGTTCCCCCGTTGCCTGTTCCTCTGTTGCGCGATGAGTCTTTTAGACCCGGGTTCAGTGAAGCGTTTGCGGGGTGTCTCCCAGCGGTGCGTGGCGTAATGGCGGGCGAGGATAATTACCCGGCGAGCACAGCAGCGTTCGCATGTTTTAAACATCGGAGACGTGTGGGTGCGAGATGCACTGACTAGAGAGGCTACACGGTATAGGAGCGGTTTAATGCTAATCCTAACCGCGCGAGGCCTAATGAGATTCAGAAAATAAAACTAAAAACGGAGGTTGCTGTAGCAGTCGCTGCCGGGAGGGTGTCAGGGTGGAAGTCTAAATAAAAAATACTGAGTGAGTGGTCAAGACAATCGCATGGTGCGTGATTTGGCTGTAAACTTGTGGGTTATTGCTCTCTTCTGTTTGTCGACATTGCCCCTGCTCACCTTCTTGGTTCTGTTAGTTTGCGATTGTGCCAATCCCTTTATACCCCAGATTCTAGGGTTCTAGGGCCTAGAACCTGGACATGCTTTCCAAATCAGACCCCATCACAAAACAGGCAAATAGCAGCTAGCGATATTTGATGTGATACTTTGTGGTTGCCTTGCATAGTTTTAGTGATAACCATGCTAACCAGAAGTGCACACGATCACCTCAAGTGCAGTCATTTGTAACATGTAATATCTCCCATAGTAAATTTTCCCCAATGTGTATTCCTTATATTGATGCTCACCTCTGCTGAAGCCAAAATCTCAGCCCTCTAACTACAGAAATAGAGATGGCGAGCAAAAAGAAGAAGAAAAGGAAACACAGATCAGAAGACATGTATTAGGGTGTTGGGCTAGCACATGTGGCCCGTGGCATAGAGTCCAGCAGCGCCTGCGGTCCTGCAGGAGGAATACGACACCGCTCTTCCCCAGCAGTCATTCAACTCACGCTCAGTTGATGGAAGTTGAAAATGGCAGTTCAACCCCTGTGGAATACCACCAGAATACCAACATTCTATCATTGTGAGTTGATTTTGTATTTATTTTATTATTTTATTTATGGACAATCCCAGTTTCACTGACCTTGTGATATACATCTCCCAGGGACCATGAAAAATGTATGTTCCCTTTTAAGGTCAACCCAGAGAACGCCTGTAAATGCAGACGAGACTAAAATATTAATCTCTCTTTTTTACCCACAATGCCCCGTTTTGTTAACTATCTCCATCGGCTCTTTTCCAGGCGATCACGGGGATTTATTTTGTGTGCGGTGCGGTGTAGATCACACACCGCCGGCAGCAGAGGTGGCACGAAGAGATGAGCACAGAGCCAAGCGGTGGTGGGCCCTGATGGATCATGACCGCGGTTTCTGCTGCAAGTGGGAAAATGCTGGGCCGCAGTCATTACTTTTCATGCCTGATGAAGAGCGCCTGAGGTCGACGGGAGTCTCGCAGCTGCCGTGTGGCTCTCCGTGCACTTTTCACCACAAAAGGGTTAGCTGGGCCTGTGATGTTCATTTTATTGGGGGGGGCTTTTATTAAACCTATTTTTTCTCTGACCGTCCAATCCCTCTGGGCGCCCGGCAGCCACTCCTCATGGTCTCGCCTCTTCTCTGTGGTGGATCTTCTGCAAGAGACTCAAAACCCACCTTTTCAGACTCCACTACCACTGAATTCTGTACATCTAGCCAATTGTCATCACCACTGCCTACTTGTTTAATACATTTTGTATATGTATACTTGACTTTTATTTATTTTACTTCCCCCACTCAAAAAAATAAAATAAAATACTAACCTTTTCCTTCCCATTGTTACAGGTATGCCAACTACGGTGTCTATCGCTGTATTACTGCACTGATCTCTTGCGCAAACTATGATTGTTCCTACCATGTATTACTGCACATCGTGTCAAGCCACGCTCTGTTAAGAGCCAGGAGGTAGTACCGGAGGGTGAGAGAGGCCCATTTGATCGCCAGCTTTTCTATAAATGCTTAAAATGTACATGTTCTCTCTCATGAAAAGAGTGCTGAATCTTACAACCCCATAATCCACCGCTCACCCCTAGAATGAACAATTCACCTTTTCCAGGGATACCATAATTACAAGGACCACTGCAGCCTATATGCTTTCAAAAATAACAAATGAAGGAGTTGAAATAAGAGCGACCGCCAAGTAAATTGGGCGGAAATAAGAATGGAGAATGGGAGTGTTTTCTGAGATGGGCCAGGGACATCTCCATAAAGGCTGCACCGGCTATTAATGTGATATGCTGTCTCACCCCACATCGTGGAATGCACTTGGTTTGAGTCGCTCTGGCAGTGTTTGCTAAATGTAATTGGATACAGCGGGGCTGTTGACTTTGCGGGCTAAATGGGGTGCGATTGGTGCTTTTGAGTGGCCCGTCCACTAGCATTTCTCACGCATTGAAACTGAAAGCAAGCAAATATGTTTTTAAATGAACAAAATCAAACAAATTAAACCCCCACTCAGCATTAGTCCACTCAACCCCCCAACCCCCACAATATTATTCCCCTCTTCCCCACCACCCTATGAATGTGTTCAGATCCCAATCACATTTGGGGGGGGGGGGTAAAGAAGGGCTCATTCCTACATTGTTTTGTAAATGGAATTGACAAAACAGCCCACCTGCACTTTCTTTTAAAAATCTGGCCCCTGTGAAAAATAAATAGAATAGCCCAGGTATACAATATTCCAACATATACAATATTTACAAGATACGATACGGTTTCACATCTTTCACATCCACATTTTGGTCTTTGTTGTTACCGTTTTGCCATTTGGTTTTTTCACCTGTATTTTTGAACACTGCCTTTTCTGCGATGCAATGATTTCCCATCGGAGTCGCCGCGGTTTTATTTGGGAAATTTCTGTATAGGTGTTGTTTTCTTTGCACCTGTGAAGAATGTACACAGCTGCCCGAGAATAATTCCCTCTCACACATTCAGAGACACGCAGAGAGGGGAATTAGACTCCGAGCCAGCCTGATGAGAGGCAGCGTCCGGCCTCATAAAGGCACAGTGGCCCAGCACTTTCCCCCTCCACGGCCACACTTCTTCTTTGTTGTTTTTGTTTTTGACGCCTTTTTAATTGCCATGTCTCACATTTGGAGCCTCCTCCAGTAATGTGGTGAAAAATGGCTGTCGTGTATCCCCCGAGTGCCCCCCTTCACTGTACAGCACTTTTAGTTCCTTAAAAGGTGCTATATGAACACAATCTATTATTTTTATTATTATTATTATTATTATTATTATTATTATTATAAAACCACTGAAAGCACTGGAGAGATTGCACATGAGAAACTGGCTCGGGAAAGAAAGTGGTTCAGCGACTTCACATAGCAACCCAAGTTATGCCGGATTGGTAGAGTGATGGATGACTGAGGCTCCATGGAATCTCTGTCCAGCGATTGTGGCAGTGCAATTGATTGATTGATTGATTGATTGATTGTTTTTCTTGATTGCTTGACTGTTTTGGGTCAATCCAAACACAAGGGTTTCCAACACTTTGATTGGTTAAAATCAGTGAGTTACTGGTGACATGTGACATGTGACAGCTCCTCCCATGAGAGGTTTTATGGAGCCTGAGCCAGAAGTCAAAATACAGTCTTCCACTCATCATGCAATCCACTCAATCCACATATAGAAACACACACACACACACACACACACACACACATGCACATGCATACATACACAAACACCCACACACATGCACATGCATATACAACAAGTACATGCATACACACACACACACACCCACACACATACACATACACACGTGCACAAATACACACATACACACATATGCACACATAGCCACACATACACACACACACACACACACACACACATACACACACACACACACACACACACACACACACACACATACACACTCGCACAAATACACACATATACACATACACACACATAGCCACACACACACACACACACACACACACACACATTGTGATGTTCCGCAGGTTCATATTGTGCTATAATGCTCACTCCAAGGTGAAGAGGCCTGCTCTGTGACCGCAGGTATTTTTGGAAAGAGGCTGATAAATCTGACCTGAGTGAGCTCTGAGCATAAATAATAAATGAGGAGGGGTTGTGTTGTGTCAGACTCACAGAGGGGGTATTGGAGATAAGTGTACGTTCGGGAGAGACGCCTGAAACCCGACACACACACTCGCCATCGTCCTAAACAGGCAAGATGGGATGACACTGCAGGGAATTCTGGGTAAAGAACAGAATGGAGGTCTGCTTGGAGAAACAAAAACAACAAAAACTACAGTATGCCATTTGTGCCATGAAAAAAAACCTTGGATATAAATGTTTGCCTTTTTTATATTCATATTAGAAGTAGTCATCACGCTCGATGTACTGTAAATGTCTCACAACTCAACAAGCACACAGAGTGATGTCAATGCCTGGAACAGCTTGCCAGGTCGGGTAGTAGAGGCAGAAACACTTGTACTATTCAAGTCCAGGCTAGATGCAGTACTAGATACTCTTTAGATTAGGACATGACGAGCCTTGATGGGCTGAACAGCCCGTTTTTTATGTGCTCTTATGTTCTTATTTACGGGGTTTTTTTACCCCATGTGACTAAACCATCATCTCATGCTGTTAAATAGAAACAAAATAAAAGTCAGAAACTGAATGGTGGAGCAGAAAACTGAACAGTCAGATGTTAAGGGAAGGGAGCTTTATCATATGCTAACAGTAACATTCACTGACCGAATATGAAACGTTGTATTGTGAAGAGAAGATCAGTCTCAACAAACCAAAAGTTGCTCATGAGGGTCTACAGAAAGCAACGATTGTCTAATTACAATTCAGAAGGCTGCAAGGTTTTAAAAACCTGTACCGTGTAACTGTTTTCTGCACACAAAACGGACCAGAAGCCAGAAACGAGACGTGACCAGAATGTTGGCCCCTGACCGCTTTGCTTTCATCCCAGATCTGTCCTCCTGATCCACAGGGGGGATTTTTATTGTGATTTGATCTGTTTCACAATTAATTGTCAAATTATTTGTGCAATTATACACCACACAAGCGGGTACAATGTATTTTTAGAAGGAAAAAATCATCAAGGATGACAAAAAAAAAGCTAAACAGCTTATTTCCCTTGTGGTCCTTTTTTGGCTTCGGGTGGCAGGCAGATAAGGTATTTAGAGATATGTACATTGCGAGATAAATGTTAAAAAAAAACAGCCCTCTGTGCAGACAAGGGCATGTTCAAATGTGCTGTTTCTACAACAGGGTTTTACTGAGGGGTTTGAGCTCGCGAAACAGCGTTTCTGCAGCTCTGAGATCAAGGTCGATTTCAGAGATGGGGGTGGGGGGTTGGGGGCAGCTGACTGCGCTGATTTCGCAGGTGGCGCGTGGCGGCACGCACCCACCCCCTGCCCCGCCCGAGTGATGGAGGACCTCGCGCTCACGTGACGGGCCCGCGAGCTGCACCAGGGCATCCCGAATCGGGATGAAAAACCGGGACGAGGCAGCGGATCGCCTGACGCAACAGAGCCTGCGATGAGCTTTCCGCTCCCGTCAGGACCCACTGCGTTTACGCTTAGGTTTCACTCTGCAGTCACTGTAAAAACCACAGGCGGCGAAAGACATAGAAAGAGTGGCCCAGGTTGATTCCCGTCCCCACCCCACGGTAGTTTGTGAGTCTCGCGGGGGTCTTGCTTTATCCACGAGGTCCCCGAGCCCCCCTGCGTCAGCTCCACACAGCTCGTTACTGAGCGCGAGATTTATGCCCCGCCAGATTCGCGGAGATCTTTACCGGCTTCGCGTTTGATTTGAGGGGAAAGGGAATGGCAGCGAGCGGGAAATTAAACCTTTCTTTCTTTCTTTCTTTTTCTTTTCTTTCCCCCGACTGGCTACAGAAGTGTCCGTCTGGACAGTCGATCCGTCAGACAGCCCAGCACATAAAGGGGAGAGAGGCTGTAATTAAAGGTATTGATTTTGATTATGACTCCCAATGAGGAGGAAACAATCCGCTTGGGGCCGTGCATAAAGCAACCCCCCCCCCCTCCACCTCCACCCCACTCCAGCCCAAATGATGGTTTTTAGAAGGGCTCCATTCCCTGGCTTCAATGGTTTTTTCTCCCCCACTGTATTTGTATTTTATTGTATTTTTTTGGCATGTGTCCTGCAATATGCGTTTCAGGAGACGAGAGCTTCGCCTTCATGCCTCACTGACGGCGCTCTGACTCAACGATCCCAAACCCGACACATCTCACCAAACTGACTCCCTAAATCCCGTCCTCTTCCCTGCCGTCAATCATGTCCATGCTCTCCGCCATCTTTATCCCGCTACAGTCAACAACAAGCGAACACAAACAAGCAAACGCAAACAAGTTTTTTGGCTTGCCTTAAATTTACAAAAAAATACGATTTTTAGATTGTGAAACCTGCTTTTGAGGAAAAGTTATTCTGAAATCAAAGCAAAGTGTTTCTTGTTTACTCAGGGTTCCCAAGGCACCATTCATAAGGTATGGCTTTATGAAAATCAGAACACCTATAAATACAAGCTCTGTGCTTAAAGCCGTCTGTGTTTAATGGCGGTTGAGAGCAGATTTAGTTCCTATGGTAATAATGGGGCAGAGGTGAACCCATTTTCCTTTTACTTCAGTGTTACCAGTTAGGGTATGTAGGTCGCCACATGACTGGGAGATAAAAAGTGGTTTAATATAAAATATTTAATATGTGGTTACGCCCCGGTATAATCGTCCCCCCCAGTATAACTGGCTGAATAAATCCCTCTCTCTCCACCTTCTCCAAGCGGTGAGTGTTCTGGCACAAAATGGCAGCTGTGCATCGCCCAGGAAGTGCAACATTGCATTGAGCCAGCCCCCTCTTCCCTCCTTCTGTGTGAAACACTTTGAGATCCTTGGAAGGATGCACTGGAACTTGGCTTAGACAGGACCATGCAAGCAAACTGTTTAGATAACAAAAGTGGCCGAAGAGAATTCGTACATGAATCCGTATTCAAATCTCCACAAAAGAATATCAATCTATAATGAACAAACTGATAAAATTAGAAAATAGTCGTGTTACACCAGCAGATTTAGCAACACAAACAAAATTGCCTATGTTGATGGTGATGAAACTTGCGATGAATGATTTGGAACATGTCATTAATCCAAATTTTGAATTATGACACCGACAGGAATGCAGAATGCGGAGCTGATGTTGGTAATAAAAATGGGAGCCCAGACTTGGCGGGGGGTGCGAGTACGTGACTGCTAATGTTCTGGAGCAGCTGTCACCATGATGGACCGCAGAGGGAAGGCCTCAGAACTCAAAGGCCTTCATCTGCTCCATTTTCTCATCCTTGAACTGGAACACATTTTTGGGGGAAGTTTTGCATTTTTCAGAGTTTTGGAGCAACAAACAACTTCCGAACCATTTCAGTTGCACTTACTCACTGGATCGTAAGCTATCTTTTGCTCTTCCCCTTCATTCTACATGTTTGGAATTTAACCCTAACCTTAGCAGACACTCTTATCCAGAACAACTAACACGTCTTTACATACAATCCATTTATACAGCTGGATGTTTTACTGAAGCAATTCAGGTTAAGTACCCTTGCTCAAGGGTACAACGGCAGTGCCCCGCCTGGGAATTAAACCTGCAACCTTTGCGTTACAAGCCCAGTTCCCTAACAACCATTGTACTACACTGCTGCCTCTTCAAAACATTGCTTGTGCTGACTTTTTACACGAGTCTTGGGGAGGGGTTAGGGAGTGGGGGTGGTGGGGGGACATAACAAGGGAAATGTGGGGGCCTTGTGGGAAAATAAAAACCAGCTAATTTTGGGTCAGTTCATGCAGTATTCTGTTCATGCATTATACTGAAAGTAACTTAATGGCATTAACCAGACATTACCCATCTATAACTTAGTTATTAACAAGTGTTGAGCTTGTGCCGTATATTCACATGCATGGTTTCCTAGCATGCACTATCTAACTCTATGCCACCCATTAAATAGGAGCTGTTTATAACTTGAATGAAAATTCTAATGCATAATATGAATGCTTTATGAAGTTACTCTTTAAGTGTTTAAATTTATTTTCAGGTGAAAGTATTAACTGAAACAACGTCTGATGGAAACCAGTAGCCTCCCCGTCCAGCTACAAGACTCTGGGCTTCACATGTGCTGTAGAAATACGTGTGTGCATTAATACTCTAACGAGAAACTGTTGTTCGTTTACAACAACAACAAAAAACTACGGTTTAAATGCTTTACTTCATCAATCGAATGGACTAACAACAGCCAATTTAGTGTGAGAACAGGGTGTCTTGCAGGCAATTGAGTGATTCATTCACTTTGCATCGATCGGACTGTGCCAGGTTGAACCTGATTGGTCATCGCCAGGGCAACTCAGGTAAGGTCCGCTGACTAAGAAAAGTTTCCTCTCCTCTGGACTTGCGATGAAGGAGAGCACCTCTGCTCCGCGGAATGGTGCGGTGGAGGCCGTGATTGACAGCTCACAGTTGCCCGTCTCCACAGGTTGTCTTCTTCTGTGGTTCTAAAGCCTCCTTCTCGTGATGGGAGCCCCGTTTTGTGTTGTTCCGACTCATTTCTCGTGTTCCCGCCTGCCGCGGAGCGTCGGAGCATCAGAGCTTCAAAGCGGCAGAGACCAAACGGGTTCCCACCAGCAGGAGTGAGTGAAGGCTGACGCGTTTCCTGATGCCTTAACGAAGCTTGGCAAAAACGAACCATCGAGGAAGAGTACAGGGGGGATTTACTGCAGAGAAAAATTGAATAAATAATGATGATAACAATAAAAAATATGTTTTATTTGTGTGCCGCCTCTCTGAAAACCCAAGAACACATTTTGCATTTACACTTTAGGCGTTTAGCAGATGCTCTTATCCAGAGCAACTTACAATGAGTGCATTTAAAATGTCAAATATAAGCACAGCTAGAGCAAGAGATCAGCACAGCAACAGTACAACAGATGCCATCATGGACAGCTGCACACCACATCTATAAAACAGGGAAAGAAAAGTTTGTAATGTATATATATTTATATATATATATATATATAAACTTAACATTATATGTGTGTATATATACAGTATATTGTTGTTAACTAAATATATTATTATAGTGTGTACATATATTCCGATTAAGTGAATGCATATTAAGATTTGCTCATTATATGCTTATTACTCCTATTCTTATATTAATCGAACAGGAAGGTTTCATTCACAAGAGGAATAAAGCACAGAGACTTTACACCAGCCTGAATGATGAAACACTGACCGCTTCTAATATAAAAGGTTCGTCTTCTCCATTCAGTGTGATTATCTCTCCAGTTATATAATGGAGCCTTACTGTCTACAATATGCCATGCTGCAATTATTTGACTTAAAAAAAACACTTCCAGCTAACAGCACAGCAGCAGAAAGCTGTACAAGCAGACCTGGGTACTCTACCGCTGATCTGAGAAGCAGAAATCATTAAAAATGTTCAGTATGCATTCTGAACGTTTGGAATGAGGAGGGTATAAAAGTTTGTCGGCACTCGCTCAAAACACGCTCGAAAGCGCTCGACTTGCTCTGCCGTAGCCAGGTGTGACTGAATGCGGACACGCTGACAGCTCTTGCCTCCACCTTTTCGGCCTTACTGACACAGCGCGGCCGTGAGACGAGTCTGGGGCCAGACGGACTCCAGGAGTCGGGCTCAGTATGGGGGCCCGGGCGCAGTGGGACATAACAGAGTGAGAAACGCATCAAAGTGGCTCCTTGTTGTGAGGAAACATCGGCCCGGTAACCTAATACATACATACCCAGAGTTCAGGACCTGCGTTACCACCTGCACTGAGGGGACAACAGGCCCAGCAAGAGAGAGACTGTGTGATAGAGGGAGAGAGAGAGAAGAGAGAGAGAGAGAGAGGGACTGTGTGATAGAGAGATAGAGAGAGAGAGAGAGAGAGAGGAGAGACTGTGTGATAGAGTGATAGAGAGGAGAGAGAGAGACTGTGTGATAGAGAGTGATAGAGAGAGAGAGAGAGAGAGACTGTGTGATAGAGTGATAGAGAGATAGAGAGACTCCAAAGACAGTGTAATAGAGAGAGAGAGAGAGGGACTGTGTGATAGAGTGGTAGGAGAGAGAGGAGTGTGTGATAGAGTGATAGAGAGAGAGAGGGACTGTGTGATAGAGTGATAGAGGGAGAGAGAGACTCCACACACATAGGCTGATAGAGGGAAAGTGAGCTTAGTGAGATTAGTTAGTGCCTCCCCTTTGCAAACCCTAATTACCAGGACCATGTGGACTGACAGAATAGTTTAATTCGGTGATAGGGGTCATTTCATTGTCTAGGGGGAAAAAGTAACATTTTAATTGATGACTCATAGGAAAGTTCCCCTCGTCTGGAGAATTTAATTGAGAATTTTGGGCTCTGGTGGCTCTGCCCTCTCTCCGAAATCTCCCTTGGCCTCACACACCACAAACATTCTTTTTTTTTTTTCTTTTTGCAAATGAGGTGAGGGATGAGATGTTAAGATAATTCATTCCACAGTTGTGTGTGCATTTGTGTGTGTGTGTGTGTGTGTGTGTGTGTGTGTGTGTGTGTGTGTGTATGTGTGTGAGTACGTCTATATGTGTGTGTGTGTGTGTGTGTGTGTGTGTGTGTGTGTGTGTGTGTATGGCTATATATGTATGTGTGAGTCTGTGTGTATGTGTGGGTGTGTGTATACGTCTATATGTGTGTGTGTGTGTGAATGCATGTGTGAGTGTGGGTGTAGTGTACGTGTGTGTATACATCTATGTGTGTGTGTGTGTGTGTGTGTGTTTGTGTGTGCGTGAGTGTGTGTGTGTGTGTGTGTGTGAGTGTGAGTGTGTGTGTGTGTGTGTGTGTGTGTGTGTGTTTGTGTATGAGTGTGCGTGTGTGTGTGCATTGGGTTTGCGCTTATATAAAGCAGTAATCACGCAGGGTGACAGCGGGACGCCCACAGAAGAGCGTTGGCGTGGGGCCTGGCAGAGGCGTGTTCATGGCAGCTCTCCCTCTCATGCAGATCTGTCTAAACACACAGCTATGCCACTGCCACTCTCCCCCAGTCTCCCCATGCCAGGCACACTTCAGTGCTGCCAACAATCCATCTGCCACCGCATGCCACAAGGACGGAGAGCTTCACAAAACCTCCTTGACTGCTAACCCCCCGATGGCGCGCGGGTTTGCTTTGAGCCTGCTGTTCACCGGAGGCTGTCAATAGCTCTCTGTTTGTTGTAAACAGTAGAAGCAGCATTCCAGAGCATGCGCTTAAAAGAGTCTAATTACAGTGCGACTTAAAAGGCCCGGTCTGGGCAGGATGTCACCTCCATTTTGGCATCGTCCGGAACAGCTCCTGATGAAGGCAGCTGCTGAGGCACTGGTGATTTGCACAATGCACTTTTGTTGGAGGGAGGAGAGGGTGACTGTATTATCGAATAACTTTCTGTTTTCCTTTCCTTTCATCTCTGGCTGCATGTGGGGGGATGGGGAGGGGGGGGGGGAGGTACATCAACACACAAATTCAATTAACGGCAAAGTAAATGCAGCACCCCACAAAATTATTCACACCCTTGATAAAGATGAGCGAAGAAGGCTGTATAAAATAAAGAATACAGCTAACGAGCTGTATTGGATGTTCAAAACAATGGGGAAATTATATTGCACCCCTGTTGTCAGTACTGTGTGTGCCCCCTCCCCTCACGAGGACAACACCACTTTTGGAGGGCACTGTACATTTAGGCATTTAGGCATTTAGCAGACGCTCTTATCCAGAGCGACTTACAGTTTACATTTCTTTACATACAATCCATTTATACAGCTGGATATTTTTACTGAAGCAATTCAGGTTAAGTACCATTAGCTCAAGGGTACAACAGCAGTGCCCCACCTGGGAATTGAACCTGCAACCTCTGAGTTACAAACCCAGCTACCTAAACATTACACTACACTGTACATCCTATCTCAGGCACTTTGCCTCCTAGATACAAATAATACAAAATAAAATAAATTATTTCCTTTTCCTTGTTGGCGCTGGGTCCTGTTCCCCACACCCCGCTGGGTTGAGCACACATTCCTCCCCTCTCCTTTGGTCAACGGACCCCAGCAATGGCTTTCATTCACAAAAACAAGGCTCATTCTTTCCTTGCCCGTGGAGAAACGCAGTTTAAAAGGGAAAAAAACAACCCCACAACCCCTCATATGCTACGCTCAGAGCTGATGCATGCTCAAGGAAATGAAATTGACGAGAAGGCCAAAGACTCTGGAATCAGGTATTTCACTTAACGTCGGCCCTTACAGACGGGCAGAGCTCCGAATATCGACTGGTGAAAGGAGTGAACCATAAAAGACAGTTTTCAGATACAGTCGTTGTTCTGAAGAGTTAAAAGACAGTATTTTTAGCCATGAAAACTTCCAGCATTTTTTTTTATTTAAGTGTTGATATACGGATTCAGGTCTTGATAAATAAATAAATAAATAAAATCTTGAAAGCACAACAGCTTTCATGTAATTTCCAATGGTATATCATTAAAAGGGAAAATTCCTGTGGCATTATGGGTAACATCAATCAGCCCCAGCGTGGGTTAGGCCTTCTCAGCTGACTGATCTCCCCGTATATTGCAACCGCCGGTAAAAAACTGCCCTTTCAACAAAGTACCTTTGACATAAAAGTGTCAGTGTGGATATCTGATGTGACTTTTTCGTTAAATGAGAAACAGATGGTTGCTCATTGTGAGGCTGGATATATAAGACAGAAGGAGAAATTCTGTCAATAAGCCCCAGTACTTTCTGCTGTGCCATGAACACAAAGCAGTATATCTCTGTGTGTGTTTGTGTGTGTGTGTGTATCTGTGTGTGTATGTGTGTGTGTGTGTGTGTGTGTGAGAGTGTGTGTGTGTGTGTGTGTGTGTGTGTGTGTGTGTGTGTGTGTGTGTGTGTGTGTGTGTGTGTGTGTGTGTGTGTGTGTTGTACATTTTCCATCTGTGTTTGTGCATTTGAAATGTGTGTGTATAGAAATATAAGACCTGCAAAGTTGTACATTTTCCATCTGAGCTTATAATTGTAGAGAAGCACCAGGAAAAGGTTTTTTGAAAAGCACAATATATTCCACATATACAGAATTTAGAAAAGACATGATATGCTCAAAACAGATATGGCTAAAAATACTGATAGTATTATTATATTGTTGGATTCAAACAGTGAATTGGTTAGGAACAGAATTGGTCGATTCCCTGGTCTCTGCCTGTAAAATAAATTGATAAAACATAAAGTGCATTAACTGGATCTTCAGCATGTTCAGCTCAAAATTGATGTGATTAGATATTGGGTTTTTTCCTTTCTTTTTGTGCACAGACTTTCCACGACATTTTGTTTAAATTCAAAAACGCCTGACAAAGCGTGATGCATTGACCTTATCGGGAAGACCAAGGAGGGCTGGCAGGGGGTAATTGATGGGCCGAAAAACCCTTGTGGAGAAAGCTTCCTGGATCAGCCGAGAATCTAAAACAGGCTTGAGGATTCACCTTTCAGGAGGTGTCTAGCAGAGGAGGCGAATGTCCTTGAGTGACCCAGTCAAACAAAACCCGACTGCAATCCGAGGGAAGATTTATGGCTTAAAGACTGCAGTCTGTTAATGATCCTCAGCGGTCTTTTTTAAAAACTGGGGCAATTGCGCCAGGAGGGACGGGCAAAGCAGGATGACTCCGTCCTGATTGTGAAAACCAGTGGAGGCTGTTCCCAAAAGACTCGCAATCGTAATTGCTGCCAAAGGTGCTTCCACCAAGTCCTGACTGGGGGGTCTGAATGCCTAAGCAATATGTTTATTTCAGTTTACATGTTTTCTTTGATCACGGAATCGCCTTTGAAGTTCTGATCATTAAAGAGTTTTGAACAAAAACGTTGAAGAATTTAAATAACATTGTTTGTAATATATTAATATATTGGTAGGGGTGCTTTTGGGGGTATTTTCCAAGGCACTGCATAAACACACACACAAACACACACACTTACACACAGACACATAGATGCATATGCAATTATAATTCCTTTCTAACTTGTGATGTTAGGTAGTTTCCAACAGAATAACGACATTTTACTGATGATGCCAGTGTACAGAAGCCTTTGAATCTTTACCTCACCTATGTATGAAAAAAAAATTCATTGAGATTTTTTCAGGTCTTTAGATTTGAAGGCTATAATCCTGAGTGGACAATGTTGCTCCACTCCAGTGCTACTGTTGATTTACAGGTGATTTACAGTTAAAATCCAATTGAATTCACTATTACCATATGCCATATTGTACATGTTGAAAGGGGGGAGTTTAATTTATTAACCATCAATGACAAGTTTATGACAGTCTAATATATATTTTTGGAATTTATTTATTTTTGTTGTTTTGTTTTGTTTTGTTTTATGTTAATGCTGCATTATGAAATGTTACTGCCACTAAGTACAATGATAATGTGGCTTAAAGGTCAAAGGTCACATTTGATCTGACTCCAGGACACATAGCAACACCTGATCTCTGGTTTCCCCTGATATTGTAGCTCAGAATCTGGCTTTCGGCTTTTAATCTTTTAGAAATTGAATGCTCCTGGGGTCTCTCTCTCTCTCTTTCTCTCTCTCTCACACACACACGCTTTTTCTATCTCTCTCTCTCTCTCTCTCTCTCTCTTTCTCAGTGAGAATAAACCGTGGATTTTATCATTTAGCTTGGTAAATAAATAAATAATTCTAAATAAAATTCAGAAAAAAATCATTTCTATTTCAGACATGTGCTCCTTTGAGATAGCAGACCATGTTGAATTACCAGGAAGTTGTCTGTAACAGTTAATAAATCCTATTTGAGGTCATTATTCTGTGACATTTCATTACAAAATTGATTTACAGAGATCCTTGTGAGCTAGGCCAAATCAATAGCTGTGCCACATTCTTAATATTTTGTGAGTGTTTAATTGTCTCCTACTTCTTTTGTTTGAACCAAGACAATACATTCAATAAGCAGCATATGCAATGCATGTGAAAAATATTTTCTTCTGAGAATATATGAACAACCAGTAATATATTAGCAGTTAGGAACAAAGAGTTTTTAAAAGAGTGTTAAAAACTAATCTTCTGAGCACATATGAATAAGGAGTAGTATATCTACAGTTACGAAGTTGCACTGACAACGCTTAGGTTGTGGGTTCGATTCCCATGGGAAAAACATATACTGAAAAAGGTATGCATTCACTACTGTAAGTCGCTTGGGACAAAAGTGTCTGCTAAATGGTATAAATATTATGAACAAAGAGGGTTCTTTTCAGAAAATGATGAGATGCTATTACATACTATAATTTTTAAGGTAGTGGTGGTAGTGTGGTAGTATGGGTGGCAGTGTAGTATAATGGTTAGGGGAACTGGGTTTGTAACTCAGAGGTTGCTGGTTCGATTCCAAGGTGGGGGCACTGCCGTTGTACCCTTGAGCACAAGGTACTTCAGTAAAATATCCAGCTGTACAAATGGATTGTATGTAAAGAAATGTAAAGTGTGTAAGTCGCTCTGGATGAGAGTGTCCGCCAAATGCCTAAAATGTAAAAATGTAACGTAAATGTAGCAGGCAGTTTATTTCACTGCTCGGAGATTAAGAGCAGAAAGACAGAAAGATGAAGAGATAGAAAGAGCAAACACATGGACGAGATAGTCTGCCTGCGGTTATGCTCCCAGTGAATGTGAATTAATGCTCAATAAAGGCAATGAATTAAAGGAAGAAATGAAAGAGATGGGAAGATAACACAGTGTTATGCAGGAACAGAGGAATCTCATTAGCAACGAAGAACCAACAGAACTCACCGTTCCCTAACACCATTCCCTTTTCCCAAAACAATCCCGAACTCCCATTCCTGAACCATTCCCTTTTCCCAAAACAATCCCAAACCCCCATTCTCGGATCAATACATTTTTCCAACATATTCCCCAAGCCCCACCTCCTAACCCCCATTCCTGAACCAATCTGTTTTCCCCAATCGCTCTCTAGCCCAAGTCCCCTTTAGCTAACACCTCTCCCTATGTCTGAATCGATCTCAATGCGTATTCATCATTAACTGTCTGATGTAACCCCATGTGAAATCAAACTAATCTCTATTCCGTTACCTTATAGGGAAACATCTCTCACATCATCACAGCACATTTGTACTCAAAGGACAACCTTTTTGCCCTTTGAAAAATGAAATTGATCTTTGGACCCGCATGCGGCTTGACCTTTCACCTCTATTCTAATTGGTGCAGATGAAAATTCATCCGTCACCTGTGAACCATGAAGCGACGAACCAGAGACGACTGCTGTGTCGATACCGTAAACATTCTCCCCTGGATGCGTAGGAGGGTGTCCTTCCGAGAACGGCAGGACGATTTAGTGGTGATTTCGGTGCGAGCGTCTTCGTCCAGAGCGGGGGTACATTTTAGCGGAAGCTGCCTGCCTTCCGTACTCTCAGAGAAGACCCGCTAGTGAGAAGAACCTCTGCAGCTCCCTCTCGGAAGGCATGACCTCAGAGGCCGGTTCAGGCACTTCCCCTCCTCAAATTGGACAGAGATCTAAAGCCGAGCTTGGGGTGTGGGCGATGGGGGAGAGGCCATGTCGAGGAGTAATGGGAGGGGTCACGTCGATGGTCTCCCAGGTGCTTTGACCCCGAGCGTGCACAGGTGTGGATCGAGGTGCGGGTGAGGTTTAATTGGGCCTGTCGGGCAGTGCGCGGGTCACCTCAGGGCTCACGTTTTCGTTATTCCGTTATGAATGAACTTCCAGCCGGTCGACTGACTGCAGAGGGAAGGCAGAGCACACGGGGCAGGCCTGTGAATTGACGAAAGGTTCGAGAGAGAGAGAGAGAGAGGGAGAGAGAAATGGAGAGATACAGAGGAAGGGAACAGTTGGGTACAGTGTACATACTAATATGTCTGTACACGTTGGTACTTACAAATATAAAAACCCGGTTGCAGAGTTATTTGAAGTGCAGTTTTTGTAGTACAGTCAGAAATAAGTCCACATAGTCACAATCATAAGAGTTAGCTCGCTAATTCATTCTCCTTTTGCTCCACAATTATGATATGAATGTCAATCGTGTAAAGTCCAGCATTACAAATATAAAAGTTACAGTGTACTTACACATGTTATTAGCGCCACTTGTGGTTCTGTGTGGCTCAGTAGATAGAGCACGGCATTGACAATGCTTAGGTTGTGGTTTGATTCGCACTGGGACCACATATACTGAAAAAT
Source organism: Aldrovandia affinis (assembly GCA_029706075.1). NCBI lineage: Eukaryota > Metazoa > Chordata > Actinopteri > Notacanthiformes > Halosauridae > Aldrovandia > Aldrovandia affinis. Next base: position 2,461,477 of record JAINUG010000095.1, read on the forward strand.
GTATGCATCCACTACTGTAAGTCGCTTTGGATAAAAATCATCTGCTAAATGGCATATATACTAGATGGGACCAGGTGAGGGGTAGGTGGGTGGGGAGAGGAGGATGAGAGAGAGGGAGAAATTAAGAGATGAGAGTTCTGTGTGATTCTTTTTCAGGGACAGCAGGCTGGATGGGCTTTTGTGTGCAGTGCCAATCAAGACCTGTTCAGAAGGCATGGCGTATTCCCTCTGTTCTTCAGCTGAATCCCCCTCTTCGCCGTGGCATTCAGGACGGCTGTTATGAGTCTTCTTCAAAGGGAAATCCCAGATGCGCGGGGCTGTAAGTGGGTCTCTGACTCACAATAGGGAGGATAAAGGCCGGCCGTGTTGTATTCTTGGGATCGGGAAGCTGAATACGGTTTTGGTACTGAGACAAACACACCAAATGAGAGATCCTCCTACATTACCTCAGGTTTTTACTTTTAAATGCAGGGGATTTATCAGTGTTTAATTTAAAAGCAGTTTAAAAAAAGGGGGGAAATGCTCCAATCGTTAAATTGATTCAATTTGACTTTATTTTTGGGGAATGGTATTAAAATGCATTTATTAAAAAATGCATTTATGAAAGGTATTCGAATGCATGTATCCATCCTTCCTATCCTTCCAATGTCCTGCAAATTCATCCTGCTTGTCCTGCAGTTCAGACTGTGTGAATCTGTCTGGCTACCCTGGATCAGACGGGCATACAAATACAATTCGGGGAGAAAAGAGAACATCTGGGATAAGGATTATGAGTTGGCTTTTCCCTCATGCTGAGACCTAAAGAGATTCTTTCTCCTCCTTTCACTTTTATCAGAGCAGGGGTGTCAAACTCATTCCACCGAGGGTTGAGTGTATGCAGGTTTTGGTTGCAACCGATGCACTGCACCAGGAGATTTCAATGAGTTCCCCTCCCTGGCTGCAGTAGTGAGATAAGTAGTGAAATCACTTTGTGTAGTGCGCTGGTTGCAGCACAAACTGCACACACTCTGGCCTCAGTGGAATG